>CM059566.1:48273114-48678114 GCA_030386875.1 Morinoia aosen
CATTTTTATTTGAATTTTCTTCTCTGAAAAGCTCCCACATTTCTTGCCAGTTTGATAAAAAAAGCCCAGCTCTTGTAAACACCTGAACTCTAAAAATCAAGCAAATTAATTAATGACATTAATTAAAGACCTCAATTAAAGAAAAATGCAAAAAGGTTTCTGCACTTTTAAGCCTTAATATTTCCCTCAGTACAATATCTACATTTTGTCCTTAAATATCATGTGGTTAAATCAGTTGTAGTAAAACTATCACTGGCATCAAGAGATTCCGTTCTGATCGTATTGGTGAGATATCTATCATTGATAAAACAAGAATTAGCATTCATTGAAATACGCACGGTTAGGATACAAAAATTTAATTCATACACGATTAGGTTGATGCCTCATAAAATATTTCACGGTATCGCTTTTCGTTCCGTGCGCAATTTCGAGGCTTGGGATGAAGCAACTTCGCTTATCAGTGAAAAAAAACTACTTTCGATGCAGCAAGCCATCAGTTATCAGTTAAATTCGTATAACACTTACCAACAAAACATAAAACATTCAACACTACCATTAATCATTCAACTCACAAATACAGTATAAACCTTTATCCTAAGCACCAAATATCTTTTAGCTCATAAACACAACGTATCTTTCATGCCATAAGCGCAACGTGGATCTCAAGTCATAAACTGCCGTTATCAATTCCGAAATTTAGTTTTCAAAAGAAGAACAAGCTCGAGTTATCCTGAAGATTTACCATCCGTCCCCTACGGGCACATTGTTTAAGTAAGACTCGAGTTTTTATTTTTGCTCATCTCGCATAATTTCGTTAAAATATTACTGTCTTTCCCTTCTGTATGGCATTCAACGACAGTCTAGAAATAGTGTACGTATCTATGAAATTCAAAAATGGTTAAATGTGTAACACAAACTTAAGAATAAAGATAAACAGGGGAGCTCAGAAAAATATTAGTCGTGTAAAAGAACGTTTTATGCATACGTCAAGTCTAGCGCAGACTCCAAACGAATTTGAGATTATAAAATCCGATGTTGCAAAGGTTGGTTTGCCTTTTCCCTTTAAGTGGAACTTTAAGTCAGGTTGCGATACACATCTCATCTCTAGTATCTCTAAGCAGCATAATTTCATGTCAAAACTTACTCGACCACACTCTTTCAGCGGATATTAATTCAATAACACACCATCGGTCCACAAAAATCGCAATGTCCAGAACGTGCATTTTGTGCGGTAGTAGAGAATGGTTAACGCGGAGTTCTGGTCATTGCTAGAACACGGTGGTGTATCGGTTGTCGTCTGATGTATGAGTAAAACAAAACTGGACTGATCAGCTCAAGTGCTTTTTAAAACTAAGACGCAAATACTGGAGATCCTCGAAGGTAAAATGAATGCAATTAAACTAAACCCCTGTGACCCGTTAGGTCAGGTGGTTTGTATAATTCTTTTTTAGAAAATAATTTCCGAATTACGGGTTTTCGTTACAGACTGTACTCACAATATAGCGTGTTTGAATTTTAAACTTTTTCACTTGTTGTACCAAAAATCAGGGCACTTTATTTATTTACTTATTTATTTATTTATTTTTTATTTATTACAAAAGCAGGAAGAAGGGTGCTATTACTTCTGGAAGTAGAGCGTACACAGTGACAAGTAAGCAAGCGAACTAAAAAGGTAATCATGGATTTAGAAGCATACACATAGACGATGAACTCAACTAGGGTTTTTTGAGCACTAACCTGGTGTTCATCGCCGGTGGTGATGATGTAAGCTGCATAGGAACGTGATTCCAGCTCGGTGATGAGATTTGCGACTCTGTGGAGGGAGAATACTCAAAACCACACCCTGGGGTTTCAGAAGACATTACTGGTATGCTATATCGACGGACATCTCAGACTCCAAGCGTTCCTTGAATTCGCTAAAGGATATAATTAATTCATTAGCTTTTGTTCATTGTTGCTCTGAGAAATCTTATCACACCAGCTGAGCGTAGCGTTTAATCCGACAAAAATTGCACCCACGAAAAATTATGAAGTACATCACCGGAAGCTGGTGCTATGAAACGAGAATTAGAGCGTCGACTTCACGAGATACAGAAGGGGAGATTATAATTATTAAATTAGATACTTCATGACTCTCTAACCACAACAACGACGATCTCATCAGAATAAAGATTTGATTAATTTAAGCCTCCCTAACCGCAACAAAGGCGCTATGAAGAAAGGAAGAAGAAAGGCACTATTAAAAGTGGAGTTAAGGGAGCGTGGAATCTAAGTACCTGGTGAGTTTTTGAAGCAAGATAAAAGTTGAACAAGAAGGAAGTAGGTGCTGAAAACAGGATAGCAATGAACCAAAAAAGATGGCCTTTAAACAAATGAAGAATATTTCATTTCAACATAAAGAAGGTCTACCTAACTCTAACTCGGTACCTCACATCTTCAGAGTGGAAGTGCTAATTCCCATAGGTACAACAGTTGTATCCCTCTGAGGGGAGAGAACGAAGAGAAGGAACCATTCATTTAGTATTGGAAAATGGGGAATCTAAGCACAAGGTGTGTTCCCACATGGGATACTTCGAGCATTTAAAACGAAACTTAAGACGAAAGAGAAAGAAATGACACAGAAGAGATAACAGAGAAGGCACGAAAACTGAGACAAGCGAAGTGGGCAAAAAGTATGGAAGACCGACCTCCATGTTTATCTTTTACTGAGGTAACCTAATAGTGTCCTCCTGGTGGTGTAGGAAGAGGGTATGAATTCCTCACGGGACCCCAAAAACAGATTCTAATTATTACGCCGCTAAATATCAGCTGTACGTACCTCTGTGCACATTCTTAATTTCTAGCTAAGGTCGCTAGAACATTAGAACGTTGCTTAGAACATTAGTAACTACTTTACGTTGCTTAGTACACATGAAATTACGGTACGTTTCTTAGGCCACTAGAAATTACTGTACGTAGCTTAGATCACTAAAAATTACAGCACCGATAGCACAGGACACTAGAAATTACAGTGCATAGCCTGGGGTCCAGCATGCCATAAAAATTGGAACAATCAAGCCAGGAACGAATGCGCTCGGGAGAGGAGACAGGTCGAAATTCGTGGACAGACAATAGAAGGTAGTGATGCCGAGCCACTTTCTCACACAGGGCTGACAGACGTGGAACAAACAGCAACAGGAGCATGGCACTTCTCCCCAACAAAACAAGCAACACGTTACATATACGTTCATCAAAATGTGTCACTATTTTCAGGCGTTATCAAATTTGGGTTTCAACGCAGTCATTAATCGCGGCGTGTGTGAGCTGTTTTAGTCAATGAATAAGTTAATTTTTTAACACAAACAGCTTATCAGAGTAGCCTCTATTAAATTATTAGTGAGTTACCACGATGAACATAGCAAAACAATTATAAAAAACTGAGAAACATCATTTAATCGTCGAGAAAAAACATTGAATCGTCAGCAATCTATACCGTAGCGTTAGTGGCTATCGTAATGCCCATCGTAAGCATACAGATCGTAGTGGCTACCGTTAGCATACAGGTCGTAGTGGCTACCGTTAGCATACAGGTCGTAGTGGCTACCGTTAGCATACAGATCGTAGTGGCTACCGTAAGCATACAGATCGAAGTGGCTACCGTAAGCATACAGATCGTAGTGGCTACCGTAAGCATGCAGGCCGTAGTGGCTGCCGTAAGCATACAGACCGTAGTGGCTACCGTAAGCATACAGATCGTAGTGGCTACCGTAAGCATACAGATCGTAGTGGCTACCGTAAGCATACAGATCGTAGTGGCTACCGTAAGCATACAGGCCGTAGTGGCTGCCGTAAGCATACAGACCGTAGTGGCTACCGTAAGCATACAGACCGTAGTGGCTACCGTAAGCATACAGATCGTAGTGGCTACCGTAAGCATACAGACCGTAGTGGCTACCGTAAGCATACAGATCGTAGTGGCTACCGTAAGCATACAGGCCGTAGTGGCTGCCGTAAGCATACAGATCGTAGTGGCTACCGTAAGCATACAGATCGTAGTGGCTACCGTAAGCATACAGGCCGTAGTGGCTGCCGTAAGCATACAGATCGTAGTGGCTACCGTAAGCATACAGACCGTAGTGGCTACCGTAAGCATACAGACCGTAGTGGCTACCGTAAGCATACAGACCGTAGTGGCTACCGTAAGCATACAGATCGTAGTGGCTACCGTAAGCATACAGACCGTAGTGGCTACCGTAAGCATACAGATCGTAGTGGCTACCGTAAGCATACAGGCCGTAGTGGCTGCCGTAAGCATACAGACCGTAGTGGCTACCGTAAGCATACAGATCTGTATTCTTTTAAATAAATTTTTCATTGATATTTTCACGAGGTGGTTCACACTGAACAGAGTTCGCATGCCTGACCTGGCGGTGGTGTCGACGCGGTTCACGGGGTCCTGGTCGCCTGCCGCACAGTTGGTGCGGTTGTCTACCGTCACGCTCCTCAGCGACCGCTGCGAGATGGTCAGCGTCGCATCAGCGGCCGACCTGATGAAGTCTCGGTGAGTGTCGCCGAAATTGGTGGCCACGCAGCATCCTTGGACGAGTTGAAACGAAAATAACGAAGTTAAATGGAATTATGGTATTTCTGGACGTTAATATAATGATGCTACGAGGTAACAAAATAACTGAAGTTTAATGAAACTACGCTACGGGACGTAAATATAATGATGCTACGGGGTATCAATACATGTAGCTGCTACACAGCACCAAATTGATGTAAAGAGTTTCAAATTAAAGTTACGAGGTAGAAATAATGTTACGAAGCTTCAAAATAACGTTGCAAGACATCAGCTTGAGAATGTTACAAAACTTAAAGTAGCAATGTTACGAAACTTAAAAAGAAATGTTACGAAGCATCTGAATAGCTGTGCATCAAAATAAGCAAGAAGCATGTTCCAAGACTAATATTCCGGTGTGTGTTTATTTTGCTTTGATCCTAAGCAAGAGGACGTAGCAATCTCTGGCCTCAAAACTGGCAGCGAGCGCAGGAGCTGTTCACGTCTCCATCTTGGTGGTTTAATTACATGTAAGATGCACTGTCAAAGTCAAGCGTACGCTGTACAACAGGTCAGCCGTCTGCTAACTCGAAGAATAGTTTGCATGGGGCTATTTTATAATTATCATTTTTATCATAATCATTTTAGTTCAAGACTTGCAAGCCACAAGGAAGGCGATTTCAAGGGAGCGAAGAATAGGGAACATTAAGTATGGATGGTATGAAACGGAATTTTTAGACATTGTGTATTTTCCCACACAGGATTCCCAGCGTAGATAATTTTTTAGTTTAAGCCTCCCTATCCGCCACAAAGGCGATCCAAAGAGAAGAAGGAGGAAGGCAACATTTAGTATAGAGTTAAGTGAACGCGGAATTTATGAAGAAAGGGAATAGAAACTGTAAGTTGAGAAAGAAGGTAATGAAACAAGGTCAAAGTCGGAGAAGAAAGTAGAAGGTGCGGATTATTATATTATTATTATTATTATTATTATTATTATATAAGAAAGTTTTAGCCTCCCTTTACCACGACTAAGATGTTCCAAGAGAGGAAAGAGGAAGGCACCATTTAGTATGGAGTTGAGGGAACGCGGAATCTATGCACACGGTGCACAGAAACAGTAAGCTAGGAAAGAAGTTCATGAAACAAGAAAAAAGTTGAAGAAGAAAGTAGTAGGTGCTGAAAAACAGGATAGCAGTGAACCGAAAAAGATGGTCCGTAACAAAACAAAAACCTATTTTATTACAACAAAAAGGAAGCCTACCTAACCTTTAGCTCAGGCCCTCACATGGTTTCCCTGGGAGCGCTAATTCCCATAGATACAATAGTTGTATCCCCCTGAGGGGGTAGAAGGTGCGGAAAAACAGGACAGCAGTGAACAGAAAAAAAAGATGGACCTTAGCATAACAAAAACATTTTATTTCAACAAAACTAATGCCTATCTAACTCTCAGCTCGGGCCCTCATATTTTCCCCCGGGGAGTGCTAATTCCTAAAGATACAATTGTTGTATCCCCCTGAGGGGGAGTACCCAGCGTAAAGAAATAGCAAATTAAGAAGAAAAAGGAAGAAAAGAAGAGATAGTGAAGCAGTCACGCAAACTGAAAGAAGCAAAGGGGGTACGTAAGACAGATGTCTCGACGGCCCATTCATAGCTGAGGAAACCCAAGAGTATCTCACCTGGGGGTGACATCAACGTAATACATCAATATAAACGTACAGGAAATAAAAGCTTATAACCAAACTCTTTGGTCACGTTTCAGTAAATTTGAAAAAGTCTTATTAACTTTGAAATAAAATTTACAGGCCGTCAGAAGGTCGTTACGCTAGCTCGCCAAATTAGTGACTGAAATAAAAAGTGTTCCAATAGTATCGGAAAAAAATATGTAAGTGCGGGATATGTGAAAACCGCTTTTTAATTTTATAAAGCTGTTTTAGTGTCATAATTAAGTAGCTTCTATGAAAGCATGACTTCAAAGAACTTATTCTTGAATATCCTCTAGCGATATAATGAAAAAATGCATTCTTCGTACCCAAGTTTGAGAAGCCTTTACACTTATATTATTTTCAAGTCCACAACGACTTTGAAAACCGTAAATGTAATTAAAGCCCTCAGATTTTTCATCAGTGCAACACACAATTATTGAAATCACGCTGAACTAAAACGATTTTGACTACCCATGACCCTCATTATAAATTTACCTGCTATAAGGAGGAGCAAAAGAAGGCTCCCCAGGTTAGATAAATTTGTCATGCTCGCGACACTGGCTCGCCCAACTACAACATGTGAAGTCACAACCGCCACTGAGTGCCACGCCAGATGCTCGCCTTATATATACGCTGGCTTCCGTCCCCAGTACGGGGAAATCAAAAGCAGGTAGCATATTTGACCAATACGGATTTCTCATCCTTAAGAACTAGTTACCATCATGGAAGGGGCGCACAAGGAAGGCTTGAGTTCATTCAGTTATCTAGAGCGTCACGCGATTTGTTTCAATATCAAGGACTGAAGCATGAAGCAACGAGCTTAGCAAAATTCCTCGGAATTGCCATAGATTTAAATGCAATTTTCAAAACGTATGACATATTTCGCTACTAAACTTCTAAAATCGATTGCAATTCTTAATTGAGTACAAAAAATACCTTGCCAGGAACTGCAACGTATAGGACTTTAATCCATCTATTTCTGCAATATGGAATAGATACATGCCACGGGATTGACAAAAATGCACCACAACACTTTTTACATCACAAAAGAAAACGTATATTAGCATAAACTTAACAGCAATGCCCACAAAAAATCTCACTCAAATGCATGAAAAATCTTGCATGTACTTACCGGAAAAATCTCAAACAGGGGAAGTATGAAAAACAATACAACAAATTAACGTTCGCTTTAATGGCCCAAGCAAGCTACTCAATGGATCAATGGCTGTTGGGAAGCTTAATTGCGTTCCAATGGAAACAAACGGGTCTTCAAAGAACACTGGTTCTCATACATGAGAGTGCTTTGGAGGCTCGGCCCGAAGAATCGGAGCCGCTGTCGTAGTCTCCAGGCGCAAGCCCCTGCGCCTTCCGCTAATGCACCTTGGCAGAATTAATAATTTATAAATATTAAGTAAACTAGAAGTCGTATGGAAGTATGCACTGCTGAAATCCTGAATCACTCACAGGTCTCATACACACCACACACGCGTACACACATATACAAAACTAACATAAACACACACCGATCCGATCTACACACCCAAAATTAACTAACACTCACCGATCTGATCTACACACCCCAAAACTAACACACACCGATCTGATATACACCCCCAAAACTTACACACACCGACCTGATGTACACACCCAAAACTACCACCGATCTGTTTACACTAGGCACTATTTTTTATCAGGAGGGAGCGAAACTCTTCAATAAGCTTCAACAGAGGGATTTTTAATGCTTACGTACGACATATGACAAACACGGCGACTTACTGCTCTTATCGTGAAGTGCTTTCTTGCGGTGGTGAGGTGATGGTTACAGGCGCGTACCCGCGCTCACATGGTGCTTAGAATCCTCCTCCCACGTACGTGGCTAACTGGAGCCCCGACGAAGCACGAGTACACTCCCAGCTCGACAGACGGTCAAACTATGCCGTAATGGAGGATGAGGTGTCGGAATAAAAATAATTCAGGGTTGCCAGATAAATCAGTTAGCTTATGACCACATTTTACGGGAAAATGGCCGAAACGGCCACTTCAAAATATATACATATGTTTAATTAAAATCATAATATTAATGATTTTAGTGGATGAAAGAGTGGCGAGTGGATGAAAGAGTGCTTGGATGGTTTGGGCGTGTTGAAAGAATGAATGTTGAGCGGCTGGTGAAAAAGATATATATGTCGGAAGTGAGTGGTCTTCGAGCGCGAGGTAGACCACGGATGAGTTGGATGGATGGAGTGAGACGTGCTTTGGATGAGAGGGGTCTGACTGTGGACGTGGCGAGAGGGATGGCTGCGGACAGAGTGAGTGGGGGCAGTGCATAAGAAGGTAATTTTATTTTTGACGCGTTACTGGAAGTTGCCCGCGTGTGATGGGGTTGGCCTGTCCTGTGAGGGGGGGGAGGGGCTGCACTCAATGAAGCGGTCGGGGTAAACCAGCTATGGCTGTCGGGCCTGACTGTGGAAGGTGGGTTGTGCTGGGCTGCTGCTGATCCTGGCAGTTCAGGTGCGGCCAGTGCTGCCTCTCTCGCCTCCTAGTGACTAATTAAGTGTGGTGATTGTGGCCTGCTGTCGGCTACCCTCCCATAGGGAGGAGAAGCCCGGTATAAATATATATATATTTATTAATATATAGTTTATTAATATTATATATATATATAATACTTGAAATTAGTGGCGAGATAGAAAAAAGTCCACTATAAGAGTCACTACGCCTATTGTAAGGCATCTTGATTGTCTGCTGAAGTCACTATATATATATATATATATATATATATATATATACATATATAATATTAATAAACTTGATACTCACATTGGCAATATTATGACGAGAGCACCTCCTCGAGACATTACAGGTCTTGTGTTTCTTGGGTCGTGCGATATTGGTAAAAATGAACGAGTGAATTTTATCATGGCCACGGCGTTAAAAAAAGGCTAATGTTGTGTAAATTGGCCATGAAATGGCCAATCTGGCAACCCTGTGTCGGATAGTCAGATATTGGTGCTTTGGGTTGAAGGCTGAAGATGGTCCAATAATTATATGTGTGAGAGGTCCGACGTTTGCTTTGAAGGGAATAACTTGGAATAAATTAGTGGGGCAAAAGAAAAAAAGTCGACTATAGGAGTCACTACGCCGATTGTAAGGCATCTTGATTGTCTGCTGAAGTCACTGAAACGCCCTCATCTATTAGTGAAAACTCCTATATTTCCATCATATAGAAATTGCACATTTTTGACACTAATATCTTGATCAATCTCTTTAAAATTCCACATGTTCAAATTTGAAGGTAATAATGGTCTGTTGAAATAAGTACCTGCACAAACTGGCTATCACGACCGTCTGCAAAATGGCCACAGCAAGTTTACGCTCCATTTTTCTTCTAAAACTTGTATCTTAATTTAGTTTCCCTTCATTTTAATTAGAGATTGCTACTCGATGTCTTCTAACATCCGCGAGGAACACTCGCTCAGGTCATTCAAATACAATCTAGGCTGATATTTCTTCTCAAGGTCCTGAAGAAGCTGACTAGGGAAGTACCTATGTTCTCTACGCTAGATGGATTAAAATGATACGCAAATGGGTTCAGCGTGAAACTATCCATATAGTTATTTTGCATATAATGAGCTTTACTCACTTTAGTGATTAAAACATATCGTAAATTTAATCTTTATTTCAAATTCTCTTACATCAGTCTTTTTTATTAGTTCAGTAAGCGTTCAGGATAAGTTTTCAGGGTTGAGTACAATTGAGCACCTCCAAATGAGGCTTTAACAGGATGCCCGAGAAATCACTGAACTTATGCGGGCCCACAGGTTGCTGCGTTGACGACTCATCTGTCCTGAGTACCATACTTCGTAGACTTAAGCAAAAATTCGAAATAGTAATCAGATAAATTCTAAGTAGTTACTACTAAAAGTCCTAAGTAATCATAAGTTGAAGTCTAAAGTAGTTCAAAGTTAAAATCCTCAGGTCTCTTGAGTTGAAGTCCCAAGTAATACTTAAAGTCCTCAATATTAATAAGTAAAGGTCCCTACTGCAAATTTCTCTTAACCATAAAAAGCTGAACAATACATTTATTTTAAGCCCAATTCAAAATCAACAGTATAAATAGAGTACAAAAATTCATGTATTGGGATAGTTTTTTCTTCATAACCGTAAATTTTAGTGGACGCCTGAACCCTCACAAGCAACTCGAGTGCCAGTCAGATAAGCGCTCCCGAACATCATGTTTGATTTTGTTTATTATGGCATGCGCGATGTTGCAGGGAAGATGGGAGGCTTTCTATCTTGAACACGGAGTGAAATATGGGTAGAGGTTGGAGGTAAAAACTGGTGTACCAACAATTAAGAACGATAAAATCGACGTGAGGAGTTCAAACATCAAACAAGGTGAAGATGGCTCTTACAAATACATCAGTATTACAGACCGCAGTCATATTAAAAAATAATTTTTCGGAGAATAAGAAGCTTAACAAATAGAAGGATTTAGTTAAATCAGAAATCTAAAATTTTCTACTGACATAACAGAATTACATAACCGACGTTTACAGCCCAGGTGTACGTGATGCACTAGGAAGTCTCGCACGTGAGTGTCAAGTTGCGCCGCCGTTGATATGCTTAAGCAATAAATCAACTTCTCTGGTGTTCAGCAACGAGTAATCGCAGCTCACGTATAATATTGATACGAAGTGCTGCGTCTCATTACTTTAAATATCATTTGGCTCGTAAAATTTGTAAAGAGAAAATTTATGGGGATAACACGCTGACTCGAACGTTCAGTAAGCTGTGCACATTTGTTCATGGAGTCTAATAGAAACTATAAAAATACCATATTTATTTTGAAAACTTCGTTCATCTTAGTGATAAGCAGAACCTACTGTAGACTAGACATTTTTATTATAATACAGCAGTCGTTTCTCTGCAGACACTACCAAGCCGTTGTTTAGAGCTTGTCGACTTTTCTTCTTCGTATTAATAATCTCTGCTGTCGCTGTAGTTACGAGTATATTGAAAGTAAACTTCAATCCGATGATTGAATTTAAGCGCTCATTAGCGAGTACAAGGAACATCTAACGACTTTCAATAAAAAAGGATTGAATCAAAAAGGGTTGAGAAATGATATTGAGTGAAACGAAGAGGAAAAATTTAAAAGGATGAAGTAATAATGTAAAACGAAACGTGAAGATCTTAAAAGATCGTGTAATAATGATGAACGAAATGAAAAGGACATTGAGAAAAATTAAGTAAAAATGTTGAACGAAACGGAAAAGGGAAAACTTGGAAGAAAAACAGTGAAAATGTTGGACGAATGGAAAAAATAACATGAATGGATTTTAAAATATTAATCGATATTAAAAGGAAATATGGAAATTATAAAGTAATGATCTTGAATAAAACGAAAAAGGAACTGAGAAGGATATGATTAGATTAAGAGTCAGTTTCAGTCACCTCCGACCAACGAAGGTCTTCTCTCAAAACTGGAATAAGGTACCATTTACTATGGAATTAAGGAACGGGGAATCTATACCCGAAGTGTGTCTCCCACCCTGCGCATTGAATCAGCAAGATAGCAAGTTTATGGAACAAGATAAAAGTTCAAGAAGAAAGTAATATGTGCTGAGAGCAGACAGCATTAAACCGAAAAAGGGGGTCCGTTACGAACAAAAACTTGTTTTTTAGACAATAGGCCTACCCTCTTATGATTCACCATTACTAGCAACGATCTAAAAATTCAAATAACGCTAGGAACTAGGAGATACGCCTGACCAGCGCATCATGCCACGATTGAATTCCAAAAGAACCAGGCTGAAAATAAAGGAAATTATTATCGCCAGTGTGGATCTCAAAGCACGTATGCATCTCTGCTCGTGAAACTTCCACGTATTCCTTCTGTAACACAGAATGGCCAACAGGGACAGAACAGCCTAATCGAGGAGCCAGGAATTTAAACCAAAATGAATATTTAATTTTTCCTACTCCTATTACGAAGTTGCATTTACTGGTAGTGATTTTTCGTAGAACTTTAACAATTTTTTTAAGTTAATTTGGGAAGGTTTCCTATTAGATATTTCACATGTTATTTTCATAATCATTCGGTGGTATCACCTAGCTTTGATGTCCCAGAGCTGACGGAGGTTCACTTCCTTCACTAGAGATAGCAGTTGTACCGGCAATTTTGGAATAATAATTGTAATAATAGTAATAATCACAATTTACAACTTCGGTCAAAGACTATTTAGTCTATTCATCATAAGAGTGGTATGTACGTTCATTCTTAGCTTCTCCGGCCAGGAGTTCTATCTCCTTAAAAGGTGCTTAGGTCTTGAAGTTCACTATCTGCAAATCATAGCCTTCGCCTCATCATAAATCATTTCTTGATCACGCTCGACGCCCTCTCGCTACCCGTGATCTCGACAGACTTGTAAAACTTCATATCCGTCATAACTACTGATCGTGCTCGCTAACGTTGGGCGCGGTGGCATCATCACGTAAAACTCATCCACAAGTTGGACACTTCAGCGTCTAACTCGAATGTTTCAATGGATTTTCTGTCTAACTAGAGTGTTCCAACACTATAGCCATGTACGCTTACCTCTCATTCTAACTCTTCCCCGTATATTCTGTGGAACCGACGAATTTCTCACACAATGGAATGTAGAATGAAGTATTTCGTCACCCATTTTATTAGGGAGGAAGATGGAGAAAATAGAGAAAGGATAAAATGATTATGTTGACGAAGATAACATTGATGATGAAATGATTACCTGAATAGATAAACCTATGAACACTATTTCATTACGAGTAGCTCCTTTGATAATTTTGAAGAGTTACTTGTGTTTGCGTTATATTATCAGACCACGCTTACTGTTACCAAGTGGCAAGTTTCACATGTGCTCGTTGTACTCCTAATATTAATTCTCATCAAAAATAACTATAATCCTTTTTACGGACGGTGGCTGCTAGCGCTTGAATCAACCCTCATAACGAAAAATAGTATTTGAGCAAGGCAGAAATATTTCATACCGCATACTTAAATGATGAAAAGGTGCGTTTGCCAATCTGGTATAGAGATAATGTCTTGATGACACTGTGATAGAAAAGACTGACTAAAGAACAAAGAAAGATTTGAGACCCCAACGTCAATGGTTACTTAAAAGACGTTGTCATGCAAATATCCCACCGAACACTGGGACCCAACAGCCAAGACAATCTAACTTTCAGCTGGGGACCACACACTTCTTTCCAGAGGGGTGATAGTTTCCAGCATAAAGTAGCTATATTGATCGAAACAAAAATGAATAACTTGAAAGTATAGAGGAATAATGTTGAACGAACTAAAAAATTCAGAAAGATAAATTAATAGCGTTGAACATAGTGGAAAACATAGAAAAATATGGCAATAATATTGATCAAAACGAGGAGGAAAAATAAGCAGGGGCGTTATGGCTAATTCGAAGACCTACTCTCACTCATGTCGGTAAAAATCTTTTCACAGAAAGAGCATGATGTTCGGCAGCCCGACCAAAGAGAATGAACGTCAAAAAATTAGAAGAGATGTGTGTGATCACACACTGAATAAAGAGGAAATGCAAAACTCGCGGAGTCAAAAATGAACTTTTAAAACTTACTGTTCAAGAAATGCAAGCTTGCTAGCTCTTCAAAAATTCAAGGAAAACAACATGCGTACAAATAACAAGAAAAGAGACAGGTGGTGGCGTGCACCATGCGAGGACTCGCTAACTTCACAACATCAGTGAGAGGGTCCAGGCACGGTCGTCTGGGATGAGGCGCGGTCGTCTGGGACAAGGCGCGGTCGTCTGGGACAAGGCGCGGTCGTCTGGGACAAGGCGCGGTCGTCTGGGACGAGGCGCGGTCGTCTGGGACGAGGCGCGGTCGTCTGGGACGAGGCGCGGTCGTCTGGGACGAGGCGCGGTCGTCTGGGACGAGGCGCGGTCGTCTGGGACGAGGCGCGGTCGTCTGGGACGAGGCGCGGTCGTCTGGGACGAGGCGCGGTCGTCTGGGACGAGGCGCGGTCGTCTGGGACGAGGCGCGGTCGTCTGGGACGAGGCGCGGTCGTCTGGGATGAGGCGCGGTCGTCTGGGACGAGGCGCGGTCGTCTGGGACGAGGCGCGGTCGTCTGGGACGAGGCGCGGTCGTCTGGGACGAGGCGCGGTCGTCTGGGACGAGGCGCGGTCGTCTGGGACGAGGCGCGGTCGTCTGGGACGAGGCGCGGTCGTCTGGGACAGGGCGCGGTCGTCTGGGATGAGGCGCGGTCGTCTGGGACGAGGCGCGGTCGTCTGGGATGAGGCGCGGTCGTCTGGGATGAGGCGCGGTCGTCTGGGACGAGGCGCGGTCGTCTGGGACGAGGCGCGGTCGTCTGGGACGAGGCGCGGTCGTCTGGGACGAGGCGCGGTCGTCTGGGACGAGGCGCGGTTGTCTGGGACGAGGCGCGGTCGTCTGGGATGAGGCGCGGTCGTCTGGGATGAGGCGCGGTCGTCTGGGACAAGGCGCGGTCGTCTGGGACAAGGCGCGGTCGTCTGGGATGAGGCGCGGTCGTCTGGGACAAGGCGCGGTCGTATGGGACAAAGCGCGGTCGTCTGGGATGAGGCGCGGTCGTCTGGGATGAGGCGCGGTCGTCTGGGACAAGGCGCGGTCGTCTGGGACAAGGCGCGGTCGTCTGGAGTAAGGCGCGGTCGTCTGGGACAAGGCGCGGTCGTCTGGGACGAGGCACGGTCGTCTGGGACGAGGCGCGGTCGTCTGGGACAAGGCGCGGTCGTCTGGGACAAGGCGCGGTCGTCTGGGACAAGGCGCGGTCGTCTGGGACGAGGCGCGGACGTCTGGGATGAGGCGCGGACGTCTGGGATGAGGCGCGGTCGTCTGGGATGAGGCGCGGTCGTCTGGGACAAGGCGCGAACGTCTGGGACAAGGCGCGGTCGTCTGGGATGAGGCGCGGTCGTCTGGGACAAGGCGCGGTCGTCTGGGACACAGCGCGGTCGTCTGGGATGAGGCGAGGTCGTCTGGGATGAGGCGCGGTCGTCTGGGACAAGGCGCGGTGGTCTGGGACGAGGCGCGGTCGTCTGGGACGAGGCGCGGTCGTCTGGGATGAGGCGCGGTCGTCTGGGATGAGGCGCGGTCGTCTGGGACGAGGCACGGTCGTCTGGGACAAGGCGCGGTCGTCTGGGACGAGGCGCGGTCGTCTGGGATGAGGCGCGGTCGTCTGGGATGAGGCGCGGTCGTCTGGGATGAGGCGCGGTCGTCTGGGACGAGGCGCGGTCGTCTGGGACGAGGCGCGGTCGTCTGGGACGAGGCGCGGTCGTCTGGGATGAGGCGCGGTCGTCTGGGATGAGGCGCGGTCGTCTGGGATGAGGCGCAGTCGTCTGGGACAAGGCGCGGTCGTCTGGGACGAGGCGCGGTCGTCTGGGATGAGGCGCGGTCGTCTGGGATGAGGCGCGGTCGTCTGGGACAAGGCGCGGTCGTCTGGGACAAGGCGCGGTCGTCTGGGACAAGGCGCGGTCGTCTGGGACAAGGCGCGGTCGTCTGGGACGAGGCGCGGTCGTCTGGGACGAGGCGCGGTCGTCTGGGACAAGGCGCGGTCGTCTGGGACGAGGCGCGGTCGTCTGGGATGAGGCGCGGTCGTCTGGGACGAGGCGCGGTCGTCTGGGACGAGGCGCGGTCGTCTGGGACGAGGCGCGGTCGTCTGGGATGAGGCGCGGTCGTCTGGGATGAGGCGCGGTCGTCTGGGATGAGGCGCGGTCGTCTGGGATGAGGCACGGTCGTCTGGGACGAGGCGCGGTCGTCTGGGATGAGGCGCGGTCGTCTGGGACAAGGCGCGGTCGTCTGGGACGAGGCGCGGTCGTCTGGGACGAGGCGCGGTCGTCTGGGACGAGGCGCGGTCGTCTGGGACGAGGCGCGGTCGTCTGGGACGAGGCGCGGTCGTCTGGGACGAGGCGCGGTCGTCTGGGACGAGGCGCGGTCGTCTGGGACGAGGCGCGGTCGTCTGGGACGAGGCGCGGTCGTCTGGGACAAGGCGCGGTCGTCTGGGACAAGGCGCGGTCGTCTGGGACAAGGCGCGGTCGTCTGGGACGAGGCGCGGACGTCTGGGATGAGGCGCGGTCGTCTGGGACAAGGCGCGGTCGTATGGGACAAAGCGCGGTCGTCTGGGATGAGGCGCGGTCGTCTGGGACAAGGCGCGGTCGTCTGGGACAAGGCACGGTCGTCTGGAGTAAGGCGCGGTCGTCTGGGACGAGGCGCGGTCGTCTGGGACGAGGCGCGGTCGTCTGGGACGAGGCGCGGTCGTCTGGGACAAGGCGCGGTCGTCTGGGACAAGGCGCGGTCGTCTGGGATGAGGCGCGGTCGTCTGGGATGAGGCGCGGTCGTCTGGGATGAGGCGCGGTCGTCTGGGATGAGGCGCGGTCGTCTGGGATGAGGCGCGGTCGTCTGGGACAAGGCGCGGTTGTCTGGGACAAGGCGCGGTCGTCTGGGATGAGGCGCGGTCGTTTGGGACAAGGCGCGGTCGTCTGGGACAAAGCGCGGTCGTCTGGGACAAAGCGCGGTCGTCTGGGATGAGGCGCGGTCGTCTGGGACGAGGCGCGGTCGTCTGGGACAAGGCGCGGTCGTCTGGGACAAGGCGCGGTCGTCTGGGACAAGGCGCGGTCGTCTGGGACAAGGCGCGGTCGTCTGGAGTAAGGCGCGGTCGTCTGGGACAAGGCGCGGTTGTCTGGGACAAGGCGCGGTCGTCTGGGACAAAGCGCGGTCGTCTGGGACAAAGCGCGGTCGTCTGGGATGAGGCGCGGTCGTCTGGGACAAGGCGCGGTCGTCTGGGACAAGGCGCGGTCGTCTGGAGTAAGGCGCGGTCGTCTGGAGTAAGGCGCGGTCGTCTGGGACAAGGCGCGGTTGTCTGGGACAAGGCGCGGTCGTCTGGGACAAAGCGCGGTCGTCTGGGACAAAGCGCGGTCGTCTGGGATGAGGCGCGGTCGTCTGGGACGAGGCGCGGTCGTCTGGGACAAGGCGCGGTCGTCTGGGACAAGGCGCGGTCGTCTGGGACAAGGCGCGGTCGTCTGGAGTAAGGCGCGGTCGTCTGGGACAAGGCGCAGTCGTCTGGGACAAGGCGCAGTCGTCTGGGACAAGGCGCGGTCGTCTGATATCATGTGCGGTCCGATAACGTCAGGCCCGGTTGCGTGGGACCAGGCACGGCATAGGCTCAAACGCTCTTTCCTGGCACCAGGCGCGTTCCCCTGGGATCAGGGCTGAAGTGCGGACAGCGGACTATTTAACACAAGCGCAAGGGGCTCGTGTGTAACTCTACAATAAAAAGATGGTTTGCGAAAATAAACGAGGCTTTTAATTAGAATCTATCACACAGTTAGAATTTGCGCTCCTTCGCAGGAGCTCAACTTCAGAATTCGGGAAGATGTTCAGTGGGTATAAATATTATAATAGTTAATTTGACATATCCTAAACCCTACATAGGCAATTTCAAAAGAGTGAAAAGATGGGACCATTTGGTATAGACTGTGGAAAACTAGGAACCTACGCACAAAGTGTATTTCCCAACAGGAGACACTCCGCATTGAAACAACGAGTTGAAAGGAAGAGGAAAAAAAATACGAAGAAGAAGTAACGAATAAGGCATGAACACTGCAAGAACCAAAGTGGGCACGAAAGATGGAGGCCTGGGAAGCCTATATATAGCTCACGTAACTTAACACATTAAATAGGGAAATGATGAACCTAGTGGTAGAAATAAGGTGGAAAGCACATTTTAAGTTGTAAATCGTAATGAGTTAAGCTGAAAAAACCATTAGGTGAAATGAAGAATCGAATCGTTTTTGTTTTGTCTGCTGAAGTAACACAACAAGGGCGAAATATTCGACAGCGTCTCAATTACCGAAAAGTATTCATGCTCAAAAAAGCCTCCATCAAATTTCGAATAACGCATTATGAACCGGTGTACTACCTTAAATTTGACCAAGTTTGTCTAAGATGTAATTAAACAGGTAAAATCTGGCCTGTTTTTCAAAACTCAACTCCCATAATCATATTTGAACCCAGTGGGACGGACTCAGTTTAGCTCATTAGAAAGGAACGATTCTACAATAGACCAAATACATAACCTATTTCAAAAGTCCTATAGCAACCAAGATTAGATTATAAGGTAGCTCAAACCTCCCTAAAAACAACATTGTCCCCAAGAGAGGAAGGCATCATTTAATTAATATAGAAACATGGGAACAGGATATGTATACATGCCCCCCCCCCCCCCCTCCCCCACACAACCCGCAGAGAACAGTAAAATTTAAAGAAGTAATGAAACAAAATAAAAATTGTAGAACAAATTAATAGGGCTGAACAAAAGGAAAACAGCTAACCGAGAAAAAGTCATCCGTAACTAAGCAAAAAACTATTCCGTTACAAAAAAGTAATGTGTACCTAACCGTCATCTTTGAAAGCCAATGGCAACAAAATTCCACTTACAGAATACTTCTTGTGTGACGACGCAACAGTTCAACATCGAAAAAGATGCAGAGTCCACTTATCGATACTAAAAGTTCGAACTTAATACAAAGTCTGTTGATCCACGGAGACACCTACTCGCAATTCGCAGTGTTCATACTTCAGTACACCAAGTGGCCTGCGCAAAAATGCACAATTCCGTAACATGCATGCGTTGATAACATAATCCAAGCTATGACCGTAAACACGCCCACCACATTACGGGAACTCCGCAATGCCACTACCTGCTCCTCATCATGTCGCTCAGCTTCCTACGATCTGCACGTCGACTGCTACGCCGCTTGATGTCCGTCAATGAAAAATGGGAGAAAGTGTACTACTTTAGTTGAAACTTACTGCCAGATTCGAATGGAACGGAGGTGTCTAAACCTGAAGTTAAAAACAAAAACGATAAATTTTCGAGCCTGGCAGAATCCCTCTAAATTTGCGCGTTAAGGCTAAGTAACATCATCCTGAGTAATATCCTCGACTTCAGTATTCAGTAACTCAAAGATTAGGTGAGTTAGTTTAAGCCTCCCCAACCACAACAAAGAGATCTAAATAGAAGTAGAAAGGCATAATTTAGTACTGGGCTTAGGGAATGGGGAATTTATGCAAAGAAACAGTAAATATGGAAAGAAGTTTACCTAACAAGCCGAAAGTTGAGGATGAAGGTAGCAGGTACTGAAAAACATGACAGCAATGAACCAACAAAATAGTGTTCGTAACAATACAACTACCTATCGTACTTCAACAAAAGGAAAGCCTGTCTAACCTTCAGCTCGGGACCTCACATTTTCCTGGATTCACCGACTCGAAGGATAATAATACAAGACCTCGGAAAATGTGAATATATTACAAATATGTTAATCAGACTGCAACAATATACAATGCCATCAACAGAAGAAGGTGGAGTGAGCACCCCGTGACCAGCACCACGCGCTGGCAGTTCTGCGTCAGCGTAATCACCTGAAGAACACAAAACATAAAACAACCGATACATGAACCTACGGCTCACCGCCGCAGCTAAGCGGAACATGTCCAAGAATCATTACCGGCCAGGGAGACGGTCCGAGTTGCCCCGGAGGAAATCAGAAAAAGCTGTCCAGGGAAATCATTACCGCGTTATAAGTTAATGCTCACAAGAAGTCGATAAATAATGTAAGATATATGGCTTACAACACAACCTATTTAAATATGACGTACAAAATTTAAAAGCCACTTAAGGTTACCTCCAGAATATTTCTTAAAAGTACAAAATATTCCTGACGACAAAGGCTTAGCGAAGTACAGAATCATGAAGAATTTAAGAAATTAATTATTTCTCATAAGAAAACTTCCTTCAACTTTCAACAAGAAATTTCTTTCGTGTTGTTTCAGTATGAACTAAAATTGAACCACGAGATAGTTTTGGGATGCCTGTCAGCATGATTAATGATTCAAAGCTAGGATTCAAAATCCTCATCACTTCCCAGCTCTTCTGAAGAGAATCGGACGCCCAATGCACGACATGCGGCTTGTCCACCGCGTAAAGTTTTTCTGGATGAAATCATAAACGGTTAACACAACTTTTTCTGTAGAATCCAATCGAGAAGCGACGGAAATACTGTGCAACAACTAGAGATGGGGAAAATAAATCTTGAGGGTTCGACTGCATGGACCAATCCTGTTCAAATTCATCACAGGATGCGAAATAGAACACAGTTCGGATGCCCACGTTCAAGTCAAATCATGTCGGCAGAATCACAACCATCGACAAACGGCAATTATTAGCTTGCAATTAAAGAATTGTAACTAAATAGTTAAAGCAACAAAAATTGAAATATGGGAATTAAAAATTAGGTAATTTAAAATCTGACTAAGATGTCCATCCTCTGAGAGTGCAGCTACGCACTTGCTGTTTAAATCAACTCTCCGTGATGGAATAGGGACACAGACATAAGTAAATACAATGGGACTCTGAAATTAAACATGTCTATCACTGTTTATTCTTTCATATTTCTTAAGAATATGGCGTCTTATATACAAGAAAATTCTAATGCAAAGTAAACAAATAGAATTTTCCAAATCACGGTCATTTTGACTTCAAGGCTTCACTGCACAAACCAAACAAGCCTGATCTTAAGAGGCCGATGGTATTTGCTTTTGGCTTCGCAAATTTGCAGAACCAGGCATTTGTAGAACATCGAAGTTCCCTTCACGTGGTACACATCCGTGGTACTAAATGATGGGAATTAATAATCACCATGTAAACATAAAACAAAAGCAGCTTACTTTTAATTGTAATTCGTATATACATATTTTAAAATCAAATAAGTCGTCAGTAATTAGTAATTTACAGGATAACACTTAAAACCAAGTGATAAAGTACTAATATACAAGAATCTTACAGTAGCTGATAACCTAGGCAAAACAAAGCAACTGAAATCGGTCAGTTAAAATCAACAAATAAATCTGTTTTAGTCAACATAGAAGGAGCAGAAACGATTCGAGTTGAACCTAACAGCACCATTGCGTGTCGCACAAATTCAGAAGCTCACCCACATTGAGGGTGCACATTTTCGTTTCACAATAACGATCACATAATAAGGAGCACAGACGCAACAATCAAAGGGACAGGCAAGATGACTCGAGAAACTTGTGTCGGGACTGTCACCACTGCTGCAACTCAATGAGCCCGAAATGACTACGCTCGCGACTGCAATTCGCCCATGGATCAGCTAAAAATAATACAACCACGATGTGTGAAAGAGATGTTACGTTATTACCTGGCTCGAGCTTCTGCTTTACAAGCATGGACGAGTCGCCCTTTTACAGAGTTGCACCACATTGAGAAATTTTGACTAATCCAGTCAACGAATAGCATGCTTATCATTGATAATAAAGGGAAGTGTAACGAAGCAAACAATGGGAGCAATCATCGCACGTATGCATTGGTTTACCTAGACCTAATTGCCCAGAATTGACGTAGAACCTGAAAAAACGGGGAATTTGACACAGCTCTGCTCAGGTTATATCTGACACAAACGTAGAGTCAATCTTCGCGTGTTGGTAAAAATTGACACAAAATCCCACAACCGGGGTTTATGTAAAATTTTGCAATGGTTCGGGAAAGCGTTATGTCACCCATATAGTTTTCATGAAGTCATAAGTCCATCACTGCGAAAAACCCAGAATACCAACATTACTGACTTCACCAGGCGCTAAATTAATCAAGAATAATTTTGATCAAGGTCGAACCAAACTAAGTAAAAGGCTGAGGGCAGACTGTACAGGGTAGACCACGAAACCAAAACGAATTTAAAAGCTTCAGATGAATTTCTGAGTTACTGAACGAGACCAGTCATCAACGTATCAATGATACACTTCGCCTTGCGATAAGATAAACCGCACGAAAATATTCACATTCATTGGCATTTAGATTCTGAGATCAGATTTTTGTGGTCCACCCTGCATACACCAGCTGTGATACAGCGTTTCTATCCTCACCAACACGACTTCTCTCGTAACAATAACAAAGAGCCAGGGGCAACAGCGTGAGCTTACGACAGTTTCCAAAATGACGAATAAAACATCTAAGAAAACCCAAACATTCAAAAGACTATAAGAACTGTGCATTTGTGGCATATTTTTAAGCAATATATGCACATCCATCACGCAAGTAACATGATTCGTTAATTCATGATTATATAACAAAATCACCGCGTGGATAAATCACTCTGTTTTGACGATAACTTTAAATTGAACAACTTTATTCCTAATTTTCCTTAATGATCGCAAAAAATCATGTTGTGAGAAGCGCGAGAATCAACTTACACTTTTGGATTATCAATAAATAAAAACTATCGTATTTTGATGAGAATATGCAGAGTAACCAGTATGTGTGTATAAAACCTTAAGCTAAAACTCACATGAAACGATGTGATAAATTGTGTTTCAGAGACCCTGTAGCCAAGATACAGAATAACTTTTATCATTATCATTATTCAGAGCGAGAGAAGAGTACGCTACCGCTCAAAAGCGACCACTTCCTATATGAAACCTCGCGCTAAAGAATAAAGTAGAGAAGACAGAAACAGAAACTTTGCTCGAGTTTGATTTCACTAAAATAATACGTTGATGTTTTTTTCTAACAACGGAAACGAAATAAAAAACAATCTAACAGGAAAACCGGAACCTATAACGGATTCTTCCAACCAGTGTTGGTGCTGCGTGAACATCACGAAACAAACAGAAGAGCATGAAAATACCTCTCATTTCTACACAATTTGATAGTAGGAAGAAAAGGAAAAAGTCAGTAATACGAAAGAGTAATCACTTCCAAGAACAATTTACAAGCTGTTTTTGTATCGAGTAAGTTAACACGAATTAAATACTGTACGCTTGCGAAAAATCGATCGGAAATAAGCACAGCATGACTCACAAAGCTGACTGCCTACGCCCGACATTTTAATGGAACATGCATGTGGCAAGACGATCGGCGAGTGACCTTATTTTTAGTGTCAGAACTTCTCTAAGAAAATGGTACCTTCTGATCATGTCAACACCATCGCGATGCGTTCTATCGGACAAGCAAAAGATGAGTATTCTAAACATTAAGGGATGTCCAAATACAACCGGAAAGGGTGTAAAATTTAGCAGCTCTAGAAAGGAGTGATAATTTTCGTAAAAACACGCTAATCAATTACTCAGAGTTTCGGTCTGCTTGGTGCCTTGACGTCAAATAGATAAGCTTCATGATTAACTTTGGCCTAAACTGATAAGCCACAAGCAGATATGTGGTCGGTAAGTAAATGTCCGGGCTAATCTGCTGCTCATCAATGTCTGTGGGCTGCATCACAGCTGTATTATTTTGAAATCAAAGTAATGTAATGTAATAACTGAGTAAAGAGTATGATCAAAAATTATTCAAGCTTGAATGATTTCAAATTCTGAAAAGAAGCAAAACCCAAACACTGAGACGACTGAATCTGAATACAACCAAAGAACTATGATGTTGACGTGACACACAGGAAATTCAGGAAATACCCAACGAGAAATGAAATGTCAACCCTGCTCAGTTCAAAAGCACGAGTAAGGCAGAGGAGTTTCCAAGAAAGACTCGACCAAGACCCGAGAAGGAATCATTTTCTACATTCTAAAAAGCGTTATTTACTGTAAGCTCCAAACGAGCCCGGGATTTTTGAAGCTCGATATTTATTTCCTTCTATCTTAGCCAATGGCCACTAAAATTGGGCCGCATAGCCTGTAATTTGGGTATGCATCAAGGTAAACCAGGCTTCGTTTGAACAACCGTCTCCCATTAATGTTTTTCGAGCTCCTAATTAGCTGTTTCTTATTCATATATGCCACAGATTAAGTCATAAGCATGCTACATACAAACTACTAACTATATTTATGCCCGAAACCAATCATCAATTTGATGAGGTAGTAACCAACAGGTTTCCTTCCGAGGTGTTGCTAAAAATTCACTGCTTAAGAGATAAGTTCACCAAGTAATATTTCTGATAGCGGCCAATCGTTAGACATCAATGGCTACACCAAATTGAAATTAAAGCCATGAAATTTGTAGAGGCGACGTGAGTTGGCATCTCCGTGCAGTGCGCAATGAAAGTGAACATCACTTTTAGGATTTGGATCTATGCTGCACGTATCAAACGATCGTTTGATCATTTCTTCATATTCCAACAGCCCTGGCACCGTTGAGCTCGCAAGTCTTGGTCTCAGAAGTTGATGATAGGCACACCGAAAACTTTATCTCCTAAAGACATCAACACAGTTAAAAAATAGAGAAAAGGTTTACGCTTTGATTTCACAAACACGATCACTACACAAATAGTACAAAATTAACAGCTTTGTTGAGCCGAGGTTACAGCAAAAATCGAGTACAAAAGGCAGGCATAAAATATTAGGCTACGACTCACAGGTTGGGCACAAACATCAGAGTGACCAGAAACTGGTACAGGAATCCCCGTGAAGGGATCACCAGTGATCAGATGAAAAGATCTCCTCGTACTGCGTTCTGCTCTCACTCGTTGCATTGATCTACTCTGATCTTTTGAGAACTACTTTGAACTTCAGAAATGATCTGTGATGTTGGACAGCCACTCAAGTTTGTTTACTCTTGCTTGTCTGTATATTAATCGAACTGAAATGACATACAGAAGTTCACGTAAAGCTCGATTATTTTAGGGTCGTTATCCGAAAAAATAATAAATCGCCAGTTTTTTCTCCCAAGCGGTTTAATGCTCTTGAGTGATGAGTTAATTTTCTGTAACTTCCTGGTATTGCAGCACCAGAATCAAATTCAATACTTGAAATTTACTCCATAGAGCCGCAATTCACTTTAGGCTAGAACTACACACAAGTTTCATCGGGTGGGAGACATCTACAAGGCTACATTTAAACCACAAATTTTCGGTAAATTCTTGCATTGTCCACGTAGAAGTTGTGCTATTTTCCAGTTCTATGCAGTCAAGACGAAGCGATTTAACATGAAACAGTCATCACATCTGAAATCACACCCACTAGTTAGCGTGACAAAAGAGCACGCCGGCAGTGAACAGGTCAAAACAGACTGTGGAAATAATTTGTGCAGCGAGTTAGTCAGCATAAGAGATAGAAGGCAAGTAGCATTTCCGAACAATACTCAGACGAACGGTTCCTATCATAGATAATCACACAATTATGCTACCTGCCGGGTGACCCCATGGCAGTGAGTAGCTGGAGACCTGAGCTCCGCTGTACAAAATTGAGAAACACAAACAGGACGAATAAGAGCACTCCACAAAAACACGTCATCTAAGACTGACTCGAAAACAGATTTTACAACGCCCCCGAAGGGATGTTTTCACAGCGACTAACATAAAGCACAACGCTGGGAGCACACACAGTGCGCCCCCGCCCCCTAAACCGTACAACCGACGTGTCATCTCCTAACTCCACGAACCGACGCAGCAACTGAGTACCGTAAATGAGGGAAGCTATGGTAACCTCGCCAGTCATTTTTGAAGGGCAAAAATGGAGCGAGCATCGACATATGCCAGACAACTAACATCTGAACTCAAGAATCCTGGAACTGACTGAGGATGGGTGACCTCAAATGCAAAACAGCAGCCATCCTCTTGGAGGAACATTGTCGTATAGCCTATTAACTTTGTAAACAACGGCGTCCGAGGAGTGTCAGAGAAGTGCCGCCGCCACCTAGGGCGCACTGGAGCATCATCTGGACCCGTCTTGAGAGAGCGGCCTCACGAGCTTCTCGTCGTACACGCGGTGGATAGCCTCGCACACGAAGCGGAATTGACCCTGTTCAGAGAAGGAAGTTAAGCAAAGCTCTCACTACTAAAATGAAAGAATTACTGGAATATCTACTCGTGCACGTAAAAAGTCAAACCACATGCAGTGAACCCCTTCAGTATTCATTTATAGAACACGCAATGATTTTTTCAAACTATGTCATAGTAATGACACAGCAAGTATTCAAAACTAATTTCCATAAATGAAATTTTGATGTTGTCCACTCATGCAAAGCTGAAGGGATAGTAATATAAAATTACAAGTTTTCGCTTCAAACTACAAATTAACATGCATCCCTGAAAACGGTAGTTATAAAGCATCTGAATAACGGATAACAATGCTAACTACAGTTGAGCATATTAAAAATTTCACGGGGTTTCATATTTGGATTTAGCGAAGAACACCCGAGAGTTATAAAGGCAACGAAATACATCGTTTACCATCAAATTGAATATTTTCAAATTTAGCCGCAGCAATGCTTTCCGCAAAGCACGAATGGCGTGATTGTCTCGGACGCAGAGTGCTATGGAAGACTCGCTCAAGAATATTGTATTACAACGTAGGTCATGAGGAAATAATTGACTGAATGCCTCACACACGTTCTAACTCGTGTAACAAACAGAGCAAATCCCTGAAACGAGTTAAGTTCAAACGAAACGTCTACGTACGACAACAAACTTTTCTACATAACGGTAAAACAAGCTTTTCTCGTAAAATATTACAAACGGTAACATCCTATCTACAACAATAGAAGTCATTACTTACGGAAGTTTTTAATGAAGTCGGACCAATGCGACGATAGCCTCAACAAAATCTGTACTAATCTTCATTTGCGCGTAGTCTAACCCCGTACATGACGACACATTTTAGGAATTATCATGATGAAGTCAAGATATGCAGGTCGATGAATTAACTGCGTAGTGTTGTACAGATAATTTCATGTAAAGTCGGTGTGATGAAATTGAAATATTTTTGGCTGATGAACGCCACATGGCCAGCAGCCATGAAAACAGCTGAACGTGTAACAGGAAAGCAAGCACGGAGTCGCACCATGAACTGCACTATCGTGGAAACACAGACTCCTAAAGGAACTTGCACGCTAAACAAAAATTAGAACTAACATATTAGGTATGAGTCTCTCATAGTGCACCAGTAATGACAGAAGAGAAAATTGAAATGCAAGTTTCATACATTCACAAACACATGCCATTACACACGCAGAAATAGGCCAACAGATCCTGGCAATACAGTTTGGCAGTATTATGCTTTCTCTACAATTTTTTCTAGGTGAATTTGAAACAGAAATAACATTCACAGCTCGTTCTTATCTTTCGATTAAGATTTTCGTGTAGGGTTGAAAAATGAACTCAACATTTTAAAATGGCTAGCTGAAAACGTTTCTCCATACCAGTTAGCAACTAAGAATAATTTTCACGCGTCTTTTCAATTGCGAAGCAAAATATGAGAAACACCTGATAACTTTAAAGCACCTCATTAGGTAGATGAGGTGCTGAGAACATAGATCAAAACGACAGCATTATGTAATGTGTCACTCCAATATTCTCATTTAATCCAGCGAGTCGCTCGTATGGGTAATGATTTCTGTCAATGAAAGTAAAAAAATCACGTTTTAAATTTTGGAGTTGGCTACAAATAATTATATAATTTATCAATATCTTCGGTGAATCATGAGTTATCTTTTCTATTGTATCAACATAAATGATGAGATTCCCTAACGTAAAACATAGAAATATACTCCCAACAATAGTGTCTCTCACTACGCTCGCTCGAGCAGCCAGAACAGCAGCAGGAGCAGTGAGGGAGTAGGGTACTCACGGAGGTTTGGATCATCATGGGTCGCTGGTCCCGCATCTTCATGACGAGGTCCTCAGGGATGATGGGCTGGTTCGCTTCAATGAGACACTGCGAAGTTTCCATGAGGATGAGCACGCCCGTGCGCCCGATGCCGGCCGAGCAGTGCACCAGCACAGGGTGTTTGTTCTCGCGGTCCTCTGAACAGAACAAGTGCAGATGAGACAATGATCCATGTCACGTCACAAATGCGAACACGCGCGACCTTCCACGCTAGGTATTCTTTACCGACGCGTTGATCACGAGATCAGCACGTTTCTTGTCATAAGTATGCACATGGAAACTCTTACCTTATTCTCCCATATAAGTACCTACTTTCTCTCGTTATTTCCAAATAATTTTTGCACTCAAAATTTTAGTGTAGATAATCAAGATTTTTTACTCCTGAGAAGTTCCATTACTAAATGTATTTGCGTGTTCATATTTTCCCCACGTGAGCAGTAAATACATCGGTGTATAAAAATTTTTATTCATTACAAGTAAGAACAACTTTGTCCTCTTACATTTTAAAAACCTAAGAGAACAACGGGTTGGAAGAGAACTGTTACTTGGAATTTTATTTCTAATTGCAGTCCTCAAATTTTCCCTACGTTACAGAACGTTACAACCTGATGAAAAATTAATCTACATCTGATATTCAGCAACAAATTAAGTTTAGATGCACTCTAGTTTGATTAATCTGAAGTTAATAAAAGCAAAATTAATTTGCTAAGTGCGTAGGATACTTCCTGCAGCTACTGTTTGAAAACAATGTCATCTGCGTAACATACTTTCTGAGGATTATGTTGTTAAAAAAAAGCGGAATACAAAGTATACTGTTAAAAGCTTATGCATTGTAAACGATACGATTCACTCAAGAAACTCATTATGCAGGCATAACTTCCTGGTCGGTCTCTGAGTAGGAAATAGGAATTGGAGGGATACTTACCCGCCCTGATCCGGCGGACTTCCTGCACGAAGGTTAAGAAGTCATTGGACTGCTCCGGCACGCCGTGGTCAGGCCAGGTCACGTACTGCAGGTGCTGTATTTTGCGCTTCTCCTCGCTCTGAGCCAAAAATACACGATGATTAGATTCATTCCAAGTCATCAACATGAAAGGCAAAATGCTATTCGCAGAAGCCTTACGTGGAATGGGATCTGCCACTCAATAAATTAGAAACATTAAAAGGCATAAATAATACTAGCTAATTTAGCACGCGCTACTTCATGTTTTTATGGCTGATGAAATTTTGACGAAGACATGCAACGATTCAGACTATGTATACTGGTACCTACAACTCAATTAATCAAGCAGCTACGAAAACCGTTTTACAATTCGTGATAAGTTGAAACCTGCAAGGTATTTGATAAGTGATAAGAAATGAAAAGCATGAAAAATTTCTTTTATTTCCCTAACAAAATAAAGTATAAATTGCTATGACTACAATTTTTGACGCGCGGTTTTAAGTCAATTATCGTCGTACTAAAGTTATTATTAAGGATATAACTATCAGGGGCTTATGATTACAAGAACCTTGCAAGACTCGCGCGATCGAGGCAACATTGCCATGACATAGTTTTCCCCATAAAAAGCATGAACTCCTCGTAATGAGACACGTGATCCAAACACACCGAGGCGATTCCTTAAAACAAATTAAGTTAAATTTGTAACACAGGAAGTAATGTGCTCTTGGCCCTACTGTAGTATCAATCAATATCTACTTACTGATTTGTGTTTCACGGTTAACTGTCTCCAAATAAAGCCGCCTGACTTGGTCTTCTGCTCGTCGCAGTGGACAGAAATGGCTCCATATTCTGCGGTGCTGTTAACGTCAGGCCAGTACTGGCGGCACTTCGTCCTTCGGAGCAGAAACAAGCTTAATTAATACGACACATCTCAAACGTGGTACGGCTCTAACGATGCCATAATGTCTACGTCGTATCAACTGAGTTTGAACAAGCGCTACTTCAGGTTTGCCACTATGTCTGCTTCAAGGATGAAGCGTGTTTGTACGAATACAGGTGTCTTTATGAATAAAGAGATCTATATTCAAAATGATAACGAAATAGCAAAGTAATAAGATGGTCAGAATTTTTTTTAATTGCAGATCATGCAACATGAACAGAAACTATCTTCAAGGAACGTAACTTTGCTCCAGGCCCTAATTAAGGTTCTAGGATACAAACTCTCACTTTGATTTTTCAAGGAGTAATTGACCTTGAATATATCCAGTATTATATCAAGAAAACGAGAAAATTTGATTCTTCTGGTGTGATTAAATTTATTTAAACTTGACGGACTAAATTTAAATGGAATAATTAAACTTGAATACATCCATTAATCCGTTGATAAAACGAGAGAAAGAATGAGTGCGTCAATTTTATTCGTCCATGATTAATTAATACTAAAAAAAGCACGCTCATAATTAAGAGCAATTTCTTATGCATTGCAATAACTCAAAGTTCAGTTAATTAGAATTGGTCTGCGTGTCGAGCCTTTAATGACTCAGGCTCAAGTAGGGATTCATTTCAAAACTGGACTCAAACGTGGGTTACATGCGTCAATCGATAAACTTGATACCGCTGATAGTGATAGTCTCGCCACAATCTTCAGCCAGATAACACAGCTAGTAACACGTCGCACCAACCTCATTCTCTCAACACATGAGACTAACTCTACTGACTATAGGGAACAGCTCTATAACTGTCTACACGACACAAACTAATGATCACCAAATGAGAAATGATGCATGAGGCAACGTCTCCTGCCATCCGATGCCATGGATACGTTTAGAAGTTTTGAACTCGGAAGTATTGCATTAAATTCATGCTCAGTCAAGTCTTGTAGCGTTCACACTGCGTAAATAAACGTAGAATTCTGATACTGAATTTTACATTTAATTAATTAAACCTACCTCTTCTTCCACGCCACTTTATTTTCAGATATTTTTTCCTTTTGTGCATGCTATTCTTTAGAATGTAATTTAATCATGTCTTGATAATTGGTATATTGGTTCGAACTAATTTCGTTTGTAATTTTGATACGAGTCATTTTCTTCGTGAATGCATACTTATAAAATTTGTATATTCAAGTATTGTATTTTTAAAATCGCAAAGCTCAATATATATCAATCATAAATTAACATGAACACAACCACATGAAACCCAGAAATAATTCGACAGGATATACGTAAGTCTAAACCGCATTTACGAGCAATTGAAATTTCAACCATGTCTAACATCCGTTAGCGAGAAGAAAAACTCGAAATTTGCTTTCACATAAAAAACGAAAAGACAAACCTAAAATTACGGATTCTGGAATGAAAACTTTCAAGAAATTGCTCTGAAAGGTCTATCGCCCAGTAAAGAACACAACAAGAAAGAGTCCCTCATAACTTACTTTCCTTTCCCTAATAGAAAAGAAACAGTACCTCTTGACACCGTCTCTGAGAAGCTGTTCACCCAATATAAAAAAAACACGGACAAGATTGTGCGCCTTACTACCCAGACTTGATGCAAGAGACTCCTCACCCAGTAGAAGAACAGCAAAAGGACATGGACACGCAGAACACCTTACCTTCCCTGCTCGATACAAGTGGTGAGCATGACGAGCTGCATGCAGTGCTGCTGCCACACCATCAGCCAGAAATGTCCTAGTGTTGTGCTCAGAGGTCCCTGACTTGCAATGTATTTGTTGACGATCTTCGTGCCCTGGATCTCCATCTCCACGTACGAAGCGTTGATATAATCGTTGAACGGGGCTTCAGTGCCGTCGTCTTGGAGAACAACGCGTGTTTTGTCGTCTTGTGAGAAGAGGAAAGAGCAAAACTGAGCATACTTAAAAATGGCATTGGTGTTGATGGACACACTCCATGACTATCATGTCGCAATACAGTGTTATTCACCAGTTTTGCAAGAGAGCCACTCCGGTTAAGCTGAAGCCGATCGAGAGAGCCACAGCTACAGCAAGTTAGCGTTAAAAATTATATAATAATTAAGTAATTTCTTTATTTTTCGATATCCGTGAATTGAGTCATCGCGAGCCGCCGCAATGAATACCACTGTCTTAGTACAATGTGGCTATGATTTAGTAGCAGTAAAAAGCGACCACAACATAGTACTACAACAAAGTGGCTATAATTACGCCGGAGTAAATAGCGGCTATGAGTTAGGAGTAGTATAATGTGAGTATGATTTAGTAGTAGCAAAAAGCAGCTATGAGACAGTAGTAGTATGAAGTGATGATGAAGCAGTAGGACGCAGCATGGTATGGGTTAGGCTAAGTTGCCGCGGCTCCTGGAAGTAAGTGAGCAGCAAGCTTCGCATCTTTCATAAGTAAACATGATTGAACCCTACACTTTGAGCACAGCTACACCAACAACATATAGCACTGTGAGAGCGAGGAACAGACCTAGGCATGAGTGGAAAAAGTAAACGGAAAGTGATCACTTGAACATAACAGAGAAATTGAGCTATAAAACATAAAAGACTATATTTAAAATTTATACACGAAGAAAAATGCTCTGAGAACCTACAATCATGATGTACATGCATTTCTCTTTTACGACTAAAAGTGTTGGTAGAAATTGCTGAAAAGATTACTTATCAGTATCTGCTTTTATTAATAATGATTAATATGCATCGTGTTTATAGACATGCTTTACTAAAATTAACATGCTATTCTTGCTATACGCTTACCAAAATCCCTATATCTGAGGATGTTCTTATAAATTCAAACATGATAAGTATTTCTTCGACTAAAAAGACTGATCCGACCACTCCAAAGAACTCAATTTTTCACCTTATCAAAGACAGCTTTTGCTGCTGACAGGGACTGATACCCCACATCCAGCGTTTCCGTCACTACCCACGAGAATTGAAACCCCAACATCCAGCATTGCTATGGCTACCCACGTGGACGAATACCATACGGGTATTCGTCGAAACCTCCATATCTATACCATATCTCCGGCATTGCTAACTACCCACATAAACGGATATCATAAACCCAATGTTGCTGTGATAGCTACCCTCGAGGCCCAATACCCCCCCAAGCACTGGTCTGGCTACTCACAAGGGCTAATGTCTCTGTATCTATTCCTGGCTTCATTACAGGACCACTTGGCGATGTCCATGCGCAAGGCGGGATTGATGCGGTAGCGCGTCTCAAACTCAGCCACGAGCGCACCCGACCTCAGATCTTGATGTAGCCGCACCATCGACTCCTGCTCGGTAAAGGCTCAACTCACTACGGCACTCATAAAGAAGGCAACTTTCGGCTGTTTCGTTTGCGCAGACATAAAAATAATAACAAGGGTAAATCAACCCTCACAACTAGTGATGCAAAAAAAAACGGTTTTATTTGATTGCGTTTTTTTTTTGCAAAAAAAACGTGTTTTTTTTGGTTTTTTTTTTGTTTTTTTTGCACACCTAAATTTTGTTAAGTATATGTCTGGTTTTTTTTATGGATACCTAAAATATATTAATATCCATGTTTTTTAGTTATTTTATTGTTATAAAAACATCAAAAAGAAACCACACAGTAAAAGTGGTGGCAGATAACCCGCAATTACCTGAAGGCGTCTAAGAGGAACAGCAGGAGCCATGGAACTTATATTGATGGAGTCAAAATTCAGAGCTTACTATCTCTACTATGTCTGATTTTATTTTTATGTGACCTAAAAAATCAGATTCTGCAGAGATAATAAGCTTTGAATTTTGACTCCATCAATATAAGTTCTGTGGCTCCTGCTGTACCTCTTAGACTCCTCTAGGTAATTGTGGGTTATCTGCCACCACTTTTACTGTATGGTTTTTTTTTTGTTTTCATTGCAAAAAAATGACTAAAAACCATAGATATTATATTTTTGGTGGCCAAAAAAATATGCTGTTTTTTAAAAACATGTTTTTTTTTACAAAAAAATCTGACTAATAAAAATGAAAATTAATATATTTTCTGGTACCAAATATAACCATGCTTTTTTTTTACAAAGAATCATGACTAAAAAAACAATATATTTTATGTGACCTAAAAAGCCCCATGCAGTTTATTAAAAAGAAAACATGTTTTTACTAAAAAATCATGACTGAAAAAACATGAATAATATATTTATGAGACCAAAAAAATGTTTTTGTACTAAAAAATCAGGACTAAAAAACAAATATATTTATGAGATCTAAAAAACCCCATGCTGGTTTTTAAAAAATATGTTTTTTTTACAAACAATGATCTATAAGAAAACTGGATATGAATGTATTTTATGCAACCAAAAAACCATGCTGTTTTATTTTATGTATTTTTCATAAAAATTGTGTCTTAAAATCATGGATATTAACATATTATATGTTACCAAAAAAATCATTGTTTTTTGTAAAACATCTTTTTTTTATTAAAAAGTTATTATTCATTTTTTGGTCACGACTTCTTTGCAAAAAAAAAAACACCCCTCAGGGGGATACAATTATTGTATCTATGGGAACTAGCGCTCCCAGGGGGACAATGTGTGGACCCAAGCTGAGAGTTAGGTAAGCCTCCTTTTTGTTGAAATAAAACGTTTTTTTGTTATGTTGAGAACTACCTTTTTTCGGTTCACTGCTGTCCTGTTTTTCAGCACCTACTACTGTCTTCTTCAACTTTGATCTTGTTTCATAATCTTCCTTCCTCTCTTTGGAACGCATTTGTTGCTGGGTAGGGAGGCTAAAACTGAGTAATCTAATCTGTAAAAAAAACATGGATATTAATTTATTTTGTGACCAAAAAACCATGCTTTTTGAAAAAAAAAAGATTTTTTACAAAAAACATGAGTGTTATTAAATTTTATCTGACCAAAAAAACATGACATTTTAAAAACCATGTTTATTTCACAAAAAGTTGTTAATATACAATATTTTAGTCATGATTTTTTTGGTAAAGAAAACATGATTTAAAAAAAAACCAGCATGGTTTTTTTTTGGCACATAAAATATGTTATTATCCACATTTTTTAATCATGATTTTTCTGTAAAAAAGATGTTTTTCAAAAAAACAGCATGGGTGTTTATGGTAAAATAAAGTATATTAATATCCGTGTTTTTTAGTCATGACTTTTATTGAACAAAAACTTTCAAAAAACAGCACGGATTTTTTGGTCACATAAGATATATTAATATCCATTAGAACCGTACCAGGTCTTAGAATAAAATATCCACAAAGAATCTATTCACTCTATAAAACCTTTCGGAGACTAGCTCCATCCTCAGCAAGTCATTCAGTCAAATGTTTTTCAAAGGAACAGTGAAAATTCATTGTCCATTTCACCAAATTTTACTGAATGACTGAGGATGGAGCTGGTCTTCGAAAGGTTTTATGGAGTGAAGAGATTCTTTGTAGATATTTTATTCTAAGACCTAGTAAAGTACTAATAAACATGATTTCAATATTAACAGCATTCTTTGTTTATAAGTCTCTTAAGACAATTTGATTAAAGAAAACTAACTTTCCTGATATTTACATCCGTGTTTTTTTAATCATGATTTTTTTTAAATGTTTTTAAAAAAACAATTTTTTTGGTCCCATAAAATATAATAGCCATGTTTTTTTAGTAAAGATTTTTCTGTTAAAAAACAATGTTTAAAAAAAAAAACATTGGATTTTTAAGGTCACATAAATATATTAATATCCATGTTTTTTAGTCATAATTTTTGTATAAATAACATTTTTTTTAAAAAAACAGCATGGTTTTTTAGTCACATCTCTATCAATGTCCATAAGTAAAGATATGTTATTATAACACACCATTTTGGGAGTTAAAGGTCATTCACATGTATTGTAAAATAAATGAAATATCAAAGCATGAAACCACAGAAAATGAAAAATTTCATAAAACAATGGAAGATTAGATTAGATTAGATTATAAGTTAGTTTAAGCCTCCCTAACCGCTACAAAAAAGAGCGTATCGAAGAGAGGAAGGAGGAAGGCACCATTTAGTATGGAGATAAGAGAATGAGGAATCTATGCAGAAGGGGCATAGAAACAGTAAAGTTGAGAAAGAAGTTCACGAAACAAGATAAAATTTGAAGAAGAAAGTCAGAGGTGCTGAAAAACAGGACAGTAGTGAACCGAAAAAAGGTGGTCCTTAACATAACAAAAAACATTTTATTTCAACAAAAAGAAGGCCTACCTAACTCTCAGCTCGGGCCCTCACATTTTTCCCCTGGGAGCGCTAATTCCCATAGATACAATATCTGTATCCCCCTGAGGGGTAAAACAATGGAAAACCATCAATTAAGAAGTATGCTGTTTTATTTTGTAATTTGACATGAAAACAAATAATGTAATGTGGTTCTTTTTCTTGCTGAGTTATTTTCAGACAAGATATTTAAAAAAAACAAAATATCCATGTTTTTTTTAACACGGTTTTTTTGTAAAAAAAATGTGTTTTTTAAAAAAAAAAACGGCATGGTTTTTTTTTAGTCACATCTCTACTCACAACGCAACCTAGAGAATTTGTAGAGAATATTGAAGAATAATATCCATTCCATGGATCGAGGTATGGTTTGAAAACTTTCAACAAAAAATAAGCTATACAATGAGAATAAATTAGCGAAGACTTAAAAGAGATGTCAGCCGTGAATGAGAAGAACTTCTTGACCAAGCTAAATATTAGAAACCAATTGGTACGAATACTATGTTCGTCCTCGTTTTAACTATCCATTTTCCTCGAAATTTATACTTGCACAGAACAATTAATTAAACATTGGTACTCGTCACATAAACCGAAGGCTTCTTAATTTCACAAATCTTAGAAGACAAGCAAACATTAATTCTCACTCGCAGTGCGCAGAAAAAATTAACATTTTGGCGGAATCGCAAGTTTAGCAAGTTCGTGAAAAAATTCAATTAAAAGCCATTTGGAGTTATTTTTGAAGTGCAGGTTATTTTTTTTCTCTCTCTCTCTCTCTGGCTGCATTGGAATGTAAACCTGAACATCAAAATCGACTCCCTTGTGTTAAATCGAATTTCAAAATGTACCAACACACATGACTGTCTACGCACGCTACGTGGTGTGCTTCAGACTTCGACCCTAATCAATCATGAGGGAGAAATTTAGCGATATGCAAATCTTACTTGCTTTTACTCTAACAAACCTGATGTTTGGAAACCAACCAATTTAAAATTGATGATATAACCTTTAGCACGAACTTATATGTAGAGGTTGATTTCAAAAATTACTTTTCAGTGACCATTTTTCAAACGCACACAACAGAAACTCACGCTAATATGAAGACAAAGCGCAGATATAAGGCGAAGGCACTTGTCTTGCTAAACGCACACATGATTAGATTAGTTAAAAAGACTTGGCATCTCCTTAACTCTTGCTGTAAACCGAATAATACCGATAAAAAGAAAATTGAATATGTTATTCAAGATAATTTAAAATACCATGAGAAGAAAGAAATTGCTAATCTCTTTAACAACTTCTTCGTAAACGTAGGGAAAACTATAGCTGATGGTAGTCCAAGTGAACCTACTGATCATCTAGAATTTATGGATCATATTCGAGAACCCAACTCCTTTTTCTTTACGCCTACAAACTCCTCCGATGTAATTACGTGCATAAACAACATGAAAAATAAATCGAGTGGGTTACAAACGTTTCCGACTAAAGTACTTAAAGTTATTGCTGACATTGTAGCCCCGCTGATATCAAATATTATTAACCAGTCTCTCTTACTAGGCACTTTCCCGAACTCCCTCAAAGTTGCTAAAGTAACCCCTATCTTTAAAAGTGGTGAAAAAAACCTGTGTAAACAATTATCGACCTATCTCCGTACTACCAATTATTAGCAAAGTATTCGAAAAGATTGTGTATAAAAAAGTGTACTCTTATTTTGAACAAAAATCATTTCTTTACGATAAACAATACGGCTTTCGCTCTAAAAAATCAACACAGGCTATATTAAATCATTTACAATTCCTCTATTCTAATATAGATGAAGGAAAGCCCGTCTTCTCTGTATTTCTTGACTTTCGAAAAGCATTTGATTGTGTGGACCATAAAATACTACTCTCGAAACTACACTGTTATGGCATTCGAGGGATTGCCCATGATTGGTTCAGATCATACCTAACAAATCGGAAGCAATACGTTGTCATTGACGACGCAAAATCAGACCGACAGACAATTAGCCATAGAGTTCCACAAGGATCTGTTCTTGGGCCTCTCATGTTTCTGATTTTTATCAATGATATTGTAAAATCTACATCATTCTTCAAATTCATACTTTTTGCCGATGACAGTACGCTTTCTGCGGTCCTTCCGGACCAAAATCCTACTATGATTGTGGAGAGTATAAATACTGAACTTCACAAGGTTTCATCGTGGCTCAAAGCTAATAAAATAAGCCTTAATATTGATAAAACAAATTATATTACATTCTCATACAAGAAAGATGTATCTCTCCCATGCATTAAAATTGGCGAAGGTGAAATCGAAGAAACCAACTCATGTAAGTTTCTGGGCATCATAATAGATAAACATCTGACCTTCAAATAGCACATCACTCATATCAGTTCTAAATTATCAAAATCCATCGGAATCCTAAATAAAGTTGAAAATTTTCTGCCTGAAACAGCTTTACAAATGCTCTACCGAACGCTCATTTCTCCATACTTGCAATACGGAATAGAAGCATGGCACGAAACTGATAAAAATAAAACCAACAAAATTTTTACTCTGCAGAAAAGAGCTGTCAGAGCGGGAAAGAACCTAGAATATAATGCTCACACAAATGATTCTATCAAAAATTTACAAATACTTAAACTTTCGGATCTCTACAAAATCTCCATCTGTAATTTCATTTACAAAACATTAAGAAATGATGGCGACAATAGCCTAAGACAATTATTGACTGCGCAAACTGGTCATCACGACCATTTAACCCGAAATGGAAGTAAATTCATGCTTCCTTACTATTCAAAGACCCGGTCGCAACACAGTATTCTCTTCGTTGGAAACAAAACTTGGAACTCTATACCTGCAGAGATCCGTGAATGTAATTCGTACAAAGTATTCAAAAGACATCTTGAGTCTCACTTCCTATCAGAATACTAGTCGTGTAAGATCACCGTGTCAAAATCTTGCCTCCTACATGTAACTGATGATAATGTCATAACGTAACTTGCTTTGGGTACCATAACCAATCTTCTCTCTGCTCTTGAATCGTTTTATCGAACATACTGTTAAATATAGCCAATTTGACCTATATTGTAAAATACAGCATAAAATATCGAGTTAATTATCTCAATGATCAGTCTAATGCGAAACTAGGTTAAGTGAACAAGGTTAAACATTTTTGTATACCCTAGAACAACGTGATGGTAGGATGCTCTAGAAGTCGCTGAACTTGTTCGGGCCCACAGGTAGCTATACTCAAATTTGACCATTGTACTAGACTTAAGAAAAATTCTACCTCTGTATCACCTGTGGTAAATAAATTGTTTAGAATTGTTTAAATTGTTTAAATTGTTGATTAAGTTATGAGTTAGTTTACGTCTCCTTTACCACAACTAATGTGATCCCAACAGAGCAAGGCACCACTTAGTAAGGGATAAAGAGAACGGGGGATCTACGCACAACGTCAAGGTGTACCTCCGCGTAGAAACAGCCAAGATAAAAAAATGAAACAAGATTTGAAAGCTAAAGAAAGTAATAAGGGTTGAAGCAAAAGACAGTAGTAAATCGATAATAGTCCGTAACAAAACAAAAAAACATTTTTTCAACACAACAAAGGCCTTCTCATCTTTCAGCTAGGGACTAGGAATCTTCCTCCTGGGAGCACCTATTCCCACAGACGCAATAGTTGCACTCACCTGGGGAGCAGAAGGAAACAAACAGAACATTTAGTAAGAACACTTACCTCCAATTTGTGCGGAAGCCTGGCCGCGGCAACGAAGTTCTCCGACGCAGCTTGTGCGCCATTCTCCAGCACGTACTCGACGTCGCGCTCGCCCTCATCGCCTTCGTATACTGAAACGAGAAAACGAATTCGTAATTTAGATTAATTTTCCACCCTATCGAACCGAGAGTCTAATCCAAAAAGTGAAGCTCGTGGCGCGTTTCTTTGCTTCCTGTGAGGGAGTTTTGAAAGCGAGTAGGAAGAATCCAATGGCGCAAGAAACTCGGCTTCTCTGAAAGGGTCAAGTTTTGTTTGTTTTGTATGGTGCACGCGTAAAAAAATGAGTATTTTTCATGTGCAAGCTAAGAGAGAGGGCAGAAAATAAGAAATTAAAGATATACTACAGAAACTTGTTGAACAACACCAGTTCCTAATAGTGGAAAAGTGGATATTTTGTTGAGGGACTATAAGATTCTACAACAACAATGTTAAGTTAACACTTCCATTGCAGCGGGTTGAACTGAAGTATAATATTCAACTCAATTTACATTTAATTTTAGAGACCAAATTTGAAAACAGCAAATATTAAATCGATCGTTCCTTCCGAAAAATTCAACATCATTAAATACAAAAGAATGAATGGCGCATGTGCGCGTCAGCGGCACACAGCAAGGGACCGCTTGTGAGCGGCAACGAACGTAATTGAATTTTCAAGAGCGTCAATAAAAAAAATCGTTTTAGTCACGGCTCGGAGGTCAAGTGCTTTTTATGACAGCTCAGCAGGCAAACGTTGCACAACCGAGTTAACTAGAATAACTTGGTGAAATTCGTTGAAAATTTACCTGTTTTTGTATCCACTACTAACGTAAGCTTCTTTCCTTCTTTGTTTTCTTTTTCAATGGAAAGTAAACTTTGTTCCTGAAAACGAGATACGCTTCCTTTCGACACTCGGAGTTGCTTTTGGGTTTCAGCAGCTCTGTTCTTGAGAAGTTGCACAAATTTACGAGTCGCTGGTAGAGATTTTGACAGTATTTTGCTCATCAGATGAGAAGAGCCTTTGCTCGCAGTTGACATCACAGGCAATGAGGCAGTGCGAAATTCATCAGTTCCTCGAAAAGAAGGTGTTGGTGAAACTCCCTCGGGAAAATGGCAGGTAGCAATATTTAAATCGTTCGAGTTCAATGAGTTGGGTAAAGGAGAAGGAATTTTTTTTGCTCCTATTTCAGCTGATTTTGAGTAGTCAGAACACGAACCAACTCCATCACTGCCACTATCGACACGCTTGATTTTGGTGGATGGAAAAGACCTTGTTGTGTACTTTTTTTTCCCCATGGGTTGTGCAAGAGACAACCCAGATCGTGTGTTTTCCAAAGATTTTGATTCATTAGCCGAGTGGTTGAACCCAGAATGCGATTCTTTCGCAGGGCGGGCAACTTCAAACAAAACTGCATCCCTATTACACTTGCTAGGACGCTTCACACACGGTTTCCTCACCAAATTACTTATACTTGGAGTTGAAGTGAAATCCTCACTACGCTGTACAGGAGCGGTGCACAAAGCATCTGTATCGTTCAATGACGGACAAGAAGCGTTTTTTCGCAGGTCTCGTGACAATGTTCTTTCTCCAAACAAAATCGCAGGCTCAGAGTGCATTGTTCTTTCGTTTGAAACCCTTCCAACGATGACTCTGTATTGTACGTCGTTACACATGTCCACAGTATACGCCTCCAGAGCATTCTTAGGTACTGGGGAGAAAGGAGCAGGCAATGTTGAAGCTTGAGGCGCCAAGTGGTAGTTCGAAGGTACTCGTTTGATGGGGACTTTCGAAAACCTCTTAGAAAATAAATCATCATTGAAGAATTCAGAAACGATATTTTCACGGCCTTCCATATTTGCAGGCTTCGCACACAAGCCACTTTTGGGCCTGAGCTCAACTGTATCGCACATTTCGTCAACCGAATCATAAGGTAGTTCTACTCTGTAGGTTTTCGATACCAGACTGTCCGGCGATAATTTTTTCTGAAATTCATAATGCGCCTCACATTCCAGTGCATCATTAGTTGAACCAGTGCACGTTTTCAACGGAGCTCCCGCCTCAGAGTTGAGTCTCGTATCGTGGGAATCATCGGTGACTGCTAATTTCTTGTTTTGTGAATCAGATGACGTTTGGTCAGGTTCACCTACTGGGAAACGTTTAGGGGAATGAATTGACAGCGACTCAGAAGAAATGGCTGGTTTCACGCTCTGGTCAACGGGCTCCAATTTTAAATCATGCTGCGTATCAGCGTTTAACAAAGGAGATGTACTGTTAAATTTCGACTCATCAACATCACCCATTGAGATGGATTTTTTTGAAAATGTACAGGAAGCGCATCGCCTAGAAAGAGTAGCTGAAGCGGCTGTCAGCGATGAAGTTGCATCTTTCGCGGGTTGTTGAGAAACAACTTCAACGGCATCTGGAATCAAACTTTTCTCTCTGTTTGTCGTAGCGTCTAAGGTTTCATCAGATGAATTCAAACCCTCTTGATAAGATTTTGGATATCCGTCATAAGAAACAATGACTTGTTGGGAGGAAGGGATAATTTCTAGGGACGAGCAGCAAAATTCCCGTGAAGGGACAGAACTTGTCAACGTATGAGTAGGATTTTCTAATGGGGAAGACGACCATTCCAATGTCGGGTCTGGATCTTCAGGAGACAACCATTCCAATGTCGGGTCTGGATCTTCAGGAGACAACCATTCCAATGTTGGGTCTGGATCTTCAGGAGACAACCATTCCAATGTCGGGTCTGGATCTTCAGGAGACAACAATTCCAATGTCGGGTCTGAATCTTCAGGAGACAACAATTCCAATGTCGGGTCTGAATCTTCAGGAGACAACCATTCCAATGTCGGGTCTGGATCTTCAGCAGTCAACATGAAGTCTGGGGATTCGGAGTCCAAGTCGCTTTCTTGTGATTCCGAGTTGCTGTCCACTGAAGAAGGAGAGCTTTTTGATCCAGAGGTACGTTCCCGTGAAGAAATAAAGTGTTTTAATCCTGAGGTGCTAACTACGTTTTCCACCGATGAAGTGTAGTCATCTGAGCTAGAGGAGCTTTCGATGTTTGTCGGTGAGGAGGAAGAGTCATCTGAACTCGAGAGGATTTCGATATTTGTCGGTGAGGAGAAAGAGTCATCTGAACTCGAGATGATTTCGATGTTTGTCGGTGAGGAGAAAGAGTCATCTGAACTCGAGAGGATTTCGAAGCTTGTCAGTGCAGAGGAAGAGTCATCTGAGCTCGAGGGGCGTTCCATGCTTTCGTCTGATGAAGCGGAATCACCTGAACAAGAGGACCTTCTTGCTCTGTAAAGGGAACATGTTTCAACTCCTGTGTCGCGGGTGACTTTTTTTTTAGTCTTCCAGGACGGTAGAACTGAAACGCAGATAGGGAACGTTCCCTGTTTGAAAAATTCATCACTCGCTACATTTGGAGGACCTTTATATGGAGCCATATAATCTTTCCGCGAAACAACTAACGCCTCCATTTGCTTTTCAGCAACTATCTCAAAATGTCTGGAAGCGGGAATTGGAAAAGATCAAACAATATCAAGAATAAAATTTTCTTATAAAACTGACTTCGCATTCTATAAGTTGAAGTGTAAGAGTTAAGAATTGGCAAGAATAAAATTTATGTGAACGTATGTTTATGCAAAAAAATCTTCTGACAACCAGATTAGATATTAGTTTAAGCCTCTCTAACCACAACAAAGGCCATTCAAAGAATGAAAGGAAGAAGGCACCATTTAGCATGGAGTCAAGGGAACGCGAGATCTATGCACTAGGTGAATAGAAACAGTAAGTTAAGAAAGAAGCTTATGAAACAAGATAAAAGTTGAAGAACAAAGTAGTAGGTGCTGGAAACAGGATAGCAGTGAACCGAAAAAAGATGGCATCACCCTGATGCCAGCCGTGTGTTGGTGTGAATAAATTCTTGGATTTAGCGTACTCTAAAAAAATAGAGGAAACGAGCTCATAAAATCAAAAGCAATTGCAAACTATCAACATGAAAGCGACCAATGACATTTGTTCAAAGTGCGAGTTCGAAATTATAGTACAACTAGTAGCTACGCTTAGGCCCTATTTTTGTAGTACGGAAACGCGTATAAAAATTAGCAACAAACGTTCAATTTTACTAGTTGTCATACGTAAAAAGCTGTCGAATTTGTTTCATCTAACTCGTAATCGTGACGTTTAACAAGTATGTTACATCGTCATTTTTTGGGCGGCACAACTGCTCTTGTTCTGTGAATTACATGGTGAAGTACCTCGCGAACAATTTTTCCTCAGCTAACGATAAACTATAAATGTCCGAGTACACAGGTCATCTCCCTTACTAAACACAATAGTAACAAAAGCTTCAGTAATTTTCCTTAACTAAACTTGTTGCTATTCGCTGCTGAAGTTTATGGCCCGGTTCCGGTGAACCTTAAATGAATTGTACATATCTCGACATTTTAGTCATTACAGTCCTGACTCTGATGTCTCATATCTAATCTAGATAGAGGATTAGCTGGCTGATCTCGAGATATCGACGGCATTTGTGGCTGAAGCAGCCTAATGGCCCCGGAGAGCAGGAAATGACAGTACAGGCTCGCAAGATTGTCGCGTCAGCTGCCTGGCTTGTGGCGGGTGCGGGTCAGCTCAGAATGCACCTGTAACAGGGTTACTCAAAATTGATTTCGTGTCATTTCCTAGTCGAGCGCTAAAAAGTAGTGATCAGGTTTTCACTACAAGTTTTGGTCCTCAACAGCGTTAGCGATAGTTCTAGCAATGGAAATTTAGACTCTGGAATAGTTATTACAGATAGCGGCCGTGTTCCGTCATCTTTTAGGTTTAACGATGAATCAGCTAGAGATAAAAAAACTGAACTATCATTGGTAAATTTCACAACAGACAACTGAAGAGAACGTAATTTAGCACATAGGAGCGTTGACCAATTTTAGCGCGTGTTAGGTACAGGACGCACTGAACTTTAACAAAACAAGTTTGATCACCGATGTTGCTTTGCAGGGGTAGTTAACGAGCTAGTGATATACTGTTAATACACTAATTATACGATGAAGCTAACCCATGATTTTCAAGAACGAGTTGAAAGTCAATTGCTGGCATACATCATTATTCCTACACCAGGATAATAGATACGAAAAATTTAATCAAGATATTTTTTCGTAGGTAAATGTCATAAAGAAAGAACCGCAGGAAGAACTTCTAATCCGTCACCATTATAGATTGAGTGTCATTCTGCGACAAAGCTACATAGGCACTTTAACAATGCATTCATTTTTCAGCGCGATACTGACTCGCGTGTGCTCAAATTATGACCTGATGTTGCTTCAGCGGAGCACACATGACCAAGAGTCCTCTTTTGCTGCTTATTTCACGCAACTTTTGACATGTGTTTCGATTTTTTATCGGCGAGGTGAATAAGTTGAGGTCATGTTTCCTGGCTGTAAAAAACTTTATAATAACCTTTCGTTTTTAAGAGATCCTACTCCTTTATCAGATGAACGCGTTTCATCAGCGTAAACATAGATTGTCAACAAGGTATTTTTTCATTAATTACCTTCAACAAAGTGATATTTTTTTAAAAAGTTATTTCAGTTACATTAAGTCCCCCTTAGCATCTAGTTACCCCCAAATTTACTCTTAGGTTTGGAGTTTTATTTTAAACGTTATCAAATATGAAGTAGCATATTAAAAAAGGCTGTAATATATGAACAATAAAATAAGGAATGCAAAATCTATGCACAATGAGAGAGAGTTCCCACACAAGATGCCCTGCGCATGGAAACAACAAGTCAAGAAGAAAGGGTGCGAAACGCGATAAGAGTTGAAGAAGGAAGTCGTGGCTGCTGAAAAACAGGACAGCAGTGAACAAAATAACAAAAACTAATTCACTGCAACAAAAAGAAAGCCTACTCAGAACCTCACATCTCCCTCCTGGAATCAAGAACTCCCTTACAAAAAATAGTTGTAGCTCTCGAGAGGTAATAGAGAATTACCACAACGCGCGATACACTCAGCCGATTAAGAACTACTGCATTGCGCAATATACACAAGCAATGGAAAACTACCGCAATGCGCAGTACACTCCACCAATCAACAAAGCCATCACGACCTCAGCACAAGACCTTCGCTGCTGCGACTGAGATCGGCCTTATCTTCGATATGAAGTGATAAGGAAATGCTCCCCACTCACACCTTCAACATTATGACAAAGCCCCATAACTTCAATCAATTTGCCTTAGTTTTAAACAAACCATTTCAATGTTCATCAAAATGAATCCGACACGATTCGAACGTATAAACCACCACTAGGGCTGCAGGTAAAGCATTTCAGAGCAACCGAATAAGTAAGGGCAACTTGATTTTATGTCAGAAAATACTGAATTAACTACGTTAACAAAAAATGTTCGAACGTACAAAATTAGCAGTATATAGGTATAGGTATATACCAAGCCTTTTCCTCTTTTCAAGTAGAGGGTGGCTAGCATCATTTACATGATACTTTACAGGGAATGTACATGATAGGGGTTCCCCAGGCCCCTAGTCACGCTCGAGCTTTAGGCCTCATTTTTCTCTCGTTTAGTGCTCAGGTAACATTCCTTGAGGACCGTGACCATACTGCAGGCAACGACCCTGATTTGCCGCATCAGCGTTTTTCACGCCAACTGCCGCTCACAGGGATCGAACCTGGGCATGAAGCATAGAACGCAAGCGCTCTATACACTCGGCCACTGCGCTCTATACACTCGGCCACTTTATCATACAGCTCGCTAACTACCCCTGCAAAGCAACATCGGTGATCAAACTTGTTTTGTTAAAGTTCAGTGCGTCCTGTACCATATCATACTGTAATTTTTAAATAAAACCAGCAATTGCGTAACTGCTCAAATTCTTCAAGTGCAAGCACCGCATTAAGTGGAGTAGTTAAGCAGTTGTCCTAGTAAAAATTAGCAGTAGGAAGCAAAAAATTAAGCACCCACACTTATGCATACATATCGAACCACACATTGCACATCTTTGTAAATTAGAAACGTGAGCACATAAATGTATCGCTTATTTCGATTGAAACCTTTCGATTGAAATCCGAGCGAAAGTTTCTGAAACAGCACGGAAAACGTATGTGCATGTGAACGTATCACTTCGGCTGTAAGCACTGAACTGGAGGAACCGCGTCGTTGTCCGCTATCGTTGTGTGTTAACGCTATCTGATATGTCTGATATGGTTATCTCCTGCAACCATGAAGGGAACATTTAATAATGCACTGAGCATAACCGTTGAAGATCGTATTGTGGGTAAGTTTAAACCTCCCAAACCAGGTAGGAGTGTTCCTTCACAAGAAAGAGGAAACCATAATTTTATATGGAATTAAGAGAATCGGGAACCTATGCACAAAGTGTGTTCTCACACTCTGCACATAGAAACAGCAAGATTGAGAGAAGTTTGGGAAATAAAACCGAAAGAAGATTGCAGAAACCAACTATATATTCTGTTTCACCAAAAGGAAGGTCTACCCAACCTTTAGCTCGGAATCTCACGTCTTCCCCCAGAGAGCGCTAGTTCCCACAGATACAAGAGCTGCATCGCCCTGACGGGATGCACTGATGCGATGGGCATTTAAGTCATTATGGCTACATCTGCATCCGTGATACAGAATCTCTGCGTTACATTGAGATTCTGATAGTAATTACGTAGATAATAACTTAACTTCTAAATTAAGTTAGTACAACTTAATAAAATTAGTTAGGTGATCCAGCGAACTTTACATTTAGGCAACTTGCTAATTGCAAAGCAAAATATGGAGTCTACATCTGTACAACAAATATAGGTCAAAAGATTTTTTACACACGCGCAATAATTTAACACGTTAACTGCGATGGGTTAGGCTGAAGTTAAATATTCAATTCACATTTGAAGTAAATTGTGGTAATAAACTTGGAAAATAGCAAACATTAACTGGATCATGTGTGTATTTAGCTTTCATGGAGTATTAATAAAAAATGAGTTAGTGACTGCAGGTGGGTCAGCAGCACCATGAAAATCACCCAAGTGACCACGGGTGAGTCACTTTCCAGGAAATGTATTAAAAACTGACACCGTCAAGGCATATAAATGAACGAAATGACGCCTTCATTTTACACGGCACGAGCACACTAGTTTACACATACTGTAATTTTTAAATAAAACCAGCAATTGCGTAACTGCTCAAATTCTTCAAGTGCAAGCACCGCATTAAATGGAGTAGTTAAGCAGTTGTCCTAGTAAAAAAAAACTAGCAAAGAATAAAGCATTTTAACTAGAACTTTATCCAGGAACATATTGGCTATGCGAGTGCGCTCAAAACAATGACAAAAAAGGAGTAAGATGTGGACTTGAATAAGGTAAATGCAAGATAAAAGTACAAAACATTTAGCCTCTTACACTTCACACATTGCCATAAAACTTTACACTTTCCACTTCAGTACTCATGTTCAAACTCTTTTGTCGATTTCATCACAAGATGTGCATTTCCTGGTCGCTGGAAAAGTGAAAGCATGTAGCGCAGCTCCACTGCTTCAAATAACTAGAAATAAACAGGAAGAGATTGCCTCGTCGCAATTACAAGTAAAGACACAGGAAGCTCTCACATCTACAAGCAAGATCCACCTCAAGGAGTGCAGCAGATGCCAACGCTAGATCTGCGCACAACCGATGAGCTTAGTTAAGCACGAGGTTAGGGAGAATTATAGTGAAGTCTCTCAGCTCTGGAACCTCACATTTTCCCCCTCGGAGTGCTCTTTAGATTACAATAGTTGCATCCCGCTGAGGGGAGTACCTATTGCTATGTATCATAATTTCTTCCTTAAAATCTTCGTCATATCAAAACGGTGAACGAAACCGGGAAAAATAAAATATAGATACAATTCTTAATACATAAGTATGATACAACACTTGCCTGTTAGCAACCAAAACCTAAAATAATGAATTTCCGTACTTTTTGCAGTTTTAAGACACTTTTAGGTACATAATTTGAGGGTTTCAGCAAAAGCAGGCTAAAATACATGCAGTTGAACAAAAAAGCGTGATCCGTTGAACAGGTGAGGAACGCGTAATCGCAGGTGTTCCAGTTTTATTTCTTTTCGAACAACCAGAGAGAGGAACGTATTGCTGTTGGCAACAACAGCTAAGCACTTGTCATCTTCGACAAGCGGACTTTGATACTGCACCACACTGAACTGTGAGTGAGCAGCTCCTCTTGCCGCGGTTGCCGCGGCACTTACAAAGATAAGAGGAGTGACAAACTTTGTCAATAGGCACCCGCCCTCGCCCCAGGACCTGCAGAGCGTGACAGACAAACTTGGCTAACGAGCTGCTCCTGGCCCAGGTACCCACCGTTCTGTTTGACGGTGAGAACGAGCTCCCCCGAGTGGCACTCCCGCGACGCTTTGATCGAGTTCACGACTTGGTCGTGGGTCATGGACGACACCTCCCGCCCGTTGATCAGCAGTACCTGGCGGTGCGTCTAAAACTCAGTACAGGCAAAAATAATAACTAAATTGTAGAAAAGTATCTCAGCCCCTCGCATACTTCAAGGTGATGGATGCGAGCAAAGAGCACACTACGTGAGCTAATGAACACGTAAAATACTATAGTAAGGCAAGAAATCGACGAGTTCTAATGCTTCAAATTACTCCAAGTACACAAGAAGAGATAGCTGATTACAGCGCCGACGCAATTGGAAGTAAAAACACAGGAAGGATAGGCAAGTAAGGTCATACAAATACAGAATGAACAATTAAAATGTGAGGCGAGCACCAATAAGCAACTATTCAGGAAGATATCCACACGATGGCCCCGCCTTCACACACAGAGTTGTCCAAAAGTAAGAGGACAGTAAATGATAACATTTATTTTGAGGCTGCATATACATACAATCATACATATTTACTAACAAAATTATTACATTGACGATTAAATTATACTGTGAACAATAACACATAAGCTCTTAAATTTGATCACTGTAGATGCTCTAACTGTTTTCCATCAGAATTTACAGTTTTGAAGTCTGCCTCTAACACTGTCTAAAAATTTTTGCTCAAATTTTAAAAATTGTAGTTATCAAGTTGCCAATAATACAGCACAAATAACATAGTTGTAATGAACACAATGGTAATAATATAACTGATACATAAACCTATTCCACATACTTTTGGACCACCCTGTATATTGTTACGGCGGGACCCCCTCAAGTCATAATGGCTAAATCTGCATGTGTAATACAAAGTCTCTACGTTGCGTATGTAAGTTATTACAACTTAATTTAATTATTTACGTGATTGTATTATAATTTTTATAACTTCTTATGATCTATGATCAAAGAGAAGTAACGCTAAGATCAGAGATACGGCTGGCCAGCGCATCATTCCATTGAGCTCTAAAAGAACCAAAAGCTAAAGACAAAAAGTATATCATCAAAGAGGACCTTGAGTCGTCTATGATGCTCCAGAAACTTCGGTTTGCATGACCACGGTCACTACGCGGTAACAAGCTTTTAACGAGACGCCGTCAGAAGATGCCACTAAGCTAACCTATAATTTCATGTCGTATTTTATTAATGTTAACATTGCGTGAAGGGCGATTTTGGTATTACATTATTTAAAGAATTAATTAACGATGTATTTGAATTGCTTAGGAAATAGCTCCCGTTAGTATTTCTCATATGTCAATTTCATAATTAGTAATTGGGAGAGACGCCCGGCAGGTTTGAGCGGGCACGCATACGAGCGCTTTCGGCCTCGCGGCCGTTTGCGCTTATCGAATAGTTCAAGCATAACCAAGTACCATAAACTATCATTACATAGAATTAAGCCCTTATGATTCATTGTGAGATATGATAGCCGTGACTAACGCACTGTGTTAAGCTAGCATCAGCCCCGAGTAGCAATCATAAACGCCATCACGATCGGCTCCCTGGCCAAATGAGCCACACCTATCGAAGATGAGTATTCGTCTTACTCTATGTCTAACGGTTCCCGAATTTCAATCCCTCTAGGTATGTAGGATGCAGAGTTTAAAGCTGTAGTCGATATTACTCATATAACGTAGAGCAAGAATGATGCCTTTCATTTACCTTCCTTTGTAGTTCACGAGAGATCGAGCGTGAGACAGAAAAGATGACTATTTGAACCTAATGATCATATTATTAGGCCACGCTTATCAAAGATAAAGAATAGTAATATATCACGAGTCAATTAATTATTCAACATATCACGCTATTGATTTATCCATTAACATAAATTATTCCCTTTTGGGTGATGGCAAGCTAAAGTTTCAGTACTATTAATCGTGATCAATAACAAGAACTTTGAAAAGTCCCAAACGACTTATGAATCAAAATTAAAATAGAATAAAGTGACTGAAGAAAATGTCACGACGATTAAAGATCACAGAATATTCGCGCACGGAAAGAGAGGTATTGGAATTTAAAGAACTAAATTTTAGGTCAAGTTCCTAATTGTAAAGCAAAATATCGAGTCTGCTTCTGAATAACGACTACTTTCAACTCGCAGCAATACTTCCATACAAAACAAATACTCCACTTTCAACGAATGTGACAAATTTGTCACTTGCAAGACACGCGCTTCAATAAGCGACACTGTCGTAGCTAATGATGTCGTACATTCAGTAAGCATGTAAAAAACGGCATAGGATTCTTCATGCAAGTACATTTCCCGTAACTCATAATTAGAACAAAACTGTACCTCACCTCTCACAATATTGTGGAAATTGAAACAAGTGAAAAATAAACTCGTGAATGGTCATGCCAGCATGAAAATATTAGCTATCCGCAACCAACTAACGGTAATTTTCAAGTCAAGGATTGACGAAAGCAAAATAGCCCCTCGAAATTAGGCACGAAAGCATTAAGGCTGATGCAACACGTCACAACTGACTGTGAACTGCACCCGAGTTGAGCTACACAGGAACAAAACAGGATTTATGCATGATGAGCGCGGTAATGAGTCACCTTATCCTTACAAATGTAACAGCTACATGAAAAATGTCTTACTAACTGGAAACTAGATTACCGAAATAAAGCGCACTTCACACGACACTTGGAAAAACACAACCGGAAATGAGCGTGAGTCAATTAATAGATTAGATTAGATTATTAGTTAGTTTAAGCCTCCCTATCCGCAACAAAGGCTATCCAAAGAGAGGAAGGAAGAAGGCACCATTTAGTATAGAGTTAAAGAAACGTGGAATCTATGCAGAAAGGGCACATAAACAGAAAGCTAAGAAAGAAGATAATGAAACAAGAAAAAGTTGAAGAAGAAAGTAGTAGGTGCTGAAAAACAGGACAGCAGTGAACCGAAAAAAGATGGTCCGTAACAAAACAAAATCCTATTCTATTTTAACAAAAAGAAAGCCTACCTAACCTTTAGCTAGGGCCCTTACATTGTCCCCCTGGGAGCGCGAATTCCCATAGACACAATAGTTGTATCCCCCTGAGGGGGAGTCAATATAATTGCGGGTGCTGCACAAAAAGTAAGGCCTTGCACATAAGTTCCAGATGCCCTAATTCGATGTTCGAGCAAAACAACTGATAAGCCAATTCGTCAGTGTTATCCAATAAGCCTCGCTAATACATTTCATGACCCTAGGGAGGTCAAAGATATGGAAAGAAAAGATTACTGTAAAAATATCAGACTGCAACTTTTTCCAGATTCATTAAATTCGAAAGCAAAACTATAAAGCCCGACGATGGTTTCTGTAAGAATTACTTCTTTCACACATTGAATTTCACTACAGTATTTTTTCTGAAAATAAGTTAAGACTCGACTAATCCAACGGCAGAAAACTAAAATAGGAAGAAACAACATTAATGACTAACGAAAGTAGACGTTAGCCCTGTACTTGAAGCGAGAATAAGTAAGAGTTGGATGGCAGAAAGGAAGATAAAGTTTATCGAACTGTAAACCGAAACAGCCAATATGCTGTTATCCCTAACAGACCTAAGGCCCTGAAGCTAACAGGATGACGTTTAACGACACTGTGCCAATTCAAACACATGGTGGGCAGACATTAGCAATACCTAACCATGAGGTTTCACTACGGTTGTTAATTTTTCAGTTTGCTGCGTATTTTTTTTTCACATACTAGGCCAAGTACCAAAATTAGCACAGCAGTACAGCAACAGATTTGGAAATTACCGAAAAATCCATACAGAGGTCTGGTAGGGCTAACCTACAGTCATAACTTCTAAGGATATTATCGAGGGACGCAAACTCCCAGGGTTTACTGACTGGAAAATCGCAATTGTTCCACTTCCTTCATGAGGAATCTGGCTCATTTGGCAAGTTCCCAACATACACCGAGATATTATTTCATACGGTGAATTATTCAGATCAACTATCAACTATACACGGAGAGGCTATTTCATTCGGTGAAGTTAATCACCGCATGAAATGAAGCTAACTACAGGAATATTTTTTGCTGCAATGCAATGAGGCGTAGAACTGGACCTTGAAGTATTTGAACTACTTGACTACTTGTATGATAGTAACACATTTTACAATACTGCCATTTTACTTCCAACACATGTTATTTATACTACTGCAACCTGTGTACTGGTAAAATTGTGATCCACTATTAAGTTATTGCACAACTTCGAAACATACAATTAAATTAGGCACTAATTTAGTTCAAGGATCCCAAACCATACAATATTGGTTCTTCAGCAAAGATTGAGGACGGTAGGGGTATCCGAGAACGGGGAATAGATGCACCAGGTGTCCCTCACAGGATAACCGGCACATAGAAACATCTAGTTTAGAATACAAAATACCAATAGTAAAGAAAGTATGAATACTGAAAAAGCAAAGTGGGCGCGAAAGGTAGCAGTCCCGAAGGCCTATCTACAGCTGAGGTCTTCAAACAGCATCTCCTCAAGTCACCAGAGCATAGCATACAAACGTACCTCACTTAGACGTGTGGCCTATTCTGTGCTCCAACAGGGGTTGCAAACCATATAATATGAACCCCTTACCAGGCCTGAAGTTTCGTGAGAACGAGGAATATTTCTGTAACTATAAAAACCCTGATGACGGTTTCTGCAAGAATTACTACTCCCACACGCTGGGTTTCAATATTCTTCCGAGTTCAGGAAAAGACTTGACTACCATGACGGCAGAAGACTGAAAAAGGAAGAAACGACATGTACTGATCACGAAGCCGTACGAGTTAATTAACGACCATGGAAGCGATAAGCATTGTACGGAAACGGTACCCTGGTTCCATAATAACATCTAGACAAGACGCATCATCACCCGATAACATATATGCGGCTTTAATCTGGTTATCGGATATGAGCCCCACCTGTGTTACTCGAAAAGTGTTAATCACAAACGTACACACACGGAGCTACAGTGATGGGCAAATTAGTTAGGAGAGTGGAGAAATAAAACAAATATTGCTAAATTTAAATTCATTTAAAAAGCTTGTCGATGGTATGCGAGTTGATATACTTAATAGGAAGGCATGAACTCCTCTCGCTTTTACAAGCATTTGCACTCAATTTGGCATAGATTCGACCAAAGTTGAACACATTTCTGCGCTTTCATCATGGTATCAGACTTTAATAACAGCTGTAATTAGCCTTTGCATCGTCGAACAGTCATCATTCTGGAACCTACGTTTGATTGCAACCCTTAAATTTTCTATGGGATTTATGTCCGGAGAATTTCCATTCCAGTCTAAAACCTTCAGTCCACTTTCTTCAGGCGCGTTACCACATCACGAGGTGGGATATAGGGGCTCGACTCACCTGGTCCCCTTCATTGAGGCGAGGGAAGCAGGTGTCCGCAGGGGACCCCGCCGTCACCTTCGACACGAGCACAGGAGCGTCCTGGTCCGCTCCTCCTTTGACGTTGAAACCAAACTTGCCCGCAAATTTGCCCACGGTGTCGGGCCGGATGCGGATGGTGATGAGGCCATGTTCTGATTCTTCGCTGGTGCCGCCCTGCACACCGTAAATTCACGTTACAGTACATAAAGTTGATATCACCAGCGGGGGTTATTTAGAAGAGCATTCATTCTCAGCCAACCTTGTTGGTCTATGAGTGAAAGATAAGCTCCATGGAGCCAATGCTACAAGTGTTGACGCAGGTTATAAGTGTTTTGGCTCAGCCTTGCTTCTATAAGGTGCGTGAAAGTTTCACTTCTATACCCTAAATTCGGTTAATAAAACTGCAAAATAATTGGCAACTTTACACACTAAATTTTGAGCAGTGAACGTAATCCTGGGCTCAATACGCATCATATAAATAAATTTTATGAAAATCAAATGTACAAGAAAAATAAAATTCATGAACGAGAATAATATTGTACAACTTTTGTTAAATCCATAGATTCGGATACGACAGTTAAAATCTGTGTATTAGAAAAATTCCAAAATTAGTTATCTCTTAGTAAGAAATATTTGGAGATCCAATCAGTGATCTAGATAGGACCAGTGTGATATATCAGTTCAAGTGTGACAGAAGAAAATGCGAGTCTTTTAACCTCTTAACGGATAAAACTTTTTAGTCCACGTTTGAAAATAGTGTCAATATATTGTATTTCTTGTTAAATTTGTTTCCTAGTGTGTTCTTTGGAGTTCACTGCCGGTGTGTTGTTTGGAGTGGCAGTTCCTTCTTCGTTTTGCTGTCGGTCACTACCTGATGTTAGAGTAGGTCTAATGATGGTGGTTGTAATAACAGTACTATGAATAGAAAAACGATAACGTTAAAGGCTTAATGTTACAATGGCATGACTAGGATAACCCTGAGACTAAGATTAACTGCGCACAAATATCAAAGTTCTATTTTTAATCATATCCGTGCTGATCATAGTTGTAAGCCCTCAAATAAAGAATTATTTTAAAATACAAAAATTGTATACAATGTTGTTAAAAAAAGGGATGAGAGTGCCTTCTATGACGCGCTGAATTATTTTAAAATACAAAAATTGTATACAATGTTGTTAAAAAAAGGGATGAGAGTGCCTTCTATGACGCGCTGAATTATTTTAAAATACAAAAATTGTATACAATGTTGTTAAATAAAGGGATGAGAGTGCCTTCTATGACGCGCTGAATTATTTTAAAATACAAAAATTGTATACAATGTTGTTAAAGAAAGGCATATTAAAAAATAGAAGCACTACATATCCAAAAACTTAAATCTTCCTTAAACAACAACAACAAATTATTTTTTTCCTCTAAAATTATTCAATACGACTGCAGCTTCGAAGTTAGGAACCTAGGCTGGTTCGTCCATTTACTTCTATCTCTGGTGCTATGAACATAGAGCTGTTGTGCAACATTAACTAGTCGTCTGGTGATTTCATATTCCTGCTGACCAAAAAAAAATTCTATTGATCTTGCACTGTGATTTCTTATATTTTTATTGAGTTTAATGTCCCTTGAATTTTGGATTTACATGCGTTATCAATGTGACTGCAAGTATATTTTTTGTATATTTTTCAGCCTGAAGATGATGTTCGTAACACCGAAACGCTACTTCTAATAGACAGTCATATAGAAATTACAGAACATATCAAGTTAATATGACCAGAAATATTTTCGTTTTTTATTACGTGATAAACAATTTTCATCAAATGACAAAGTAAGATTAAAGTCATCACCTGATAAGGTAGGTATATCCGGCGTTAATCCTGGGATTACATAATATGAATAAAACGTGCGTTATGAGCATGCCAACGCACACACATACAACACAGCTACGTGCGCACACATATCATAGCGTAACGACTTCCTCCACGTGCTATGCACCACACGCAGCCAAGCGGCCATGGGCTATCTCCGTCATATCCAGCGACCAGGGAAGCCCAGATTTAAGAACGTGCGCTATATTATGTCCAGGGGCCAGAATTAGAGGCTTTTCTTCAGAACGAACAGCACATGTCCTGCACGGAGTGGCAGTTTTAGTGATCATGGGAGGGACTAGCAGGATTAACAGAACCGCTATCGTTCTCATTTATTTTATAAACTGTATAATTTTTTCTAAGCGTTGCAATGAAAAGTTCAGCCGATGTAAGTTCAAGCGAATAAGTAATGAAACTAAACAACCGAACGGAATAAAAAAAATTTCCCCCCTTTCGCACCGCTAAGAACACCTTAGTTTACACAGTGTATAGTTAAACTTCAACGATTGAAGACACAACGCTGGACATATTTCGGTAAGACCAGATGACGGATATTCAAACAACATACGTCGTCCTATCGGCAAAACAATCAGCGTAAATTCTTTCTTGCCAGTCAATTGGGATTTGCTGCGCGCAATTTTTAAATCAAAACCCATAAGTTTCAACTTTTCATTCAAATGAATTTGCTTCTTTCCCATTAAATTAAAAAATGAAAATTTCAGCAAGGAAAAAGAAAGAGTACAAAGTTGATTCCGATAAAAAAACACAGATACGCAGCAGTACCACTGAGACGACTTCAACAACAGGCAGGCAAATCAGGCTCAAGAGAAGCGCAGCATAAGTTCAGAGCGAGACTAGGCCTCATCGTTGGGGAGTAATTAGAGCAGCGCGCAATAAGAGCGGCCGCGCTGGAGGCGGTGTAGGCGTGTGCAGAGCCTGACGCCGCCCACGCGCCGCCAGTTCCGAGCTCCTGCCGTTGCGTGCGAGCAGTCCCCGAAAAAATTACACGACTCGTTACTCGAGCAAGCAACGGCCTGTGAAAGATACACATGGAGCAACGTCAACATAGCAACCTAAGCAAGCAAGGGCATGTGCAAGATGCACATGGAGCAACGTCAACATTGCAACCCTAGCAAGCAACGGCGTGTGAAAGATGCACATGGAGCAACGTTAACATTGCAACCCTAGCAAGCAACGGCGTGTGAAAGATGCACATGGAGCAACGTCAACATTGCAACCCTAGCAAGCAACGGCGTGTGAAAGATGCACATGGAGCAACGTCAACATTGCAACCCTAGCAAGCAACGGCGTGTGAAAGATACACATGGAGCAACGTCAACATTGCAACCCAAGCAAGCAAAGGCATGTGCAAGATGCACATGGAGCAACGTCAACATTGCAACCCTAGCAAGCAACGGCGTGTGAAAGATGCACATGGAGCAACGTCAACATTGCAACCCTAGCAAGCAACGGCGTGTGAAAGATGCACATGGAGCAACGTCAACATTGCAACCCAAGCAAGCAAGGGCATGTGCAAGATGCACATGGAGCAACGTCAACATTGCAACCCTAGCAAGCAACGGCGTGTGAAAGATGCACATGGAGCAACGTCAACATTGCAACCCTAGCAAGCAACGGCGTGTGAAAGATGCACATGGAGCAACGTCAACATTGCAACCCAAGCAAGCAAGGGCATGTGCAAGATGCACATGGAGCAACGTCAACATTGCAACCCTAGCAAGCAACGGCGTGTGAAAGATGCACATGGAGCAACGTCAACATTGCAACCCTAGCAAGCAACAGCGTGTGAAAGATGCACATGGAGCAACGTCAACATTGCAACCCTAGCAAGCAAGGGCGTGTGCAAGATGCACATGGAGCAACGTCAACATTGCAACGCGAACAAGCAGCGGCGTGTGAAAGATGCGCATGGAGCAACGTCAACATTGCAACGCGAACAAGCAACGGCGAGATTAATTGTTATACATGGAGGAACGTCAACGTAGTCGAAGGCTGCGGATCAAGAGTACGTAGCCTCATGCCACATTCCTTTTTTGAATAAGTATGAACTCGCTTCCTGCTAATAGTAAAGAATTGCAAAATTTTCTGATCACGTTGACATTGACCATTCTCATAAGAAATCAGCGCCTTGCAATCATAAAGTACGACTGCCTCAAAGTCTGTTAGCAACGACGAAACTGGTTGCCAGCTGGCAACTTTATTTCTTTTCGTAAATTCTCCCTCCAGCCAATTTTACTAAAATACACTCGTACGCCTTTTTTTTGGAAGACTACAGAAACTATTACCAAAGTCTAAAAGATTAATGGTTAACTGCGGAAAGGACACATTACATTTTAAGTTAGTTCCAGGCTACCTTACCACAACAAAAGTATTTCTAAGAAAGAAAGCAGTCAGGCAACATTTAGTATGGAATAAAAAGAACAAGGAAGGTGTTCACAAAATATCTCCCCATACCCAGCACATAGAAACAGCAAAATAGAGAAAAAATTAGGGAACACGAAATGAGTTAAAGAAGTAATAAATTCTGGGAAAATGACAGTAATGAATCGAAAAAAAATGATCCGTAACAGAACAAAAAATAATCATTTAAAATAAAAACGAAACCGTACCTAACTTTCAGCTTGGAACTTCACTTATCACCATTACAAAATATACTTCAATTCAAAAATGAATAACCGCTCATGTTTAAGGTGGTCTGCCTGTGTACTTTAATGCATGTACTCATACTGATTTTCATGAAGCAAAATTCATGAAAAACAATTTACACAAATGTTTTCGCATCATTCATATAATGCATTTTAGTAACTCTAATTCACTCGTTTAATTCCAACCTGCAGTCCTCGTTAGATTGAGATGTCATTAGTAAAGAACTCTCAAGATGTAAAATTTGAGATAAAAGTAGAAAATTATTGTTGGAATGGTTATGCGCCATGTTCTACAAAATCTGCAAGGTATTGCAGTCTACCAGAGATACGCAGGAACGTAACTTCATGAGTTATTCATTGGGCGTTGAACAACAGTTGGCAAAATCGGACCACTGCACTTCCAGCAGCGCAGGCCTTGAACAACTTTACATCAAACATCTACGGCACAAAAACGTTGGACGCAAAGTTTAAAATGTTCAGCGATGCACGAGCAGAATATAGCTGGGTTGGGTTTCAAATTATGTCCACTATTTTTCTTCCTCGAGCGTTGCATCTCGTGTGCAAAGTAGCTAATTTAAAAATAAACATCGAAGAGCTACAGTTATTGTGAATGGAATATTCTCCATTTAATCAAGAGTATAAGAGAAAAAATAAAAGTTAAAACTGCTTCCAAAATGAGACGTTTTTAACATACACTTATTGTCAGCACGCAACAAATAATTTAAAATACATCAGCAGAAAAAACCGCAAAGGACAAGTAAATTCGTCTTTATAGATTTACCAAAGCTTTCTATTACGGTTTTTACTCATTTCGTTTTAACGTTTAAATAATTTAAATTAAAGTGGTACCCTAAAGACGTAATATTTTGGTATCTTGGCTGCCAGAGCTCGCTACGCGGGGAAAAAATGGCGTATGAGCCGATAAGGTAAAGTGACATTGTATGAGGGCGGTTGCATAGAGCGCCAGCCTTCCCCACGAGACATTGAGAAGTAAAATATGAAATATAAAACCTGTCAATCTAAACCTAATACAAACATGCGCAGCAAGTGTTACTAATTTTGTGATGGGTAGCTCTAGATAGCACCGAGCGACTGTCCATCGGTCGAATTTTTACGTGTTTTGCAATTAAGAAACACTGACGAGGACTGACACGTTCAGCTTGCCCCTCCTGAATGCAGCTCAGAATCCTACGCATCCTCACGAAACACCAACTCTCAGAGTTGCGCTAAAGTACACTTCCCTTCAGGAAAGATCTTCCCTCCCCCTTGGCAATATCAAGAGAAAAGAAATATCACATATCAATGATCCCTATCTGTACCTAATCAGATTTGAATTTTTAAATCCAGTCCCTCATGTAGAATCGATAGTAACTTTCAAGAACTGTTGCACGAAAAACAGAAATACAATTGTAATTCTAAGTCTGTATTTGTGCAAGAGATAAACTCTAACAGTAGTAGTGAGGCAAATCATGCGCCTTTACAGATAAGATTGCCTTTAGGGATGAGATTGCCTTTAGGGATGAGATTGCCTTTAGGGATGAGATTGCCTTTAGGGATGAGATTGCCTTTAGGGATGAGATTGCGCCTTTAGGGATGAGATTGCATTTAGGGATGAGATTGCCTTTAGGGATAAGATTGCCTTTAGGGATAAGATTGCCTTTACGGATAAGATTGCCTTTACGGATAAGATTGCCTTTACGGATAATATTGCCGTTAGGGATGAGATCGCCTTCACAAACAAGAGGCCTCAGCAAAGAAGACCACACTAACGGATAAGACAGCCTTTACGGCCAAGACGGACGAGAGCCCGGCCACAGAAGCAAGCGGAGATACAGCGCCGTCCACCAGCAAGTAGGAGCGACGAGACCAAGCATGCAAGGTCGCGCCTCCATAGAGGGCAGGCACCATGAAGAGCACAGCGGCAGTGGCAGCAGCACAAAGTTGGGAGCACGCTGCGATGTCGAGTCTTCCTCCTTGAGCACGCGTCAGGCAACTAAATTCCATTTACACCCACACGATACCGTATAAATGCAGCTGTAAAACAGTGGTGATGTTACTTAATGCTTTCGCACATCTTCCGGGAGCTCTGAAGCGTTACCGTACTTTTTTTTAAGTTCAACTGTCTTCGGGAATCCGAGTTAACGGTAGCTAGTTGGGCACTGGAATATAAGTAGAAAAATATCATTCTACACTCTTGAAATGAGATTCAGTGCATCAGATGTATCACCCTGAAAGTTTTTGGAAAATTTTGATTTATTTCCAAGTGAGAAAAAAGTTGGGACACGTCGGGAAAATATTCTCAGTTGAGATTCTTTCATGTGCTCAAGGTAAAACTTGAAAAACAAAAACAGTAAGACCTTGAAAATCTTCATTATCACTGAGCTCAATTGATATGACAGAGAACAATGCAAAACTTGCTTATGGAAATCAATCAATTACGCTAAGCAAGAAAATAAACATACAATGTAACGGATTGGTAAACGAAGTAGAAATCCATTATTATTATTTTACACAGTTTTTATGTTGCAGCACTGCTGCCCTTGCGATAGAAGCTTACACTTTTAACAAGTGAAATAGTTCCGTAAGAGATAATTAATTACAACACTCACAGTCAACATACAGTACGTAGAAAAACAGGTAAGTAATAGGTAGAACCAGATGAAAATAATTGTTCTTGTATCTTCTCGAAGAAGAATTTCGGGTATAACTTCAAACGTCCCTAAAATTCACTGTCAAATAAGATATCACAAATAGAAACACTGCCAAAAATATGTCCCTGTAAGTTATCGATTCTGAAATTTTTGCAGTATATTTTCGAAAAATTTACAATAACTTTGCTTTGAGCTCTAAAATTTATCATTGGACAATGAAACTACCCGATAACCCCAATAAATGCTGTAAGCTCATCAACTCAAACGAAAGCATTACATTCATGCTTCGTAAGTGTGAAGGCTATCCGATAGGTGTCACCGTGGCCTTAATAACAATAACAACGTTCGTTCGGTACATTTCAATGGATCAGCTGATAGCGGTGAACAAAAATAGAAATGAGAAGGACCTGAGCCTGTAATGACGCTGAGGTGGATCACTCTTTATACTGCTCATAATCGTCGATCATACTTATTTCTTGTACTCAATATTGAAATATTGCTCCCGATAAAAATACGCACACGAAGTGCTCCTTCCCTCCAGTGTTGCATAAAATCAAAAGTTAAAAAATTCAATATATAATAGTGCCAACTTGTGATAAACATTTATACAGCGATGAGTTCTCAAAATGCGCAGCAAAACAAAGCCCTTTCAACGCACCGAGGGAGGCCATAGAAAAATGATCCAAAGCTGATCGTTAACTTTTTAGAAGATATTAGATTATAAATAGTCTAATCCTCCCTAGCTACAACAACGGTGTTCCAAAAAAAGAGGAAGGACGAAGACACCATTTAGTATGAAGTTAAGGGAACGCGGAATCAGTGCACAAAGCGGATTCCCAATCAAGATCGTCTGCGCATAGAAACAGCAAGAAGGAAAGTTATAAAACTAAATAAAAGTAAGAGAAGAAAGTAGTAGGTGCTGAAAACTAGAATAGCTGTTAACTGAAAAAAAAGGTCCGTTACAAAACCAAACAAAAAAACTAATTATTATTATAATTATATAATAAAGTTTTAGCCTCCCTTAACTGCACGAAAAAGATGTTCTAAGAGAGAAAGGAGGAAGGCACCATTCAGTATGGAGTTGAGGGAACGCGGAATCTATGCACAAGGTACACAGAAACAGTAAGCTAAGAAAGAAGTTCATGAAACAAGAAAAAGTTGAAGAAGAAGGTAGTAGGTGCTGAAAAACAGGACAGCAGTGAACCGAAAAAAGATGGTCCGTAACAAAACAAAAACCTATTCTATTTCAACAAAAGGAAGCGTACCTAACCTTTAGCTCAGGCCCTCACATAGTCCCCCTGGGAGCGCTAATTTCCATAGATACAATACCTGTATCCCCCTGAGGGGAACAAAAAAACTTACCAATATTAAAAAAAACGTTAAATTCTCAGCAAGTGACCTCACTTTCCCTTCCTGAGGGCGCTAATCCCGTAGATACAATAGTTGTATCCCCTGAGGGAGTATAAGATAAGATATAACAATGCAGTAAAAGGAGAAGTAAATAACTCATGCTTTACACGTGCACTATCGGATAAGATAGCTATACACAACACGGGGTATTAATAGGCCCAATATCGACCCATAGCCGACTGTACACGACTCTAGAGCGAATTGAATTTATAGTGATGGGTTGAGATCGCCGCATTAAGCGCAACACTTTAACTCAAATTCCCATCGCACAGAAAACCAACGCACAGAGAATACAAGAACAAGACTGTGTTCAAGTGGGATCTCGTCGAAATGACATCGTTCGTTTTCTAGCATAAATGAAAAATAGGATATTAGGCTTATATCAATCCAAATCTAAGACTCATTAGACTGTTAGATGGGATAAATTTGCTGAAATTCGCTCATTTAGAATATCCGAGACCCCAGAAACTCTTATGAGTGCAGATAAAATCAGGGTACCACTATAAAGAGCAGGTCAAAAATCGAGATTCCCACAACACGTACACGACTATCAATGCTCCTCACCGTACGTCGTACACCGTGTTTGAAAAAAAAACGAAGCTTTTTTAAATGCGTATAATCGATTCAAGTAGTATATTTGGAAAAAAAACTTCTGAAGAAGAAAACGTACATCAATATAAGATATTGAATTGTAAACGTGAATTTTTACGCTGACACTGAGAAATGGCTATTTTAGAGCTACATAGTTACTTGCTTGTGTTTAGCAATACATATGGAAACTCGTCGCGGTCACCAAAAAAACGTTCTGCACGAGAACAGAAAATGTAGCTGGGAACACCGTTAGGTACCGTCACAAAATTTACCATCACTCAACTGGCAAACAGAACATCATACGCCATGCGGTATACCTCATAGAGCAGCAAACACAAGTGCACAATAAGAAGCGAGCGTCCACGCTATTGACACGTTGACCTGTGTGTGACCCACGCTATTGACCTGTGTGTGACCCACTGGTGGTCATAAAATGTGGTCACTTTTGAATAATTTTTTGTCCATTTTCAAAGTTGAATTGCGAAACTGATTTCATTGGAGTAGAATTTTAAAATTTTAATTCCACCATTTGTACTTGACGTGCTAAGTTACCCAACAGAGCGTGGAGTATAAACAAAGACCACCGTGCCGTGCCGTCAATGTTGCGTACCACGTTAACCCGCCTACATTTCCCAAATCACACTTCTTAAAACACACGAAGCATTTTTAGGACTGTAGTTAGTACCATACGACACTTTATGGGAACTGACGAAGTATTAAGTCTAAAATTAATTTGCCACCTAGGCCAGTTTCCCGTGTTGATGAGGACCATATAACCCGTGTGTGCACATCACAGCGCTAATCCGAGAATTTCTGGCGCCCCCGATGACAAGCAGAGACGATAGCAAAACACTATTAGCAGAAGAGCGCAAAAATGGCGCGGCTGCCACATCACCCGAAAAGACGACAGCGAGAGTAAAATGTAGGTCAAACCTGAGACCAGATTTTCACATGCAGTACCTCTGATTTGCGGTGGGCCGTACACGACACCAAACAGGAACAAAACGGCTCCAATTAGAAAGCCAACTCGGGCCATTTCTAACAAACCAGCAACACGTGCGTGTGCGTGCATGCGTGTGACAAGAGTACATTCAGAAATCGAATACACGTTCGTGCAAAAAGGTAATGAATTGACCGAACAATTTTTACCAGGCAAGCAGAAATTATTGTCCAATCTCGTTATCTCTAACTAATTCCTCGAATTTCGTCAACTCGCTTCACACACTGACGCTACACAACCCTTGACGGCCACACCACCATTTGTCACACTCGCTTCATTATGCTGTGTGTTCACATCAACGCTGGATGCCATTGGAACTTGTATGGCAACATCCTGAAGCTTACGATAAGTCAGAAACAAGTTCTCTTCACCGTCCAGATAAACAACAATGGATACACTTCCTGTGTTATCTCTACGAAAAGATCAATTGATATGCAGATTAGATTAGATTATTAGTTAGTTTAAGCCTCCCTATCCTCAACAAATGAGATCCAAAGAGAGGAAGGAAGAAGGCACCATTTAGTATGGAGTTAAGGGAACGTGGAATCTATGCAGAAAAGGCATAGAAACAGTAAGATGAGAAAGAAGTTCATGAAACAAGGTCAAAGTTGAAGAAGAAAGTAGTAGGTGCTGAAAAAACAGGACAGCAGTGAACCGAAAAAAGATGGTCCGTAACAAAACAAACTCCTATTCTATTTTAACAAAAAAGAAAGCCTACCTAACCTTTAGCTCGGACCCACACATTATCCCCCTGGGAGCGCCAATTCCCATAGATACATTAATTGTATCCCCCTGAGGGGTCAATTGATATGCAAATACCTAAAAATTTAGATACGTTAGACGTATTAAAGGTGGATAACAGTTACTTACAAGCTTTCCCACGAAAATTTCCGAGTTTTTTGCGTACTTGACACCTCGCGTAAGTCATTCTTTCGGGACTCAGCACACCTTGGAAGATGTCTTGTACTTCCCACGCAGACAGAATGGATTACCGGGCAATTGGAAAAGGCAAATAAAGATCAGACCATAACACATTGATTGCTTGGTGATCTACCGGTAGTCACCGAGATGACTTCCATGATGCAGGTGACCTGCCAGATGGTTACAAACTGCGTTTCTATTTACATTTAATAAAAGCCAGATGATGGTACTCTTCAGTTAATCTTTTGTGTATTCGAAAATTGAATGTTGAGTTTAATTGGAGTTGATTCGTAAATTTCTGCCTAAGCCGAAAGAGTTGCCGTATTAAAGTGATACGTTGATAGGCACAAAAACTGATGGCTCCGATTACGCGAGATCTTGAAGTCCTTGCCTGCCCCCAAACACGGAACACGAGAGCCACGCGAATTGCATCAATTCCAATTGTAAGAAACTGTCGCAAAAATGAACGGCAGGTACTAAAATAATGATGATTCAACTTTGGATCTTCGCACACGAGCTTGAAAATCACGGAAATATTCCTAGAAGGACCATAATAGTTTGTATCGGAGAAGTTAATTTAAACAGTGACGTCAACTCAAACTCGCGTTGAATTATAGAAAAGATCGATACTTTAGCTCATCAAAAGTACATTCTCGACTGTTTTTACAAGTAGATATAGAGGCATCGATATGCAGTTACCGGTAATTTTAATATTTTTACATAAAATGAACTAATCTAAATAAAGCACACAACAACTTCTTACAGTGCGACCACTTCTTTCACTGCATGATCTCCTAACTGCGCCAGATAAAAAAGGTTAAAACATTATAAAACATTATTTCCAGTTTAGTGAACTCCGAAGGACATGGTAAAATAAATGCATAAAAATATGGCGGATTAAAAAAATACCTGTCACATGAAGTTTGAAATGGTAAATAAAAAATAATGAAGATGCATATAGCCCACAGCTTGCAGCGTTGGTGTCACGCAAATTCTTGTTTCAATTGAAATGAAAAAGTTCCCTCACACTCGGAAATCTCTGTGGGAAAAAGAATATTACATTGAATTATAAATAAGCATAAGCTTCCCTATCCACAACAAAGGTGTTTCTAAGAGAGGGAGGAGTAAAGCACCATTTAGCATGGAATAAGAGAACGGGAAATCCATACATACACAAGATGTGTCCCCACACTCGGCGCATAGGAACAGAAAGATTGGAAGAAGTTTGTGAAACAAGGTTTAAAGTTGAAGAAAGCAACAGAAGCTAAAAATCGGACAAGAGCGAGTCGAAAAAAATATGGTCCCTAATAAAATTAACAACCTACTGTATTTCATTTTCATAAAAAGATCTACCTAACCTTCAGCTCGAAACCTCACATTTGCCAATCGAGGATTTTAATTCCATGAATACATTAGTAATATCCCCTCGAGGAGACACCACAGAGAGCAATTGATACGCTCTGTTTTCTACCTCAAAAAGAACGTATCTATTTTTTCAATTGGTTAAGTTGAGATTAATAATGTGGAGATGTTCGAGTCCGTGAAAATATGTGAAGTTCATTTGAAAAATATTTGAATAGACAGAAGAGTTCCGTGAGTTTCAATAAAATCGAGAGATGAGGAGACGACGAGATAGCTCGCAATCAGCAGCGTAGAAGTTAACTAGGAGCGCGTGAAGCGCTGCAACATCCTGCCTAAACAGTAGTCACGAATATTCTTTTGAGTTCCGAATACGATATCTCTCGAATGCCCCAAGAAAGTCCGCGAGGGCATCTCCCCGCTTAAAAATAACAAGTCAAGACGTACACAAATGGTGTACCGAAAACCGTCTGTTCGGAAGGAATATTCAATCATGTGGACAGTTGCACCTAATGCATAGAAAAGGGAGACAACGCTGAGTGACAGTCATAAAATCCGCTCCTGTCGTATTATTCTCACGCTCAAAAATTGTATAAAATTCTTCCGGTGTGGCTGAATGACAGACAAGAAGTATATTTGTTAAAGTTTAGGCATTTGTGAAGGAAGCGTGTCGATTAATGATAGCGTGATCCGAGGGGATGAAATTCGATAAGACAGGAACATTTACGAGCCGCTCGACTTCTGCTGCTCTGGCAGTCACGTTTCGGTCAGCACGGGAACGACCGCGTATACAAAAGAGCTTTTGCTTATTTGGTCGACAGGTTATATTTACGCCGGTGTTCTGAGTGTGGAGTATAGACCGACTTGAAACGTAAGCGCAAAAGTACAACGACCTCGAGGAGCAAAAATTTAAAGCAGGAAGAAATAGCTTCCAAAAACAGCCACGAAAACATATTGAAGCCCATAGTTTTTCTTCTATCAGAACAACAACGATATGAAGATCTGCAACTAAACAAAAACGAGACAATTTGTACGAACGAACTTCAATTCGAACGTACAACGAATTCGCGTTGGATTACCGCACCATTCTGAATGAAATGAATTTCTACTATTTCATATCTTTTTTTACCTTGAGTACAGTCGATTTTCGAGTTGCACATATAATGCGAACCTTAACTCACGCGAATTCAATTTAGTCCCAGCTATTCATTTGAAACGATGTTTCATTCATATTATGAAGACCTGGATTAGGTTATAATCCTTATGAATTGAATTTTGCCTAAGATGATGCGCAATTCATACAACGACTATACTAACAACGCACATCCTTGATGAGCTTCACAAGCGCACCGCCGAGTTTGAACAGCTTCCGTCGCCGCAGAGAACACCATAGGCTCGAAGACCCCGAACCAAAACAATGACATTGACACCAGAAAATTGGGTACACAGCTTCGAGAGCACGGGATTCGTCTTCTGCATAATATTGTGCGTGCAAGCTGTCAGTGCAGGAAAACTGCGAACGAGATCAGTACGGAGACAACCACATGTTTTGAAAAACAATTTTTTGAAGTTATATTTCTTTCATATTGCGAGGTTTTCTACCTATTTGGAAGGTGAAATGCCCTTTTTTATTGTCCCAACTATGAATTTGCAGATTACACCTATACATCCAGCACACTTTCTTACGTTTTCCATTGTATAATACGAAGGACTCGGTTGCTACAAAGGTATCTTTATACTGACAGTAAGCAAGTATCTCAGCCGGATAGAAAAATGATAAATGAAGGCACAATTCAGGTTTAGAAGCGGTGATATATAGAGGTCGGATGCACGGGATGCCGGCCTCCGCGAGCTGGCGAGAGCACGCCGGCACGAGAAACAGAAGCTGAAAAAGCAAAGCCTAGCCAAAACTTCTCTACACTTGACGCTACGGCCACCGAGTCTCCAGTGTGTAACTAGGGTTTTCACTCTAAGGACGCAGTTTTGTTAGGATACACAATAGACGAAGATGGAGGAGTGTCAGCCAATGTTTCAGAATGGACAACATGACAGCAAACCCACACAAGACTTCTACAATAACTACTCTTCATTCCAGTCGGAGTATCTATAGCAGCAAGCAAGGAGCGCTACTTTCCTTCAAGTTACAAGCACGAGAACAGATCCACTGACCAACACACCTCTCTGAGCCAAGATCATTAATCTATTGTTTTCAGCACGTCCACCAATCCCTCACAACGCTCTGCTGAATTATTGCTATATAATATCCCTCCGTCGGGGTAAACCGTGCATTCTAGTGTCAACGTAACCGAACGAGTGGCGCAACCGCAGAGAGAGAGAGCGGGAAAAGAGCAGACAATTCTAACTTCAATGAGAGGTTTGAAAACTTATCTCGCCTCCAAACTCTTCAGATTGCACTGTCTTGTTTGTTGAAATTTACCAAGACATATTTTCAAGCCTTCAAGTTTCTGAGATGGAAAATTTTGTTCTCAGTAGATGCACATATATAATTTCTTCCCAGCACATTTTCTGTTGATACATTCGATGCGTTTATAAATGAACATTGAACACAGTATCAATTAGCCCTTATTTTGGCAACACTATACGCTATAATATTCCTCACAAATCAATAGCTTCGTTACTCTAGCGACTTACAACAGGTAATCGAAGTGTAACGACATTCAACTCTTTCTTAACCTCATTTTACCAATATTTAGAGAGCAAGGTTGAATTTTAAACTAATTTTCTGATTCTGGTTCCAATATTAACTTCCACACACTTTTTAGAAAAAAAACTTACAATTAACATTTGCATCATTTCTGCGGTAAACTTTTCATTCCAAAATCATCTTCTCAAGGCTTATAGGACACTTTCCTACAAATATTGACTAAAGCATACATAAGTCTATCGCTTAATTTAAAAGGGTACATTTCAGACGAAAATGCTCATTGAAGACTATTTTATGTATTATAATATTAATTAAAGACTCCCTAGCGATCGCAAGAGAGCGAAAAGAAGGGACTATTTAGTATGGGCTATAGAAAACAAAGAATTTATATGCACTGTGCCTCATCAACGACTTGAAAAAGAATACTGACTGAAAACGTATATACTCGTTTTTGCTGTTTATACCTCAACCTTTAAATGCTAAGTAAATTAGACATTTTTGAAGAGGCCGCTAGAGCAATTTCAGTTTATTATTCGCCACTTTCACAGACGAGGAACAAGTTCATTGTACAAGAAACAAGAAATGTTAAGAGGGGCCAGAACCGAGGTTTTAGGCTGAATGTGAGACAAGGACTGAGAAATGTTAAGAGAAGCCAGATTCGCAGGCTGAATGTGAGACAAGAAACAAGAAATGTTAGAAGGAGCCAGATTCGCAGGCTGATTGTGAGACAAAAAACAAGAAATGTTAGAAGGAGCCAGATTCGCAGGCTGAATGTGAGACAAGAAACAAGAAATGTTAGAAGGAGCCAGATTCGCAGGCCGAATGTGAGACAAGAAACAAGAAATGTTAGAAGGAGCCAGATTCGGAGGCCGAATGTGAGACAAGAAACAAGAAATGTTAGAAGGAGCCAGATTCACAGACATAATGAAAACAAGATGTAACAAGAGGTGCCAGGCCCGACGAAGGTTTTGGGAGGGTGCGAGGCCGGTGCAGCGCTGCGTGCGGGCATAAGTGGGTCTCTAGGTTGCCCCGGTGCACTAACCGGTCAACGCAGCCGCGGGCACTCCACCACCTCATCCCTGCTTCCAATGGCTGCTCGCAACGCCGCCGCGCGCTCCCGTCCCGCTACGGCAGTGGTTCTTAACCTGGGTTCCATCGAACTCCTGGGGTTCGGTGAGTTTGTGCATGGCATGGTACAGTTTTCGCACTAATACATTATATAATTACATACACTTTATTAAGATTTAAATAAAATAAAAATTTATTTTTCCAAGTACGAAGGGTTCGATGAATGCATGTACGGAACTTGTGGGGTTCAGCACCACGAACAATGTTAAGAACCAAAGCCTTACGAAACAACAATAATTACTGAAACACCTTTTTTATTCTTCAAGGATTCTCAACATAAATTGAATTTTCATTATGCTGCGGCTTGAAAATTCTAAGAACTATTTTGTTTTTACGAGAAGTCTCACGATGAAAATTTTCAGGCGTCGGTCGAGTAGAGTAATATTAATTTTCGCGCAAAATTCTGTGTCAAGTTATTCCGAACTGCCGTACTTAAAGGAAACCAGCACAGACCGGGGCGGACCACACACACACACCCACACACACACAAACACATCAAAACCCAGACGCTCACACTCCTACACACACTCCCACACACACACAGACACAAATACATGCCAAGCACACTTTAAAAAATAACCACAATTAGACAACACAATCAGATACACCATCGTCTCAAGTCACAAATCGATAAGTATACAGTACATTTTACTCTAAGCTCTATGTTAACCTTTCAAACATCAAAATGAATTGATTCTCCGACACCATTGCCATTTAAAAACGTAACATGGCCATTTTTACACTTCAAAAATCATTCCACAGACGGTGATCTCTCAAATTTCAACGCGTATCTAAGAGACATCGGTTACACACTGAATTCTGAAATTTCTTCTCTTTCTCGGAATTTTCTTGGTCTATATCCGAATAACTGAAGATATGCGCTGCAGGAGCACAGCTTTGAGGGGTAACTAACATTTTTCATGAGTAACACAACCTCAACAAATCAATCACATCTACTCTTATAAAATGACTACACCAATCACAATTCTACCAATAAGTTCACCAATCACTTCCGAACCAAACCCAAACTAATATAACCAACTAAACCCAACCTAAACTAATCTAACCTAACCTAGTCTAATGAAACCTAACATAACCAATTTTATCCTCACCTTACTTTATAACCTCATGTATCCGATTTCTTGGTTCAATTTTTCACCACTCTTATTGTATTCCATTTAACTTACCGTCCATCCCCTGTTTCTCAGCAATTTACACAAAGTCATTTCACCTTTCCTACTCAGAATTATATAGCTTCACCAAAATCAAAACTTAAAATTACATAAATCTCTTATTATATGAAGCGCGACTGAAACTTTCTTAACAATATTATTTACAGAATCCTGGGAGAATGAAATTTTAATGTTAAATCACGAATTCCCCTAAGGTCAAAAATGCTTACAAGACTATCAATATGTTCGTTCATCCCACCAGAACACATTACATGTTACCTATAACTAATTTAAATTACATGAGCCTCATTCCAAATTTTACTTATACATGCGGTTCAAAAAATAATGAAATTCTACCAAAGCTATTCAAAATTCCCTCAAAGCCAGACGCACGAAAATTAGTCTTCCCGAAACCCACAAAAATAGCCACTTCTCATTTCAAAATTGATAACTCGCTTTCGTATGGGAGCAATATCCTTTCGTTCTGAAAATTCATTTAAAATATTCCACAAAAAACGCAAAATATTCACCAACTTCTTGACACATCCAATGACTATCAATAATTTCTGAAATGAACCTCAAAAACCCAATACTGTACATCTTTCTTTCCACGAATAAATGATGCGAATGAGCGTTACATTTACATACATCACATGCCGTCTCACTTATTCATGCAGAGCCCTTAAATCATCCAATCCTGCTCCATTGTACAACAAAACAATCATTAATCCTCAATAACATAAAAATCATCACAAAATGAAAAGGCCATCGCAATGCCACATCAAAACGAAATATAATTCTTGTTTAATAAAACAACATCGACACCTGTTCATCTTCATTGGGTTCACAATGAGGAAACGCGCCGTCGCGCGATCAAATTCAAGGCTTGAAAAAATTAAATCTGACTTCTCGAGCCGCTCAACGAGTGCTACGCACTTCGTTGAGCGGCAAAATTGCAGCTCTTATATTAGTCATACTCGAAGGGCACTGCATTCACCTTCGAATCACTTTGAAACTCTGAAAAATGTCATTTCTGTCTCATTTCTACCCAGTTTCAGTGTAGTTACCCCCTACAGTTTACTAACGGGCTTGAAGGCATCAGTCTGTATGGTTATGAAAGTATTATCTGGAGCGTTTTTTGTCTTCCTTGCGATTTTGCATTGGAAATAGCATTTTAATATCCCTCAACTTTTTTCTAACTCTTCCTAAATTTTCCACATGCTTGGTCATTGCACAAGTCGAAATGTCCGAAATTGCCACACGAAAATAGCTCACAACACGTTCCACGGATGACATAACGGACAAAACATTTAACACAACTCATTTCCCCATGTATCAAACAATCATGAATAAACATGATATAATCAACAACATTCACACCCTGCTTTTCATTCCGCGTCATATAAGCCCAAAATGAATTCTCTAGATGATTTCAAAGTACCCTTCATCGTAAATTTAAACATGCATATAATTTTCGAAAATTACTCATTCACCCCAAAATATCGATAGGTCCATTCTCAAAATGTCAGCAGAGACAGACATACATATGTACATTGTATCAAAATTTCGAGCATCTACCTGCAATGCACAAAAAATGATATGCCTAATTAAAACTACACACAATTGCCCACCTAGTTCAACAATGCATCATCATTTACAATGAAAACAAACCCATTACCTATCAATCTCACTTTCTCCACACGAAAAAAATTCTATCGCCTCCCTTTATCAGGACGCACGCTTCGTGTATCCAAACTACAACCATGATCTAAGTGAAATAAGTGATTTTTTCGAACCTCTAAATTGAGTTTTCGTTCTAAAAAGAGACATTGTGTATCTAAAAATAACTGAAGACATCCACTGCTCAAGGGAGAGCTTTCAGGGGTAACTCAAGTAAGAAATCCTGTTATGCATTCACTCAATATTTACATCTTTAAAGCAAACATTGAAGCAAAAACGAACCTTGACATACATAAAGTGAGTTTCCATTAAAGATTCATTCAAATTTCGGCATCGAAATCAGTGAAATGACCCATTTCTATAATTTCTAAATGAATTCATGTTCGTGATTTCACCCGTAAATGTTCAATTTACCTCCCGAAAAACATAATAGAATCGATCCTTCCATCATATTCAAGAGCTTCACTGGTTTACACCGCCTAAACAACTTAGCACCATTTTCTATGTTGAAATGGGAGTTATTTCATATCTTGAATTCTCATACACAGGTATTTCCGACTCATGAGCCGATAATATTTCCATTTAGTACCACAAATATTTCTCAACCCTCACCGACATTTGGAACTTTGAACGGAGCTTACGTTTTGTTTTTCAAGTCACTATCCGAAGTTGTACAGTGTCTCAAAATGACTGAACATACCTCCTGATTAAGCACGGCTTCGAGGGGTAACTCAAGTAACAAATGCTGTTCCTACTTCACTCAATATCTAAGTATTTAAGGCAAAGATTCAAGTAACAACGAAGCTTGACATACATAAATGAGTTATACATTAATAAATAGGAGTTATATAAACAAATAATAACTATTTTGTATCCATCTTGTTGGAATTCCGCAAAAATGGTGAGCAAAATAATCCAATTTCTATCATAACGGATAGGTCTTCACTTGCGACGAATTTTTCGCGTCGAAAATTAATCACTTTGCATGTTTGACCTCTCATTACTTTGCGACTTCTATCATGGTCACACCTTCAGCCATACCAGTACGGTAATTTTGCGTGAATTTCACTAGCGCAAATCCAAATCTCTTCAACACCTCCCAGAAGTTACACTTCCCGACGTACGAGACATAATATTAAAAAGAGGTCGAAAATATTACATTCAGATAACCTCGAGCATTCACTCCTTGCTTCTTGAATAATCTGGTAAATAATTACAAGCTTTATCTTCCTTACATTAGCATGCAATCTCTCATGAATGCACGGTACTATGTATTCTCCTAACCATGCAATTCTACATTTGAAGTAACTCTGTAATGAATAAGTATACCATTCCAATTCTTTCCGATAAATTCCAAAGAACATTTTTTTGAGGGTTAACAAATCCATTCCAAAAATCGAAATATTTTACCTCATTCAACTTACTCAGTACCATGATGGTCACCCTTTTGGCCTTACCAGTAGGTGAAACTTTGTAAACATCTTTCACGTGACAACTTCTACAAGCAGCAGAAGATTTCAGCCTCAAATTGTAAACCTCATTGAGATCTTGCAATTCGACATGGCCAAGCATAAATACTTTCTCGACTTGGGCAAAATTTCATCCCAGAACCAAAATTTTTTTTCCCTACCAAAACTTGTTGGAAGTAAAATGATTCTACCATAAGGTAAATCGCCTATTTTAAACACATTTGTTCTCTATAAAATTTCCTGTGAAACGAATATGAACACTCTAAATTCATGAATTACGCGTCATGTAAAAAAGTTATAAGAATTTCAAGGTCAAATAAGCCACTTAGAAGGTTGACTTGCGAGTCCTAATAAATTTATTTCAACTCTAACAACACAGTACAACTCTTAAAAATACGCAAAACCGCCTAGAATGACAAAAAAATCACGAAAAACTTTGAACTTTACCAATTCATTTAAATATATTGTTTCGCAATCGAAAACATCACAGCATCAAGTTCATAAAAATGGGCATCCATACAAAACCTTTAAACTCAATAAAGTTCCATTTCAGGCCCCAAATTCAGTCATTAAAAAAAATTCGCATTCTGGAGACTTCATTACAAGCTGGATCGGTATCCAATTTTTGCGCTAGATTTGTCAATTTTCGGGATTCCTCCCTAAGGTTTGATGTTTTTTCAAATTTAAACAAAAAGTTGAAGGCCTACAACTTTGAGACACGAGTATCAATCGAAAGATCTCCTCAAGACGCATATTTGAAGTGATTTTCAGCTTCCTCAAAGGTGAGGAAGTGGGCTTTAGGGGTGAAGGAAAGCCAAAAATGGCGTGGAAAAGTGAAAATAATGTCTCACGCTCAAACGAAGCCGAAATTCAACCCGCCCAAGAACTTTTGAATGCACGACAAAAAACCGAGCAGAAAATGTTAAATGAAGTTTTTCGTAGGTCACCCCCATTTTCCTAAAAAACGTTTTGAACGTTTTTTGGTGGTTTTGGGGGTTGTGTTTGGAACCATTTTTTGAGAAAAGTTTCGCTCATGATGAACTGTACACTTGATAACTTTGAGAAAAAGATTGAAACTAGGTCGTATCAAATTTTCAAGTCACCAATCAATCAAACAACGTCAGAACTGGCGGGCGAAAATGACCTTTTAAAAAACGCGTTTTTTTACTTCAACTTTAAAGTTGCGCACCACTCAAGTTTTCATAGCTGGCACTCTGTAAAACTCGCTGGGTATATTACAAAGCTTTCTAAACGAGACCACAAAGTTTGACACCCCCAGGTATTACCGTTCAATACTTAGGCAAACTCAAACCTCACACAAAATTATCGAAAATTTTGAGGAAAACTTTGGCCCAAAGTTGTGTCGAAACTTGATCGCTTCGAGAGCCGTTGATTTTATGAGGCTTAGAACTTTTGAAAATGTACGAGCTATCAAACTTTGAAAGATTTAACCTGCGTGGTTTTCTCAAAATAATTCTCCAAATTTCGTCAAAAATACCCTAAAAATTTTTCGCAAACTTTGAGGGGCAAAGAGGGATAGTTTTTATGAACGGATCGCAAAATGGCAACGTTGGCGTATACTCCATTGTTTCGTCTACCAGATGCTGAAATAAGAGCCGCCTAGAGGCATTCTATGGGTGTTTGGCAGCAGTTTGAAAATGTGTCATTTCGGTCGATTTTCGGTCTTTGAACGGCCATTGAAGGAAAAGTTCTCGCACGATCTCAAAGAAAAAAGCTTAGGTTCATGTCGAAAAGGCCTTTTATGTGCCTGCCAAATTTGAAGGCGCTGCGACGACGCGTTCGAGGGGCTACCCTATAAATTGGCGACATCAATAGAAGGAACAATCCTTCGGTGATCGCCACGCGGCGTCTAGGGTAAGTGGTGATCATCTTCCTTTGAATCTGTGCGCGTATGGGTCTTGGTTTTTTCACCGGATTTTCGCTAAGACGTCCGCCGGGCGCACAGAAATAAACGGTACACTACCTACCATTCAAGCTCACAATCTAACCTTTTAACGTTACAAACTAAAATGTTCTTCTGACTTGACACAAGCATTAGCGATACACACCATGCATCACGAGTACGTCTACCAATCACTAGCACTAGAAACATATATACTTAAGAGATTTACACACGCACATATTTGCGCTGTGCAAACACAGGTGTACGCACCAAATATCTCAACAGAAGGCCTAAACATTCACCCCTATTAACCACCCCGCACACCAGCACGCGTGTTTGCAACAATCTCATTTCTGGTACCTTATAAATATTCACAGGAGACATCAGAACTCACATCTATTTATCCTAAACACAAACACGCGTATGTTTGCGCCAGCTTCAGTACATATACACACAAGCACTTGCATTCCTTCATCCGCACTGCGCAGCACTGCCCAACGAACCTTCGATCCCTGCCCCACCGTACAGAAAACTTCCCTAGTAAGTAAATTTCCGCAATCTATGCTCAACTTCACAGCGGGACGATGCGATGCGTTGCCTATAACATCATTAACACACGTAACATAATGAAATAAAACAATCAGCTGGGTGTATTTCGAAAGGAGCAGTAACCTATTCGGTTACCGCTCACTGCAACCGGCTACAATGAAGATGTGAATGAACATAGTATGTGCACATAAATATGTACATGTGGGACACAAAACGTCCAGCGTTCTAGCACACTGTCCTGAAACGTTCATCCTCTCATTAATCGAAGCATGTATCACTCCGCAGAAACAACAGAAGAAATCTGCATAAATTCAGGGTAGCGTTCAACAACTCGGCCTCAACTCATTTCCTACATTATTATTATTATTGTTATTATTATTATTATTATTATTATTATTATTATTATTATTATTATTATATAAGAAAGTTTTAGCCTCCCTTAACCACGACAAAGATGTTCCAAGAGAGGAAAGAAGAAGGCACCATTTAGTATGGAGTTGAGGGAGCGCGGAATCTATGCACAAGGTGCACAGAAACAGTAAGCTATAGGAAAGAAGTTCATGAAAAAAGAAAAAAGTTGAAGAAGAAAGTAGTAGGTGCTGAAAAACAGGACAGCAGTGAACCGAAAAAAGATGGTCCGTAACAAAACAAAAACCTATTTTATTACAACAAAAAGGAAGCCTACCTAACCTTTAGCTCAGGCCCTCACATAGCCCCCCTGGGAGCGCCAATTCCCATAGATACAATAGTTGTATCCCCCTGAGGGCCTCATCTCCTACAAAAGCAAAACGATAAAAAAGGGACCGATGAAATCTATTTGCGGTGCACCAGTCACATGAAACAACATCCAAGCTAAGAACGGCAGTATCAGGTGATGCCTTATGTGCAAGACTGCTAGAAGTGATGTATCTGAGACGAAGGAATGCGCAACACGTTTCAGAAGTAGGATTAACCAACATGTCGAAGACGAAGAATTAACCAACACATCAGAGACGTAGAATTAACCAACACATCAGAGACGTAGAATTAACCAACACATCAGAGACGTAGTATTAACTAACACGTCAGAGAAGTAGGTTAACCAACACGTCGGAGAAATAGATTAAACCAACACGTCGGAGACGTAGGATAAAGCAAAACTTCTGAGGCGAAGGAGTAAACATGTAATCAGAGAACAAAGAACAAAAACAACACATGAGAACAAAGGAACTGACAACATCTGAGAACAAAGGAACTGACAACACCTGAGAACAAGAAATAAGATTAGATTAGATTATAAGTTAGTGTAAGCTGAACAAGAAATAAATAGCATGTTTGAGAGTGCGGATGAAAGAAAACAACTCGCGTAAATATGACCATTACGAAGATCTCCTAACATTTCCCGAGACAAAGAATTACGCTACAAGATGACGAGCAATACCGAGCGCACATCACCATAAAACTACGAGCATCAGAGAGACAGGCGCTGCGAGTCAAGCGGGATCAGGCATCCCGTTAGAGCAAGACCAATATCACGTTTAAGAACAGCGACGTAATCGAATAACCTGTTATGACAAAAAAAAGCGCATCATCAAGCCAGCAACGCTGAACATGAAGCAGTTACGTGAACTCGGTAGGTGCAATGCAGCGCGACGATACGCCGCTTGTTTAAAAAAGATGTTAGAAATAATCACAACACTGCATGTGGCGTGATGAATGCAGTAAAAGAATCAATAAAATGTGCTGTGAAGTGAGGCTGGTAATGAGGGGATTGATGCAGGATGACATTTAAGAGGTAATAAACGATCGCTAACGGAAGAAATAACCCCAAAAAATTGAAGTTATAGTTTTACAATCCTAATACCTTCCCAAAAAATATTTATGCTGAGGAAGAACCTGATCCAGCAAAAACAAAATATCTTAAAATAAATGTACTTGAATATACTCTACCGAGTGAAAGAAATAACCTTGACTTACATCAAAGATGTAAAGAAATGGGGAAGTTTTCTTTCTTACAGAAACATAAAACTCGTAATTAACTCCCACATTCTATCGCACAGTATAGGCAATAAACAGTGTCATAATGAGACGGAAAGGCGCAATTAGCTGCTTCTTACTGATCGGAACAGACCTAAAAGTATTAAAACAAATGATAATAAAATATTTGCAGCGAATGAAATCCAGGCGCGTGTTATCAGATAGTTACAGCATGACTGCAGCTCGATGAAGAAAACTGCGTCGCATAATTCACTTCAGTTTCACACGAGGTAAAGTAATAACTTCCACAAATTAATACGAGCTTGAATGACAAACTAATGTTAGAAAAAATGTACACAAATCCTGAAAACGAAACAATCAAGTTGAGGTGATAGATTAAAACCGTACTCAATATTAATAATAATAAATAACAGCGGAAAAAGCTGCAAATAATGCCCAGCGTGAACAACAACAACACGAGTCGGAACACTGGCTCATGTAAAATTTTCGGAGCTAACCGAAAAGGCTTGGGATACACAAGCAATTCAGTTTGTTTTGAGGGGGGGAGAGGAGGAGGATGAATGAACCGTTGATGCGTCAAGCTGCCTCAAAAATTTCCGAAATGTTCGACTTCTCTTTGCATTCATAAAACAAATCGATAAGTGAGAAACTATAAAAAATTACACGATTCCAGATTTTCCGCTCTCTACAAAATAGTAGTAACTTATTTCACCCACAGAAAGAAATGCAAGCAAGAAGATTTGCATTTGTCGATGACCACATGATCAGAGATATACCTCCTGCATCTCAGTTTTTCCAAAACAAAGGTTAAGTTCGCCACAGCCACAATGCTGTGCCGTGAGGCATGTAACCCCTGTTTGAAACTGTCAAATTTATACATTAGTGCCAGGAGGGCTTTCCTTCTTAAATCATTTCCTAGAACAACAACCCAGGTAAATCCTACACGGTCTATTCAAAACAACCCAAGACAACTTAAAACTTTAATCTAGGTTAAAAATTTCAGAATTTTTGGAGCTTTTTCAAAACCATTACTACAGTATCGAATAACTCCGTGTCATGAAAAACGAGTCCCAATGAATTTTGTTTTCAATGTACGTTTTCACTGTTAATAGATCTACTTTCGTTGCGATGTTTTTTTCCCATTTTTCAAAATGGAGTTAGATTTACACAAGGTTTTTGATGGTGCAACATCGACCATGGGGTTTGCGTTCTAGGGTTTTACCCGATGTCATTAAGCGCATCTTATGACAACACTCGATAACAGAAAATCTTTTCCTGCGATTAATGCTGGCATTCAAGCATTTCGCGAACCCTTAGATTAGATTACAAGTCATTTTACGCCTTCCGAACCACAACAAACGTGTTTCCAAGAGAGGATCGAACCATGTAGTATGGAGTTTAGAGAAAGGAAAATCTATGCACATGGCGTGTTCCCACACAAAGCACATAGGAATAATAAGTTGAGAAAAAAGTTTATGAAACAAGACAAAAGCTGCAGAAAGCCAGAGGAGCAGAAAAAAATGGATAGCAGTGAACCGGCCAAAAATGGTCCGTAACGAAGCAAAAACTTGATCTATTTCAATAAAAGAAAGGGCTCCATAATCTTCAGCTCGGGAAAGCACATTTTCTCACAATGCTTCACAAAACGATAGAACATAGCAAAAGCTTGCGTATCTGGAGACCTATATATACCCCTTAAGAGTACTTGAGTATTGAAATTTTTGGTAGAAGTATTCAAATGCACGGACACTTTAGTCAGGGGCCTTTCCTGTTTGCTTCATACGTCCGAGTTTTATGAGCTACGGTGGTAGGACAACACTGTTTGGGGTCCCGGCGCTGGTGACGATTTTCTCTGTTGGGTATAGGAGAAAAATTCCAAGCACAATACCCCACTCTACCCAGGTGTCTGAAATGGGTACCGGTCTTGACTGGGGGAAAGCGTAATGGCGTCCTGGCGTTAGTTATAAGGTATTTGAAAATCCAATGTACAAGGTGATATGTATCAGGCTTGATTGGAAATAAAGCATCCGTAGATGCCTTCATTATTATTCACTAGAGGTTCGTATGAAACGCTTGCAGTGCCGGGCATCCAAGCTGATCGTACAGGTCATTCATTCAGTTTGTAAAAGGCATGTCTCGCGCGGCTATCCTACTCACGCATATAGCAACAGTACTTTGTTTACCCACCTTGTAGACCTAGCACAATAACAATTAGTATGAAATCACCACATACTATCCACTTACGTTGAGCTTATACGATGCAGAAGGCATTGAAACATTGGATAAATTTCTTTACCTAAGGGTTTCTTTCCTAGCAACAGGGATTGACTTTCTTTCTTTACCTAGCAACAGGGGTTAATAATGATATTTCAGAACTGTTATGCAGTAGCACAGCCTTCAGGCTTATTTTCCAAGCGTCTATAAACAATCTCCAACCGATTTTGCCCGCTGTGCGGGTCTAGCTATGTGGGTTGCACCCAGCGTAGTTTTAGAACTAGATTTTTAGAGCACGTTGGGAGGAGCTCCAGAACGGGTACAGTTTCAGCTAAGCCATCTTTTTCAGCCATTAGGGGTCACGCTGAGCAGTGAAGTGTAATAGTAAGCAAATCTGATTTTTCAATTTTACGTTTCTGTTCAAATAAAAAAAACCTGCATATACTAGAATCTCTTTACATTAAACAATTGAAACCAGCTCTAAATTCAATTTTGTCATCATTCCAGTTAGAAATAGCCTGATTTTCAAAAATGAATTGCAGTATAATCTCTCCATTCCTTTTTTTACTACTTTTTGTACTATTACACGTTGTATTCTTTTTGTCCTTTAGCCATGTCTGATCTTCTGTACTTCAATTATCTTTTACAGGTGTTGATAATGGCTTGAGCTTTAAGCCGAAACGTTCACAAATTAAAATTATTTTAAAATCAGCTGTCTTTGCTATCATCTTTATTTTATATCTCCAATCGTATGCTATGTACGGAATTTTTTAGTTTCAGCATCAAACCTTCAACATAATTGCAAAATATAAAGTCGCAACAGCTGAAACATGTAGAAAGTGATTTTGACGATCGCGAAGAGTAGATATTTTAAGTTTATCCTCCAGGAGGTTTCACTGCTGCAATCTGGATGCCAAGAGTTTAGCTTTATTCTTTGGGAGTTCTAAATCCCCAATCAGGTCATGAATTTCACCTCGTACGATTCTATGTACGTAACAGGAACTACTTTGGTCGGTTCAATTTAAATGATGCATCAGTATTACTGGTGCTAGGAACACTTTCTGACACAGAAAATTCAGTTCTATCATCCCTCCATATCACTGTCTGTCGGAACGTTAGCGAGGGGAATTGGGGACTGACAAACCTTCTCCATGGGCCACTGGGCGAATGCCAGATATCACAAGGCATTCAATATTTCTAATATTAGGCACATTAATTCCCTTCTTCAAGCATGGTATCATGCAGAAATAGCAATCACTGGTATGGTTTGTTGATTCACACCAAAACGGCGGACACAACAAAATGCCTGGAATTTTTTTCCCAAGCATCCAAGCGTTCAGGGTTGATGAACACTTCGTACAACAAACGTGAGGAGCCCAATCCTCCTCCTGGTCTCCGACACGACACCCTAAGTGAAGTACGTATGCGTTTTTCACTGCAACACTCAATGGCCGCTTTCTAGAACCATTAATCACGTCAGAGCAGACACAACAAAAGCTGTCCATTTAATTGACCCAGGGGAAGGGCAGGGGCATTGCTGCGCATTCAGTGGATTACAGAATTTATGTATAATGTACCAAGTCAATCATACTTAAGTCCCAGTTAAACAAAGCAGTCAATAAATTTACGGAATACACGGCGAGATGAAGATAGCCGCCTCTAGCATGTACAAAACTGAGGTCGTTGGCGCCTGGAACCGCATTTTATCGCAGGACCACATGATTTATGAGACGAATGGCGACAGAAACAAACAGCAACGAGTCTATTTTCGTCTTTTCCCTTATTTCATTATCTGTCACGTATACATGAACTTTCGTAATTAGAACGTCCCGTAGAGTTATACACAAAATTTAGGAAGTGATATTACTCAAAGCGTTAGGCCAGTAGAGAATGTTAATGGTGATTTTCGTGTACGGTGATCCAAAATTTACACAAGGCAGCCACGTTCATTTTGGCAAAAAAATTAACGTTTATTGGAACAGTGTAATCTGTGACCCAGCATTGGACTGATAATATTATTATCACAGCTGCACGAACAGTTAACACTATAGGGGGTCTCGCCATCATCACAATTATCTGTGATCCAGCTATGGACCGATGTAATCTGTGATCCAGCTATGGACCGATGTAATCTGTGATCCAGCTATGGACTGATGTAATCTGTGATCCAGCAATGGACCGATGTAATCTGATCTGTGACCAAGGAAGACAGAATATTCAGAAAACGTGGCGAAAACTTTGCCTAGAACAATAAGCGAGGAGACGATAACAGCGAAGAAGATACATTGATGAGAGAACATTTGGGAATGACGGAGGCGAGCCCTGCATGTGAGGCAGGGTGCGTAGGCCGTCCGTCATGTCCCAAGCGCCGCCCACGGTCCACAATAGTGGAGTGAGCACATTTATTCCTCTAAGGGTGGAATTTTTAAACAATTAATGCCGTCGGAACGTTACAACCGCAAGCGTAAGTTCTTCTGCCGACTTAGCAACCCCTTTTTTTTAATGGAGCAGTACTAAATTTTTATTTGAAAACAAGCTAAAAATTCAGGATTATCTGTAAAAACAATACTTAGACAAGCATATCGACTTGAGAACTTTTGCCATTAACTGTACCACTCGGAAGACGTAAGCTGTTTGAAAATTTGACATCTGGTGTGCTTTTACAGATGAATCCCACACACTAAATGCTGTCTATTTACGTTTCAAAATCTAGATTTCTCGGGTAGTTGAACCTTACCTGCCAAACACAACGTAAAATTTATAGCTAAGCACTATTTTTATACCGAGCGAAGTTACCGGAAGCAATTTTAGGCGCGCACATTACTGAATTCAAGCCCAACTACAAAAACACCTGCACGCACATGGAGCACAAAACGGCTGCTGGAGCTGCACGTCCAGGTGCAACACAGGGAGAAAGTGCCCCCGTCCGTAGAAAAAAGCAACCCAGTGAGCCCGAAAACTAAGCCACTAATGCGAAACCATGGGTTTGGCTGCTTGGGTTTATTTATGAGCGAGACAGAAGGTTATTATTTGCGTTTATGTTCGCGGTTGTAGGATAAGATCTACACTGCTGCGTTTGAAGAGAATTAATATCCCACGATACGCAGCCAACATCACTACGTCACACAAGCCAGTTAACGTACCCAGTGGGCCCCCCCCCCCCTGTGACCTAATGAAGACCGTAGTAAAGAATCAATATTTCAAGCATAAATAGAGCTTTATTTTCTACAAAGATGAGCCCAAAATTACGCAACGTATCTCTGGTAAACAATTTTGTACATCATAAGATTTAGGAGTTTTCTGCAACGTTTAAAAATATATAACGAAATATGTTGATTGATTAGTTATAAATTAGTTTCAGTATCCCTTACCATAACGATAAGAGAGTAAGGATGAAGAACGAAATATGTGTTCCAGTGGCAAATTTCTTTTGCAAAGTGAGTTTCCAAGCCTCAAATAACTAGAGTACTAACCTCAGAGGAGTGCGTGCACATCCGACGTGCAATTCCAGCACTCCCACTCCACTTATCGTTTGTGAGCATTTCCAGCAGTACATTTTGAACCTGATTTTGCGGTCACTTAGAGATAGAAAGCATCAGCAGTCATTGCTCATTTTCCGGACATGTAACAACGCATCCGGACAATTACAACAGCGCGCAGTGGTCCATGCATGCAACGCTGTATTGACTACGCAACAGAGCGAGGAGGCAGCAATCTCACTGTGCACCAGAACAATATTATCGCCATCAGGGAGCACAGTGCCGAGGAAGTGCAGGCATACCTTTTTAGATAAGTTGCCATTTAGAATTATAAAGCACTAACTTTCTCAGACGGTCATCACGAACGCGAATGCTACACTTACATGACGATACGCGTAAGAAAATGAAAATTACTTACTTGAATGAGATGCTTAAAATCACAACGAATAGATATTTATGGAAACTTGACCGAAATGAATAATGCATCTAAAACTGAGGAGCAAGCCTTACGAAGTTCTGGGAGCTGAATTAGGTTTGATTAAGCAAACAAAAAATCAATATTGAATGGCCTCTCAAGATGCCAGCAACAAGCAGGATTACTAAGAGATTGTTCCATGACTGGAAAAAAACCTTTACTTTTCAAGATTTGATCACAGAATATTTCCTGTTTTCTTTCACGAACCAACGATTTCCGTTTCAAAAATCCTGACTTGGCTTCCACATTTCTTAGCAGAGTTATTTTGGTTGTAAAACGTTTGAAATATTATTCCTCGTGAAGTACTAGGTAAACCCAATGGGAGAGCCGGACGATGGTGGCGAGTTTCCAGGTTGGCGGCACGTGAATTTTAAAATAATTCTCGGGGGCCGGGCGAATCTCGTACTGTATCCTGTTAAGTATCATGGAGCTTTTTTCGTAATATGAGGCGAGAAAATCTTAGTATCTCGTTTCGTATCATGAATTTTTCGTATGCAGAAACACTCATATCAAGAGGTATCACTGTACCATATTTAGCGCGCTCCACATACTGACCAAATTTACAGCAAAAAAATGATTCTCCAGTTGAAGCGATGAATAAAGGAAAAAGATGAAAAAATTCATCGCCAGAGATGTAAGTGCATTGCACCTGTAAATTTTTCATTAGTTTAGGGTAAATATTTTACCCCCGAATTAATTGTTTGCCACATATTTTCTATTCGCCCTCCAAATAAACATTTAGTACACGTTTAAGCAAACTTGTCCCCTCAAGAAATTAACTTCAAAACGACTTCATTCAACAGCAAGCGATTTAGCAATACAAGTTAAAACAAATAATGCAAAATGGAATAGAAACATAGTTACCAATGCTTCTTTAACCGACACGGTCAATAAATTTTCCTGGACGTGGAAACAAATAACTTAGCAAGCAACAAAATTAAATCCCGCATCTTCTCACGCACATAATGCAGAAGCCTGGGCAGAGCAGCCCTACTGCAAGAGCCCCTCGCATGAACAGTTTAAGAAGATTAGATTATTAGTTAGTTTAAGGGCACGGTTCGGGTCTATTTTCGGATTATGGTCATATTTAGGTTTATAAATTCATCTTATAGAGATTTTTCTTGCGCATCCAACGATATAATTGGCTTTCAAGTACGCCAATTGGTTAGTCTTCTGGACGGGGTAAAAGACGCGCAGTAGTGTGACCTTGGGGTGCACCAATGGATGGGTGACCTCCCTCTTCCCCCCATTACGAGTCAGTATTGAGTGCTTCTCTACGGGAATAGCATGAGAGTTCATTCATGGCCTTACTTGAAATGCTTTTGTACTCAAACGAAACATTCTATTACTCAGTGATAAATTATGATGGTGTAATTGAGGGTTTGTTTTGAGTCCGGCTGCTGAGTCATCAGCAAATTAGCTGGCTATGTAAACATAAACGCCTCCCGGAGTTTTAAAGCAACAGGAATGACAATCATATCAATCGAAAGGGCTTAAAAAGAGCTACAAAGCAATACAGGTAATTGAAAAAAAAATTAGCCAGCTTTGAAAAAAAAAATTGTTAAAAAGAAACTGTTCTGAAACTTGTATTTATTGACTTTTGATATGGATCCTTTCCCACTGTTTTGAAGGTACATAAGAAGGTCCAGAATCGCTCATAAGACTCAATTTAAAAATTAGTAATGAACGAAATTTTTTTTTTTAAATGGTGTTTCTGCAAAATCACTTATTGATTTTCGAAAACCTACTCCCACAGTTTTGAAGGTACAGAGATGGCGAGCATCCCAATCAATAGCGCTTGAAAGGGAGAATAGATCCGGTGCAAAAGTTTTTTTTTAATTTCAATTCACCTTAAAAATTAGAAGCAAATTATTCAAAAAAGTGGAAAAAATGTCATTTTTTAGGGAAAAAAGTTCTCAAAACTCAAAAAATCAAATAATCGAAAAACTTTTGCACCGGATCTCTGGACAAGACAATTTGCTGTCTATAAAATATTTTCTCAGTTCTCTGAGTTCAAAATTGTAGGAGGAGTAGGATTTTCTGCAACAATATTTTTTCATGTTTTTTTAAAAATAATCTTTTTCATGTATGGTTACGAAAAATACGCACGAATAAAAAAATATTCATAACAATTTACACCTACGGTAGATATCTCAGAAAAATCCACCGAGAACTTACAGACTTTTTTTACCCAGAACCGTCCCCTTAAGCCTCCCTATCCTCAACAAATGAGATCCAAAGAGAGGAAGGAAGAAACACCATTTAGTATGGAGTTAAGAAAATGTGGGGGATACAATAGCTGTATCTTCCTGAGGGGCAACAGTTAAAGAATAACAATGAAAAAGTACCTTTCTCTGAATAGCGTTCTGGATGCCCTTCACGGTAATGTCTCAAAATATGAGCTAAGGAATAGGAACGCATAAAGGGTTCAAGACAAGCGCACCAACAGAGATGACCATCTCGCCTCACGCGTGCGACACAGCTGTTGTGGACGGCGCAGGTCCCGTGCAGTGAGCGCGTCACGGTCGTTTTTTCCTTGGCAAAGCATTGATAAAAGATCGTGGCGTAGCGGTTCTCGGTAACGTTACATTCTTCGAAGATAACGGAATGTTTCGTGTAGTCGCAATTTGATTGAAATTATGCAATACATCCATTGAACGAAATCAAGTACTGTAGGCACAGTTAAGAATATTATATATTTGATTCGTGAAGGTTTTAACGCGTTAACCTGAAAGATTGAGTGAAAATGATTAATTTTTCCCGAGTAAACGTAAATCTCAAGTCTACATAAATTAAAGTCAAACCAAAACAAACGCGCAAGAGCACATCAATTTCAACAATTAATTGCATTTCATCTCATAATTTCCTAAGATAAATTCACAGAGCTTAAGCTGTGAATTTACTGAAATGCCGAACAGAATGAAACACTTGAATAAAAGTAATTTAAAAGCTTCGTAATTTAAAAAAAAGCAACGTGTCGTCACATAGACGAGTACAGACTCACCTCACGGCCGTCTCTCTGAGCTTCAGCAGCGCTGTTCCCATCCGTACTACGACTCCCACTTTTGAGGCGTTTACGAACTTTATTCAAAAGCTTCTTTTTGACATTAGAGCCTTTTTCGGAGCTAGAGATTTTGTTCCTGGCGTTTAAAATTCGACGACTGTTGCCAGGAGAGTCGACAGGCGTGCCCACATCTCGCCCTCGCTGCACAAAAGCTATGTTAGCTCCCCCGCACGAGCCACCGAGCTCTGGTGACGCTAGCCTCGAGTTGCATCCGTGGGCAGATGATGATCCTCTATCATGAAGATATTTTTCTTCTGTTATACTTGAAGGAGGACTAACCTTAGACACAGATTCATCTATCAACCTCGTTTTGCGAGCGTTTTTGTTTCTTCTGGGAGGCCGCCTTACGGCGGGAGGAACGCACGTATTGTTTAAAAGCCTTGCTTTCTCACTTGAGTGGTTCATAGACAGGTAACTTTGCTGACCAGAACTACTGCCAGACGTCTCGGATGATTCTGACCTCTTGTCATCGCTAGCGACATCAACTAACGAATTAAAAGATGAATTAACGCCGTTCCTTGAAAACCGTTCGGATCCTTCTCCTTGACTGACTCCGAACGTCCCATTGCCGTTAGATTTACAAGACACTTTTTCCCTGGAATTTGAAACGAGTTTTTCATCGTCATGGCTAAACAAAATTTTCTGAAACTGCTCCGGCTTTTTCAACAGCCGTTGGGCACCCAAAGCAACAAATTTTTGTATCGCCGGACGGACCAAGCCGGTCGTCGTCATTCGCCGAGCAACTTTTCGGGAACTGGAAGCCTTTGCAGGCGAACCAGCGTCTGGCGTACTGTCAAGATCTCCATTTGACCCTCGCGGATTTTTTTCTACACCAATATTACTCAAGTTTTGGAGGCTGTTTTGAAAATTCTTGGGTCCAAAACTATGATTGACCTTAGTTCTTCCGGTATCCAACGCATTTGACGTTCCAGACACACGTTTATTCGAAAAATTTGAATCGTCCAATTCATCCGTTGGAAAGCGGCCCAACTGACTCCTAAGGTTACTACTTCCGGTATTATTTATAAGTGACTGGGTTTCACGACACTGGTTTCCTCGATTGGACAAAACTGAATTTTCTTTTGTGCAATTGCTCTTAGCGTCGTCTTTGCGAGCATACTCGTCCGCCTTTGTATACGAAGGTAACACACTTAAAACTTCTCGAGCGGAGGGAATAATATTAGCACTACGAGTTACTCGAACAGAGCCACTTGTTTCACGTAAACGATTGCCGTTATTTATCAAACGTTGCAACTGCTCACCCTCAAGGGAATCTATATCAACTCTACGAGGGGATTTTGGTTTTCTGGAAGACGACGAGTTTCGTCCAACTACCAAAGCGTTGTCATTATTCAAGGTTTCTCGATTTCCACTGGGGCACTGATTAACGATGTCATCGAACGAAGGAAAAATCCTTTCAGAAGCTTCTTTCGAAGAACTAGAGAGGTTAGACTGACCGAATCCTGCGCTTTTAACGATGGATGCCCCTTCCTTTGATCGTAAATTGACACCCATCTTCGCATTTCGACGACCACCAAAAACAAACTTATCATTACCTCTGCTTTCCAAGTTATTAGAAAAACTATTTGTGTAACTACCATCGTCACGCTCAGAGCCACTGACTCCTGAGATGCTGTTTCGTCTCCTCGTTTTGAGGCTGTTGACTGGAAGAGATTCCAGAAGTCGACTGACCGTATCGAGCTCGTCGGCGTTGCATGCTTTATCAGCCGATTCTGAAGGCTCCTCCTCGTCCACGACCGTATACATGCCTTTATTGAATGCATTGAACTCAGACGTGGTTTGATAAAACCCGTTTTTTTGAACATCAAGGTAGGGTGTATCACTTTCAGAAATGCTCAGGGAATCCCCTCGAACAGAATTTTTCCAGTTCTCATATGGAATAGGACCACAGGACTTATCAATCTCAGAATTGGAGTACTTGTTTCTGTTGTTATTAAACTTTTTGTCACACTTCCTATCCTTATTAGACTTGCATTCCATTCTCTTTCTAACGCTGTCGTAATCAGGCGGCGGTTTGCTATCGGACACAGGCAGTAATCGATTAACGTCACTGCTGAAAGGACTGAACACGGATTGGCTGAGTCCGTTCCTGTGGTACAGCCAATCTGTGGCATTTGTTGACCCGAGATCAGACCACTGACCACTAAATGCAATGCTATTCCTACGAGGCACAGCGTTTGACGAAGTCTTCCGAATCAGGTCGGAGGTGACTCCTTTCCAGCCGTCGGATGCGTTGTAGTGTTTGTGTAACACATCACTGAAGTTCGCTACGGTTCTCGGTTTTTCTTTTGTGTCATTATGATCCCCGTCACCAATGTCGATGTCGGTCACCGTGCTAAATAAACGTCCATGTTTGACACCATCAGTGCCTAGCCAGCTGCTTTTCTTGGTAATTTCAGGTGTTTCAATTCGAGATGCAACTGATTTTCTGCCGTTTTCACCAAATTTATTACTCGAAGTAGAACCAGTGGAACGCAAGTGATTGACAAGTATCGAAGAAGAAATGTCTTTACTGAGATTATTTTTCTGAGAACATTCCGGACTAACTGAGAAAAAACCTCCGTTTATTTCACTGACGCTACCAAAACTGTTACTTCTTAATAGCCTCATGTATTTTTTATACTCGAAATCACTACCATCTTCTCCGAAAACATTCAAGGAAGACAACCCATCAGCAACGGATTGGATGTATTTCTTGCTGCAATTATTAGGGTTGAGCTGAGAAGAATAGGCTGGCATGTCCGGTTTGGACGCAGCATCGGAGCCAGAAGAGAGGTCAGCGTGGCACCGCCGACCAGTCAGGGTAGAGCGAGGAGTCAGCTGCATGCCATTCATGGAAGGCTCCATAAAAGCCGAGCTGCCATGGGTGTGGTTCGCCTCCGACACGACACCACCGTTTGAGTCAACACAATGCAGGTTGCAAGGAAAGACCTGCAAGTGCTGAAACGTGGGCGACACTCCTTCGCTCGCTGCATCGGTGCAGTTCGGAGCCAGGTCTAAACACGAGGAGGACATCGAGCCGTACGAAGTGTTCGTGGGGGTCGACACGCTCAATTCGGGGGAAGCCGTTAGTGGAGATTTCCTCCCATTATAAATCACCCCATTCAAGGGGCTGCGATTATTTGCTGCTGACGAATCAGAACTTAGAAGAGAGCTCGGTCTCGTGTCACTGCATATCGTGCGTTCATTTCCCAAGAGACATCCATATTTGCGAGCTCCGAGCTTGCTCGCATCTCCAGCACTGTTATTTTGTTTTAAACCGTTGACAGGCGCACCCAGTTTGGTCATGAGAGAGTTTTGACACATCTCATCTTTCGTTACAGATCCATTCGGAAGACAAGGTTTATTAGCATGATTCTCTATAAAGAAATGCTTAACAGACGCCAAGGGTTTCGCTTGGGAAACTGCAAAAGCAGAGCCAGAGGAATCAAAGCTACTTCTCTTCGTCGAAGCTTGGAAGTGCTTGAGACCATTTGCTTTCTGTGAGGTGGTTTCCTCGTCTGAAGTGATGATCTCGTCTTCGAGGATGATGTTATGATACCGCACTCGAGGGTAGAGCGGGGTGCCGTCAAACGGAGGGGTGGGGCTGCTGGGGAGGAGACCTGTTGGGCCAAGTGGGCAGTCTGTGGTCATGACTGGGGCGCCGGACGTTGGGAGCAGCTCACTCATAGTGACTCATTCATGCGTGCGCTCTGCACTTCACCGCCTCGCCAGAAAGGTGCGTGCGTAGTCGGCGTCACCTCAAGCTGCGTACGTCCTTACGCTACGTCAGGCTCACCACAGGCCCTTTCATGGCGACATAAGGAAGTTCTTAATGCTGAACTAACAATATTGAATGCACCATCCATCTTAAATTTAATCTCTTGAAATATATGGATTGATTTTTGCGCTTCATGAGATTTTGCCGCTCATCAGATTCAACTATAAAACTAAAATGTGACAAATAATAAGTTAGTAACTTCTTGGATACAAGAAAGGACGATTAGTTTCGAGCTTTTCCAGTAAATAGCAGACCAACTCCGTGAAGAAATGTGCACTAGAAAATTAATAACTCCAAACAGAAACTTCGGTGCTTTATTTTAACCACTTTTAGGAGTTATAAGTTGCTGGTCAGCAGTCAGCAGTCGCTTACGTCTCCCAAAAAATAATTCATATTTACGCTGAGAGTACAAAATCACACGTCTCGCCAGCTAAGTTAACGTCCGATTACTGGCTATCACAGAGTAACGAAGTTGTCCTCAGCTGCAACGCCCCTGACACCTGCCACGTTGTGGACAAATCACTGATTCAGATGCGTGTTAACTCGCACTACGAGACGAAAGTTCTTCGCACTAATTTCTTTGTCCTTGAGATGTGCAAAACAGCGCGTCAAATAAATACTGAACGTACGACAAAATCTACAGCGCAGTGGCATTTAAATGCTCTCAAGGGGTTGCAAGCACCAATATCGCTATTGGCACGCCAAGCCTCGCTTAAATGGAGTTCAAGAAACATGAAAAACGCGAAAAGATTACTTTGGGGCTCATTAACACCGGGGCTACGAGTCGAACTTTGAACAGCACCTCCACAAAGTGGGTTCGCTGACGGTCTACACGCCTCATGAGACCATATGGCACGGATTACCGTCACCCACAAGCACCATCAAAAAGATCAACTGATGGGGCACGATACGTAAATCCTGGGAGCGACGCACGTCATCCGGACACGACCACACCAAGAGCACTACCCGCAAAGCGTGGTAGCTCACCGTAGCTGAGCTAGGTAGCCTAGGTAGGGGCGGCCGCTCCAGACGCCTTCTCGTGGAGACCGAGAACTTCGGCGAGATGGAAGATCGAGTGACCTCTCCACTCCCAGGTGGCGCTAAACGCGCGCACTACAATACCTCAAGTGCAGAACACAGAATTCGTACTCAAAACGTCATGATAGCGGATAGCACAACTAAACGTCGCAAACTGACGTCTTTCTTCAACGAAGAACACTGGTGTTTTAAGAACGCCAAATATTATCCAATACACCTATTTGGTTTGAGACACCCAAATGTATTATGTTTACGAGTATTTACAACAACACCCAAGAGATTCATCAATAATTCAAAGGCTCTGAGAGAAAAGAGCAACGAACCAAAAGAAAAGAGTGATACAGTGAAATATATACATACTCGTAAATAGCCGAGAAGCAGATGCTAAATAAGCACGAGTTCATTACTCACACAAGGAGAAGTTTCTCAGTCGTCTTGCTCATACGTACGTACGAAGACGTGAGAATTGAATACACTCCAAAACCTTGAGAGTTTTTGGCGAAGCAATTGCTCAGGAAAGCAGTCTCGAACACCAATCCGAGTTTTGCCTTAGTCAATACGCACAGTTTTTGTCAACACCTAGGCCTCTGAGAGATGATCGCAGCACAAATATTGGAAAAGGCGCGTACGTATCTAAAAAAACGTACATAAACAAAAGCAAAAATGAAAGAAAATGAAAAACAATGAATCCACGGAAAAAAGATCACGACGAACGAAATGACAACGGGAACAAAACGTCAATGAGAATTTGAATTAGTTATCGAGTAATAAATAACGAAAACCACGCGCCTCTCAGTTAATCAACAGCGACATTTAGGCCAGTATACGAGAGGAAGAGGAAATTTTTCGTTTTTATAAGATAAAGTTAGTAGCTAGCGTAGTCTGTCCGTCCGTCCGTTCCAACTGCCATCCTGTACACTGAATACCTGGACTATGCACAACGACCGCAAACTTTTGTTTTTCAATTATAATTTACTAATGTTGATAGTGATTCATTAGAGTGTTTTCGTAACACAAAACAAATGGAAGAATCAGAAGAGGAAAGAACACACCTTCAGAGTTCCTTTAAAAACAGCTCCACGAATGAATTATAGCTCGAACTTAAAAATGACTCCGTCAGTTTTAACGGCGAGGTTACGCAGAATTCGATATCGAACATCGATTTCACATATTGCAAGTAAGCAGACTTGTTCTATATGGTTGGAATCTAGTCACGCCTACAGCAGACTTCTTTTGTAATTCTTTCACCTTAACACTTTGACTGCGACTACTAAATATTAAGTTCAGCACCAAACTCGAATTTAAATTAAATTGTAGTAAACTATTTTGAAAATACCAAACATGAACTGGATCTTGCCATCATTTAGATTTGATTAAGCATTTATGAAAATTGAGGTTGCGACTACTGGTCGGTCAGCAGCGTTATGAAAATTACCTCCGTGTACCACCGGTGGCGCCCGTCGCAGTCAAAGTGTTAAAAATAACACAGTGAATCCGTAACTCAACGTATGCGTAGCAGGAAACTTTGACACAAAAAAAATTATGAACAAAAACAAAATTAAAGTTGTGAAAACTTTAAATTTGAAAAGTTCAAACGAACTACAATTTTTACAGCAAGTGACATTTAAGTGTCCATACTTACACAGAAATTCGTACGTACTCAAAAAATACCTGCTACTCATACAAACTTGAAGACAGTAGACTGACTCAAATATATCATGAAACATGTGACTATATACCTACAACTCCCATCGTTTTATTTATCAGTTTCATCCAACGTTTAAATATCCCATCAAATGTGCAGCCAAATGTCGAATAAATTCGTCAACATGAACAAATTCCCCCATAGCCCCAACAGATAGTTAACTAGTGTCGCTTCCCCAAAACGGTTACCCGCCAACACAAGCAAATGCGGACTTCAACAGCACCTAAGATTCAGGAACGAGGTTCTCAAACGATTCACGTCATCGTTGCAACTGGAGCATTTCGTCCTCAAATGTAACCTCCAAACTAGAAGATTTGTCCATAAAAAAGAGCATGCAGCGTATCCAAGTTGACAAAAGTTTGGCTGCTAGCTGTCACATTAACGATGTTAAACGTTTAAAAATTTGGACCCTGGATGTCACGACCACATCCTTTAATAATATGACACAAAAAAATCATTCGTGCATCATGTCGAAAAAAAACTTGTTACAACACTCACACAGAATTTTACTTAATCTTTATCTACGTTATTGCCTGCTCTTCCAACTTCCATCGTGCCATCTTCACGCGTCTTCCACATTTGGAAATTGGACCCAGTCATCGATCACGAAGACTCCGTTTATGTCCCTTCGCTTTATTATAACTAATTAATTTCAAGGTTGTCTAAATAATTTGGAATTTAAGGTATAATCTTCATAAGATCCCGTTATTGAAAGCTTGGCTGATTAGATGAGTTAGTTCAGCCTCTTTGAGCACAACAAAGGCGTTCCAAAGGGAAGAAGGAAAAAGGCATTATTTAGTATGGAGTTTAGGGAACGCGGAATCTACGCACAAGGTGTGTTCCCACATGAGACCTTCTCGGCATAGAAACAGTAAATTGAGGAAGAAATTTAATGAAACAAGATCAATGTTGAACAAAAAAGTAATAGGCGCTGAAAAAATGAGAGTAGTGAACCGAAAAAGACGGCCCGTAATGAAACAAAAACTAATTGCATTTTAACTAAAGAAATACTTATTCAACTTTCAGCTCGGGACCATACATCTTCTGCCTGGGAGCACTAATTCCCATAGATAACACTGATTAAATAATCAAGATTCGACAAAAAGATGCAAGCATTTTTTTAAGCTGCAAGAAGCTACAAGAGTCGTCACTCAAGAAAGTACTAACGGACTACATCAAATAGAGAGTAGATTAGAGGTCAGTTTAAGCCTCCCTAACCAAAACAAAGTCGTTCCAAAGAGAGGAAGGAAGATGGTACCATTTAATATGGGGTTAAATGGAACGCGGAATCTATGCAGAAAAGGCATAGAAACAGTAAGTTGAGAAAGAATATTATGAAACAAGACAAACAAGCAACATTTTATTTGAACATAAAGAAGACCTACCAAACGCCAGCTCGGGACCTCATATTTTCCCCATGAGAGTGTAAATTCCCATAGATGCAATAATTTTATCTTCCTGAGGAGATCAAATAGAAAAGTCTACAGGTAAATTATGTTTGGAAGGCTATACGTTATAAATTATTCCTCTGTTTGAGGTAATATGAACGCAGCGTGTAAATAAGTACGTGAGGGAACAATAAAATGAGCACGTTCAAGTACAAGTAATTTGTACACGCAAAAATTTTCACTATCGAATGCGCATAATTGCTCAATGACGGTCACTGATGAAAATTAAAGTGTAATAAAAAAGAATAGAATGTCTGGTCTTAGGAGTAAGAATAAGTTACAATTACAAAAGTTAACACGCCTGCGCTCAACACGACACTCAAAAGACTGCTTCTTTACCCAAAAAGCGCAAGAATTTTAATCACGGTCATTGAACTAATTACAACCCATTCAGTCTCGAACATTTCTGCAAAACTAAGCACTGCGTATACAAGAACAGGCCTCCAAATTTTTACCATAGTGAGTGAAACCATAAAGCGCAATAGGTCTTCTAAATTAGATATCACAACAATTCAGAGCGTTAAAAATAACTTTTCATTAGTAAGACGGGCGTAAAATGAGCTGCCCCTTAACGCGTTTCCTAGAAAAGCAGACAAATAACACAAATCAGAGCGATAGTGAGGAGCAAAACGAATAGAAGCGGTTGACCCGTTTCTGCTGAGATACGAGATCGGTGCAAACATGAGCAACTTGAAGGTAACCTCAAGATAACAGCAGCCTGATAAGTAACTGAAGCGACTGCTGTTGCAAGCCTCCACCTCGTTGCGTGGAACTGCACTAACGAAACTAGCCTCACGTGAACACTTGGTGACAGACTCAACTCCAACACAAGTTGGAAAAAGCTCATTGCTTAATGGTAAAAACAATCAGCTATAATTTCAGAGGTATTCCAGAAAGTCAGCGACAAGCAATATTGGAGAAAATATTTGGGTACAACCCTTGGCTCGTTACTCTGAGCTTATTCCACTTTATAACATCTGCTGTGAGAGCTAGTCATTCTACTCACTAAATACCAGCCCACCGTGACATGTTTTTGTCCCTATAGTTGACCTGTTTGCTCAACCAACCAGCAATAGTTATAATAAAGTAGAATTACAAAGTTTAGTTGAACTGTGATGTGCGCTTCTTTTAAGATGATTTCAAAGCCTGAAAATAATATTTTTAGGCACATTGAAAAAAAAAAATAACGAGCTAATTCTACCTTTATTTGAGTGCTGTATTATCCAGCTATATCTCACACACATACGGTAAGTAGACGATTTAGCAAAAACTTAGATTTTAAGTTAATCGTGTCTTCGAAACAAAACAAACGTGTTTTCAAGAGAAAACGGACGAAGCAGTCACTTAACATGAAATGAAGGAAATCAGAAATCTAGGCACAAGGTGTGGCTCCACACTCTGCGCACAGAGACAAGATTGAAAGACGTTAATGAAAAAGTAAAAGGCAAAGAAGAAAGTAATACACGATAAAAAAGTACAGTAATGGAATGGAAAAACGTTAGTTCGTAATGAAGGATGGAGGACTCGAGAAGAAAGCAATTGCTGCCGAAAAAATGGAAAGCATCGAACCGAGATCAGATGGTCAGGAACAACCCAACAAAAAATTCCATTTAAACACATCTTCCGCTAGGAGCAGCAATTCCCATCAATATAATAGTTACAGCTACATGACTGAGGGCATCTAGCGGACGTGAGATAGATCGGGCGCTTTATCCTCATCCAAACAGCACGCCGTGAGAAGCCATATCAGCCTCACAACCGAAACAAGAAAAAATACACAAAAGCATGCAAATCCACCATTAAGCTCCAATTCCCAAAACTTGTGTTTCTCAATACGAAGCCCGTAACCGAGTGAAGACTTCGCTCAGTTATTTTCTCGTATGATACTTTACCTCACTATTAACCTACGCTCATTCTCGGGCATGTTTTGTTTTTTCAAGATTAGATAAGACGTTAGTTTAAGCCTCCCTAACCGATAAATAAAAAAAGCGTTCGAAAGAGAGGATGGAGGAAGGCACCATTTAGTATGGAGATAAGAAAACGCGAAATATATGCAGAAGGGGAATAGAAATTTAGAAAACGAGATAAAAATTGAAGAAAAAAGTAGTCGGAGCTGAAAAACAGAATAGAAGTGAACATAGGAAAGGTGGTCCTTAAAATAAAAAAAAACTATTATTTCAACAAAAAAAGGCCCATCTAACTTTTAGCTAAGGCCCTCACACATTTTCCCCCTGGGAGAGCTAATTCCCTTGTTCTTTCAAGTAAAAAAAAAGCCTTGTTTAATCGTCCGCAGTTCCTTCCCACTTGGTACACCGATTATCATCAGATACCTAGTGAAAGAAAAGCAGGTTTCGATAGTAAAGGATCGAGTGAGGTAGCTCACAAATTTCCAGGTCCCCTATCAAGACTCCGGCTGTTTACTAAAGAGTTGTAACAAGGGTTCCGATAAAATTCCATCTATTTTCAGAATCTATTTAATTTAGGCTTAACTAACATGTTTTGGATAATTATTACCCTAAATAAGGTAGGAAAAGTTCTCAGTCTAAAGACAACAATGTCGAAATGTCCGAAAAAAGTAGGAAGAACTACTGAAGTAATGCGGCCGCTCAACACGCATGAGTGGTAGAGATGCGCGTCAAAAAAGTATAAATTTGCAGCGCATTGTACCCACGATACGCTCGCTGAACTCGATAACACAGCCGTCGTTCAATGCTCAATGAGTATCAGCTTTTCTACAAGGCTGATTACGATAAAAAAAATAGCATCCGTTACGGAGAGAAGCACGCGGCATTTCCTATCTTGCGTGTCCGAAGCGTCAAAATGGGCTTTACTTAGTGGTACGGCTGCTCGCCTTAAACACTATAGCTTTTGTTCCAGTATGATAGTAATGTGCAGATGTCATTGGATTTTAGCAACGACCGCTCGACTTGACATCTCAGCCGATAGTGACAGGGAATGGTTTTATTTTTAACGATACGGGAAACGATAACGATACGAGAAACTGACCCGGCCACTCTCGACGACCTCTTCGAGTGACCACAACGACCGAACTACGGCAGTGCAAGTTGAACCCCCTACACCGCCTCCACTCAGTTCAGCAAAATAATAAAACTAACTACTGACAGCGACGAAAGTCAATTCATTGACACATTTATACAGCCAATCACACAAAAATTAAGCAATATAAAAAGTGCAGCGCAGCACAAATAAACAAACTAGAGACTTGCGCACTCATCTATAAGCAAAATTCCTGGTTACTATCCTTCCGAGGAATTTCATCATTTGGATACTTTAAAAAACTTAAGATAATTGCTTTTTGGCGTTTAGCCTATTTTAGGGATAGCTTATTTTATTTATTTAGCCTATTTTAGGGATATCAGCAAGCGCCAAATATTTAAGAAGAGTTGTGGGCTGCGGCCACGCAAGACGAAATGTTTACTTGAGGAGCGGACAAATGCACCCACTGGGAAGATGGAGGAAGGAAGGTCTGGGTCAGGTACAAATCAGTGTATCCACTGGAGGGACAAAGGAGCAAGGAAAGGAGGAAAACCTGAAGTCAGGTACGAATCAGTATATCCGCTGGAGGAATAAAGGAGCAAATTAAGGAGGTAAACTTGCTGTCAGGAACAAATCTTTGCATCCGCTGAGGGGATGAGGGAGAAAAGAAGGAAGGATGAAAACCTGAGGTCAGCAGCAAACCTTTGCATCTGCAGGAGGGATAAAGGAACAAAGTAAGGAAGAAAATTGAGGTCCGGAGCAAACCTTAGCATTCGCTGAGGGGATGAAGGAGCAAAAAAGGAAGGCCTGAATGAAGATCTAGTAAAGCAATGAACCCACGCGGATGGTGGAGAAAGAATGCCATAGTTATGAGAGAAGCAAAACACCCCCGAGGGCAACGGAGGAACAAACGCCAGGGTCAGGCATAAAGGAACACACCTGCGGAAGTGAAGGAGCTAGAACGAAAACCTGGGCCAGGTGAAGAGCAACGCATCCTCAAAGGGCGAAGGGGTAGAGAAGGTGGAGGGAGTAGGGATGTTTGGATCGCTCGAGCCTCTGACTCATCCATACGGTGACAATGCGTGGGGCAAGCGAGAGGGCACGTCAGTACTGCATGCATGATAGCAGTATCGCAAATGCACCGTACCTACGCGATATAGTGCACTTATTTTCAAATAACAATAAATGAAGCAATCACGTAGTAGGTGATACCGCATGCTCGTCGGAACAAGCTGGACACCAGTGGATGATATTATCGGTACCTACTCAAAGTTTAAAAGAAAAGTTCACTGTTTGGGATCTTCAATCTACGTATTGTTCAAAGACACACATCTACGAAATATTTCTTCAATAATACCTCAGAAACAACCCTAAGTGAGCTTTCAAACGAAGACAGCGATGCCACAAGATTTTAGGGTACGTTCACACGTTCACTCTCGGAACACATGCGTACGATGTGCATACAGTTACGAATTAACATGTAGTAAAAAAGAACATTTTCGTGCAGATGGATTTCAAAATTCACTCCTATGAAGAGCAGTGATATGATTTATCTTAACGAATTTTCCCCCGCGTGCGTTCTTTGAAGCTCACTGTGGAGTGTCAGTTCTTTCCTGAATCTGACGCAAGTCGGTGACAACCTGACGCCAGCGCGTCTAACAACAGCGGCTGTATAACGGTAGGAGTTGAAAACGTAGACTGTATTGGAAATTAATTTGCTTTTTCACGGAAACAACAGCAAAATGAATTAAAAATTGAGATGAAGAGGTTGAGTTCTTCTATTTCGTCTCATGTACCGTCTCAATCTGACGCAAGAAAGCTCAAGCTTTTGAAGGCCCAATGCAGGAGGGTGTTATCAAAGATGCCACTGCGAGCCCTCGAAAATAGTTTATCAGAGCACGCGGAGAGATAGCACAGCAGCCGTTTATACGCCTCGCACTTTCATTTAAGGCTGATTTTTTCTTTCAGAACGTACATCTGACATACTCCGCATCAACGTTTCTCAGTAAATTTGAACTCATGAAACTATCGATTGCTCGATGTTCAACATTCACTGCACCTATTGAACTAATTTCTGAATACCCTCTATCTGTGCTATTCTACCTACCACAATCCTCGAACTCTTCCAACTAAAATTTTGGCAAAACTGATTGAAGAGAGAACTGGTTAAGCGCTTGTGTTGCAAGAACAGATAAACACACTCCTGAGGATAAATTCAACGCTGGAACTGAAGGTGCACAATGAGCGACAGCGACCATGGCAGCGAGAAGAGACACAGAACACCAACAGGGAAGAGCCGATCGGTCAACAGCGTCGCTGTAGGCATGAATCAACAGCTGCAGGTCGATGTGGCCCTCTCCCGCATGGCAGAGCATGCAGTATACGGGCATCATAGCTGCAGTGACTCACCGCACTTATGACTCGGAAGCTATCTACAACTGGCCGTATCTAAATAAACCTACAACGGTGTTCTAAAACAGTCTTGTCTAAATAATTTACAACGGTGTTCTATAACAATCATACCTAAATAACCTAGAACGGCGTTTTATAACAATCATACCTGAATAACCTACAATGGTTTTCTAAATCAGTCATACGGTCATACCTAAATAACCTGCAATGGTGTTCTAAAACAGTCATACCTAAATAACTAACATCGGTGTTCTTAAAAAGTCAAACAGTAATCACATGATATCCAAAGGTGCCCCGTGACAGACAGGTCAAACTAGTCTACAAAGGTCAAGTGCGATAATCAAAGCGAAACAATCTGAAAGTGTGTCCATCGACAGCCGCACTTAAAAATCTATACCGATGACTCTTGAAAGTCACACCTGATTTGATCCAAGAGCGTGTCGTGTAATAATGCTCAGTGCTTATAGAAACCAAAAATCAATTCTGACTGCTAGTTCATCATACCTGAGAACACAAGCACTATAAACATATAGTGAGGTAATCCATTTCTGAACTATATTAATTGAAGCGTAAGGAAAATTTGGAGACGAATACGGACAGTAAATAATGAGGCCTTGGTTTAAAGACGCGTTAATTCGTACAATTGAGTATCTAAATGAATAGCTTCTTTTTGTTAAAAAAATTACAGACGTACATTGAAATTAAAATTACTTTGTTAAGTCTACGTACAGGTAATGAAAATGATAACACAGCTCACAACTAGCCCCATTCGGAGAGCGTGAGCTAATCCTTTTGGTCCGTATAACACTGATGATCTGAGTATTTCTCGCTCAAAGTGGAACGCCTTATCTTGAGCAGAAGAAGAATAACAAGACGGGCTATTTTTTATACCAGTGCCAATGAACAAGCTTTCAAAAATAGGTTCACTATGGGCGGCAGCAGCAGCAGGCAGGAAACGAGTTAACATAGTCACGTGCCAACGTGAACTTTGGTTTCATTTCTAACATATATATTCAAAGCAAACAATAATACCGGAAAAATGACAGAAAATATTTCGAGCAATAACCAATGTCTCCCTAAGTCAAGAGCTCCATTGTTCGTGGCAAAAGTTGAGGTATAGGCATACCAGTTGAAAGCCCGTCGTGCCGACGACGCGCAAAAGAAGATCAAGAACGCTTTTCCGGGACAAGAACTTGGAGAAGAGCGCATGAGTAGTGCTCGAGACCTTGAAGCAGAAGTCACACGTGCTCTACATCAGTCGTCTCAAAAGATCAACACAGAAAAACAAGATCGTAAATGGTGCCTGTCACGCACAAAAGAACTGCGGAACTGGTCGTAAACGGCACCGATCTAGCAATGGAGTGAGCTCAAATGCAGTGCTCACGAATCTTCAATGGGCCTTGAGATGTGTTGAGGAGGAGCACAGACATCTTTTAAATGAGGTGACGAGCCGCACACGGATCTCAAGTCTACAGCTAAATGCTTGAATGTGATGAAGTTCTCTGAGTGCATCGAGGACGGTCTCTTAGCATACACCCTCACAAGTTACACGAGCAGCGTTTGGATAGAAATTGCTCCCCAAAACACCTTGTTTAAAACTCACGTACATTGTATCACGTATCAACTTAACTGGAACTCTATTTTACCCGAAATCCACCCCTCATCCTCGATGACCCTGAAGAGGGAGTATATTCAATTCCTCGCAGCCACGTGTAATGGAAGAAATTATGCGCTGAATGACAGTTATGCACCTGAATTTGTTAGTAATGGCAATGGGAAATAAAAAAAAGCTTCAGGTATTCAAGCTTCTACATAAGATCTCCGTAATATTTAAAGATTGCAATAAATAGAAAATACACACGAGCTATGAAAAATGATACAATTTTTGGCGAAGTGAATGAGAATGCCCATCAACGCTAGCACTCGAAAGCAAGCTTTGCATCAAAGGTAATATCAACGATGTAACTTTGCTTTTCATGGAACACTGAACAGAATCCCTCACAACCAATGATGCGCCAAAAATATACCACTATACTAACTACAGCCCATATAGCGTGATGCTAGCAGGAACTCATTTCTTCACACTGGCAAAAGGGAAAAGATCAGTCGCAATGCTCCTCCAACTCAAGTGTTTTTACTTAGGGTATCGGCTGGACTGAGGGATAACTGTCATTGCAGTCACAGTCAGGCTTAGGGAATAAGGCGTTAGAAAAACCAATGCACATGACGATATGAATTCAGCTTGACTACAATCGGACATGCTCGCGTTACATGAAGTGGGATGCAAGGACATTACCGGTACTTGGCATTCCCTGCATGGCGTTGTTGTATGCGTAGAATGCTTTCTTTGAATTTATAATCCGTGGTAAGGTGTGCCTCACCACCACCGAAAATGCGTTGTTCAATGGTTTTTTACTTGGCTAACAGGCTTTTCAAGTACAACTTGGACAAAAAATACGCAACATTTCGGTACACAAGAAAACTTACAGATATAGAATGATTTAAAGAATAAGTTGTCATTTAGGAATGCCAAATATGAGAATTTAGGCTACGACAAGGCCGATCGCGAAGCACTGTTCCAGGTCGGCTGCTCAGCCGGCCCTTGCACTAAAACTAGAGCAACTTATTCTTTCTAGATTCGATCTAATTCTAGATTAGGTCAGAAAACGGAAGCAAACTTGTTATATAAAACAGAAAAAAAAGATCTACAGCAAATACGCGACCATAAGAGCTGAGGCAAAAATAATATATTTGAACACGAGTTTAATTTGCCGATTAGTTCTCGTTGTCCCAAGTCTTGCTCCCAATAAATTTAGGACTCAGGATCAGTTTCTGCTCAATGAAGGCGATCGTTACGCTTATGTATTCGAAATTATTAGTAATATTATAATTTTACCCAACTCCCGTGGCACGGTTGGCACACCACGTTACATGTGCGAACACCTGGAACTGAGAGTAAATAAGGTAAGCAAGTATAGAAGACAGGCGCACAAAGAAACGACGCTTGTGTCAAGAAATCGATTGCATGGTACATCGCCCTCTCTCACGGTAGACGTCAAGGGAGAAAAGGAAGGAAAACACCTTGCAATTAAGCCAAATAACTGCAAACAAGCGTCGTCCAATCGACTGCGCTTTTCTTGAGATTGAGGACCGCTAATTTCCCAACGTACTTAGAACAACGCGTCCACGAAATGCCCAAAGACAATGGTAATCAGTGTAACCTTACAGGAGGCAGGAAAGATATTTGCTGCTCCAAACACTACCAAAATTAAAAAAAAAATAAAGTACTACGCTGAAGTTTTAGAGATGCTCTGAAGCTTCAAAACAATTGTATTACTTTCTCACTAGCTGGAAGTTGAAACGACGTTGAAGCACTATTTATGAAATAACACATCTTTCTCATTCGATAACCTCTCAAGCTACTAAGAATAAGGCTTCCGCTAGGCTCACCTGTCGTAATTTTTATCCTGATAACTACCTACTTTACCAACCCAAAATGGTTAAGACTACTACGTTATGATCAACACGTAAGTACAAAAATACGAATGATAAATAACCTCATTCGGGAAAGAGTTGGCGAAAAAGACACGAATGTATAAAAATGATGATCTCATTTAGCGTAAGCAACAAGGTGAGGCAATCGCCTACGAGCGATGGCGCAGCGGATATTAAATAACTCGACGCGAGTATATTTGAGCGCTGGAGAAGCACGACCGATTTATGAATGGCTGACAAGCGAACGAAACACAAAATTCATCAAAACAACACGCACAGGTTGTAATTAAAACAAAACAAAACTCGATTCATTAACGTAGGAACAAGAGCTTCACAGCATTCCAGGTGCTATACGGAACATAGCGGTACACTGCATAAATAGCGTCAATTTGAGACAGCAATCTTAGTTGCGCAATACTGGAGAGTCAAGTCACGGGCGGAAGCGCTCTCTGGGGCTCTCCAGAGAGCGGTGAGAGCATACCTCCCACGCAGCAGCGGCGGCAGCTCTCTTTCAGTAAAGGGCACCAATCGAAGCGAGTGCCGGCGGGGCTCTTCTCACCTGCGTATCGCCCCCTCGCGACACCTGTTGCACCTTTTCTCAGGGTCACTAACCCAAAAAATACCTCACTTTTGCTTTGCCTTCACTAAGCGACGTCATGAATACTGGCATCCGCGAGAAATTCAAAACGCACGGTTCAGTTTAGCTTCTCTCTCTCTTCCTACCCCCCACGTACGTTCGTAATTGAATGCGGTGCGGTAACAGCTGTCTGGTGAGCAATATGCTCGAGTGGTGAAATGTTTCTAAAAAGTAACATTAAAGCACTTCCTTTTGGTTCAGAGTTTGGTCAATATCCAAGCAAGTTTTAGGTTATTAGTGAAAACAACGATGGACGAATGAAAACTCTATTCTGATCGTCGCATCACACAACAAATACAAAATGAAGTGGAAACATTTCTGAATTAGTCTAGTCAAAAATGATAAGCAGAGCGATGTAAACGAAAATCAAGGATCTCGAAACCATAAACGAGGGTAAAAATGAAAACGGGAGGGTTGACTTCGCGAAACGCAATCTAATTCCGATGACGAAATATAACTCTAACAATTATGCTCTTGAATCATATATAAACTTCCCATCTAAGCTAAGCTTAGTAAAAATTGGTGAAAGACAACCGCAAATCTAAACACTTCGACTACGACGTGAGCCATATTTGGTCACTGAAGGAATTTTCATTATGCTGCTGACCAACTGATTACTAATCAAAACTAAATAAAAACATGATCCAGTACATGTTTGGCATTTTCAACATTGCTTACCGCAATTGACTTTAAATTTGAATAGAATATTAATCTTCAGTTTTACCTTCCCAGTCAAAGTGTCAAGAACGGAAGCACGGTGAGAAAATCTACGGAACTGGCGGTGCGTTTTTCACTATCTCTGAGGCAAGAAGCAGACATTGGTGACGCTGTTTCATGCGCCGCGCAGGTCGACATCAGAGTACTTATTTATGTGTAGCATCATTTTCGTTTAAGATCTGAAAGTGCAAAAATGGAGAGATTAGAGAGTTAAGAAGAGAAAGGATAGAAAAAATTTTATTCGTAATATATAATAATACTGTTAAATGAAAAAGTCATTAAGAAATGTTCGACAGGAGCTCAATGAGCAGTTAACTAACAAATTCAAATTACGATCTAACGAGGTCAATGATTGATTCATTAATTTAGTTTCACCCTCCCTTACCACAACAATAACGCTCAAAGAGAGGAAGAATGGAGGTACCATTTAGTGTGAGGTTTGAGTTAAGAGAACGCGAAATTTATGCACAAGGTGTGTTCATAGAGACAATAAATTGAGAAGGGAGGTTAGGAAGCAAGATAATAGTTGAGTAAGAAAGTCGTAGGTGATGAAAAACAGAACTGCAGCGAACCGAAAAAATGGTCCTTAATAAAAAATCCAACAAAAAGAAGGCCCACCTAATTTTCAGCTCGTGATCTTACATTTTCCTCCTAGAAGTGTTAGTTTCCATAGATACAAAAGTTGTCTCCCCCTGAGGAGTTCAGTGAGCTCATCCCACGGACAATATCGCCAAATAAATGAACTGTGTCTCCTGTAAAAGTGACTGTTACCAAGTGAAGAGAAAACGCCAGTTACCGAAACAAAAGTCACAAAAAAACATGAAACGCCTTGAAATTCTACACAGAATGAACTCGCAAATCTTTGCACGTCAATTAACAAAAGCCAGACTTTCTCGCACACATAACCGCAGCAATCAAATCCTCAATTTAAATTATTTATAACTAAAAACCACAGTTACGAGGAATGAAGGCTCACTTGCCTGAGTGACCTATTTTTTGACTCAAATTATTAATTTCCGATACTTTTCAAATCCAATTTGTCAATAAAAATCACTCAGTATCCACCTTATCTGTTCAGATAACGAGTGATTTTTGTGGTCCGATACAGAGATCTCTTGGCATTAAAAACAGAGAAAAAAACGCAGAGTGGCCTATAAAGTTTGAGGTTTATCAGGAAAAGGCAGAAAGTTGAAGAATTTAGCCATCAATATGATAATCGAGCAGCCTAGACTCGAAAGCACCGCTGCAAACCTCGACACACAGCACGAAAACTTGCTTAGTTTGCTGTTGCTCAGGTATTTTTCCCCGCTATGTACGCCGCTTTATGATAGAAACTGATTATATCACTTCAGAATTATCTAATAAAAATTCAGATAGGTGAGAAAATTTCTGGGGAAAATTCGTGAAGGCGATTGAATATAGTGTACCGCCAACAGTAAGGTGCATTTCAAGTTATCTTTCTCACATGGAACTAGTAAATCCCCTCCGATTAGAAAATTTATTCAGTACATTCGAGCTCTTCGAGCATTGTTTCCTATTCAAACGAGAGCTCGAGTAGTAAGTTCAAAAAAAACTAACGCAGAAAAATTCAAAGAACATACCAGTCGTTTTTCTCTGACCAGGAAGATGGGTAATGCAAGCCGTGCTGAACGTTCATCAGCTGTTACTAACGAAAAACGAGGATGCTCAACTCTCTCGCTTCCGTAGTAAGAATCCATGGTCAATTCAAGTGATTACCACATCGGACAATAACACGAAAAAACTCGCTTCCGTAGTTACCGAGGCCGCTTTTTCACGGAGATCTTTTAATTGTAGTTATGTCACCTCACGAGGAGCGTGGAACACGCGCTGGTGCAGAGGCTTTCGTGAGTGAATCATTCCACCGACAAAATGAATCCAACACTCACTGAACAGGAGGTCACACAGATACAATATATTAACCTCGCTTTTCCATGCACTGGTCAACAAAGCCAGTTATCGAGAGCAACTCTAATTGCACATTACATAAACTATAAGTTAGTTTAAGGCTACCTAACCACAACAATATGTTCCAAAGTGAGGAAGAATGAAAACACGATTTAGTATGGAATGAAGGGAACGAGGAATCTATGCACAAGGTGTGTCACCACACCCTAAGTTTTAAAATAGCAAGATTGGAAGATGTTTATGTAACAAGATAAAAGTTGAAGAAGAAAGAAATAGGTCCCGAAGAAAATAACCTCAGCTGGACAGCAGTGAACCGAAAGCAAAAAGGACAGCAATGAACCAAAAAAAAAGATAGTCAGTAACAAAACAGAAAAAACTATTCGACTTCAACACAGGGGAAGTCTACTTATCCTTCAGCTCAAGACGTTACATTTTCAGCGTAAGAGCGCAATTCCCATAAAACTAATACTTGCGTCTTTGAAAGTGGAGATCCCATTGCATCCTTGGTCGTAATGATTTCAGTGCTGACTAATTAGGACTATTTAAATTTTATAACATTTTTGTTGAACGCTGAAGACAGCGTGGTAAAATATTTTCGATCTATCAACCCGAAATATGCATTACCAGATCTGCATTGCTCATGTGGGAACCAACACCAGGAACTCAGGCTCGCATAGACATTCATTACAGCATTACTGTCACACGAAGGTCAAGTCGTACCAGCATTTTCAATATTTTTGAAGCCATAGTTTGATGCCAGCGAGAGGTATTTTATCGGCAAATTCGTATCGCTTTGTTATTCTTTTTTGTTTCGCTGCTTTTGTTTATTTTGATCCAAACATTTTTGTCTTACTTTGCTCAATTTCTTTACCTTCATTGTTCACATTCAATCGTATTCTATTTTTTCTCGACGAAAATAATTTTTCTTAAAGAAAACAAGATGTCCCAAGTTAGATTAGATTATTAGTTAGTTTAAGCCTCCCTATCCTCAATAAATGAGATCCAAAGAGAGGAAGGAAGAAGGCACCATTTAGTATAGAGTCAAGGGAACGTGGAATCAATGCAGAAAGGGCATAGAAACAGTAAGATGAGAAAGAAGTTCATGAAACAAGATCAAAGTTGAAGAAGAAAGTAGTAGGTGCTGCGAAAACAGGACAGCAGTGAATCGAAAAAAGACGGTCCGTAACAAAACAAAAACCTATGTGATTTTAACAAAAAGAAAGCCTACTCAACCTTTAGCTCAGGCCCTCCCATAGTCCCCCCCCTGAGGGGAAGATGTCCCACGTTCATCTTGTACATGGTACAGTTGTACATGGTACAGTTGTACATGGTACAGTTGTACATGGTACAGTTGTACATGGTACAGTTGTACATGGTACAGTTGTACATGGTACAAGATGAACAAGGTACATCTTGTTCACGTGCAAAATTTTCTGAAAGCACTAGGAAGTGATAATAATTGTTCATAACAGGGTTTAAATCTGACGTGACTTGACTTTATAAAAAAACACTTAACTCCTATACTAAATCTAAGAAAACATCATTGATGATCTCGATATTTTTCACTTGTGCCACTTCACTTGTAGAAAAACAACCTCGTCAACAATGGAGTGACTATCTCCTGTCGTCTCCACGCAGTAAAAATGCCAAGCAAAACACGCGTGAGGTGAAATAGAAATCCTCGAACCAATTACGCGGCTGAATCAAACGACAGAGCAAATTCCGGGAAGAAGCAATACCCCGACAAAGGCCAGCTTGATCTCGAACAAACACCCCCGCAACTCCATCGCTGAGGGGGGCGGGAAAACTACGCGTGTCAAAGAGCTGCGCCACAGCCTCCATGCACACGGTGATATGAGACCGAAGAAAGATCTTCATTAAAAAAGAGCATGAATCAAAATGAGCAAGGATGTATTGTATCGAACACCTTCATCTCTGCCCAATCATTGCTGCGATCATCACAAAGAAACGAGGCACTCGAATACGTCCACTGCTGAGAATTTAACTGAAATTCAAGATTCAGTTCCAATTAAACTCAATTGTAACAATCAACATTCAAATGGACAAAAAAATAATGGAAAACTGCATCATCTGGCTTTGGTTAGGTACAAAATAAAGATCCACTTTGTAACACCCTGCGGTTCACAACCAAAGGGTCACCACGAAGTCAACGCGTCAAATTAAACCTTACCTAAGGGAATTATTATTATTATTATTATATAAGAAAGTTTTAGCCTCCCTTAACCACGAAAAAAATGTTCCAAGAGAGGAAGAAGGAAGGCACCATTTAGTATGGAGTTGAGGGAACGCGGAATCTATGCACAAGATGCACAGAAACAGGAAGCTAAGAAAGAAGTTCATGAAACAAGAAAAAGTTGAAGAAGAAAGTAGTAGGTGCTGAAAAACAGGACAGCAGTGAACCGAAAAAAGATGGTCCGTAACAAAACAACAACCTATTCTATTTCAACAAAAGGAAGCCTACCTCACCTTTAGCTTGGGCCCTCACATAGTCCCCCTGGGAGCGCTAATTCCCATAGATAAAATAGTTGTATCCCCTGAGGGGAGCTACACAGGCAAGTTAAACTTAAGCCTCAAGAGTGTATACCGCTGAAGGGCAGAAACAATACAATAATACAACATAAGAGTAGCCGTAAGTTTGCATACCTCATCACACGGTTGGGGGGCAGGAAGCCATTCGACGCTGACAATTTTGACGGCCTTGCCTTGCGAAGTGTGCACCAACATGTCGGTGAGGCGGCAGCTCCACCGCACCACTTTAGCGACGCTGTGCCGGCGTATGAGGCGCACAACGGATCGGTTCGCTCCCAACTTGCGCGTGAGGATGAGACGGCACGTGTCTCGGTTCTTCCTATCTTCTCGTTGGCGCAGCAAAGGGGGACGAAGAAGGAGCAGTTCCACGAAACAGCACAGTCCGCAGCAGCAGCGTGGGGCACCACGGCTCAGTGGCAACATAGTCTCGGGACACTAGTCGCCACTTTTGGCTCAAACCAAAAGGTTAGCACGGCAACACGTTTGCCACTAGGCAACTCCAAATACACTCGCTACCATTCGCGTTCTGCGCTAAAAAGGTTTGAAGTCTTTCTGAACACAACGAGATGTGGATAATGTTAGTGCAGTCCTTTAGAATCCTGCTCGAGTCCAGACATACTTGTCGGCATCTTCGGCATTAGCGTAAAATATTAGTTGTTCAAACAATATTTACTTGGTAGTGTGGCACCATGCTTAGCATTCGAGTATTGTGGAACACCATCTGTAGCAAATAGTCGAAAACGATAATATAATTTAGCAATTTAGCTGAATAGCAAAACACTTCAATGGAGTAATTTCAGAAATGAGAGCAGAATAGTTGCTCTCCCAAAGTCACCCCTGCATTGTCCAGGTCGCAGCAGGGCTAAGAAGTTCAAGCATTGCGATGAATTACCCACGGTCTTTAATTGCACAGGCTTAGTGCGGTAGAAATTATACGAATTTGTCAGAAATCTAATCTCACCGAAAACTTTGTGAAAGCACCATGAAACAATGTCTTCACTGCGTAAGGTCCGCCTCATAAGGATTTGAACAGTCTTAATTATGACCCCACACTTTAGAGCTTCAATTTCAAAATAAACAACCACTTGCATGCACGCAAACACCAACTAGGTACGTTAACAAGTACTCATGTCTGGGTACTAAAAACAGTTAACAATTATCATCAAGACTAAGATCAATTGTGTTTTAATAGCTCTCGAGCCATTACCTAGCACAACAAATTCAATATACTTTCCATGAGTAATATTCTGGTAAAATATCGTTTTAGTGTGTCAACATCACGATGAATTCTAATTCGTGAAACATGAATGAAACTCACATTTCACTACTAGCGTTTCAGGATTAACATTCATTTTCGAAACCACAAAAATATTGATCTCGAGACAACTGTCATAAGGTCTGAACATTAACATTCAAAATGCATCATAGTGCTAGTAAATCCCTTTCGAGATGGCACAAACGTGAACGAATCCTAATTTTGATCGTATTCGTCACAGTCACAGAGATCACTGCCACTATCAGCTTTCCACTACATACACTAATTAGCTCACAGCTTTAACTGAGCTTGATCCTGCATGTTTAACTCTAGAGATTTTCTTTCCCCAAGCAACGGAGAAGCTGTAAAATAGAATGCACTGAAAATATAAAAATGGTCATGGACAGAAATAGCCTCAACTTGCACGAGAGGATAGGTGTGTGACACCTCAAAGCTGTTCCTTACCGCTGAGATGAGGTCGAACAAGGACACTGTCATCTCAGGAGCGTGAGCAGGGCTCTCGAGCAGCTGCATGAAATGCAATGGCTTCTACTGCACTCATTAAGATGACATCTTGAGTTCAATTTAACACACAACAATTCTATGTTCTCGGGATCAAACGCTCGCCGTAACCGAAACGTGAACCACGCTCGTATCGTCATACGATCGTACGTAAACAGGACTAATGTGTTTATTCATCTGTGTGCAAGTGAACTGGAGTAACTGTTCCGCACACATACTCTCACACGACCACGACGGTAAAAACCTCTTAAACAAATCCAGACGCTCAGCAACTTCATACTCGGATGAGATTTGATACCCTGCCCTGTATGGAGATGTCCTGTGTACCGGGACACACATTCACCCATCAGTTGCGTGTTAAGGATAAATAAGCGAGCGTTCAATGGCTGAAGAATTCATTCCCTTAAATAAATTCACTCCCTCAAACAAATTCACTCCCTCAAACAAATTCACTCCCTTAAACAACAAACCGCATTCCACCAACCACACTTCAAGGGTGTGCTTAAATTTAAGTTAGTAATTAGCTTACCGCATGAATTTTTGCTCATATCATAGTTGCTAAAATCACTGTTGAAAGACGCACTGGCATCAAGTTGTCACCAACATCAAAATGAAGGAACTTCCATTCCATAGTGAATTTCAACATTAGGGTACAAATGCGGGAAGAAACAAAATATATGGCGTCAATTATTCTGGACAGAATGCACTAGTGAGTTCAACAGCAGTGGCAAAAATGTCAAATAGATGAAAGTTTATAGATGAATAGATGAAAGATAAGATCAGTATTCTACCAAACACAAATTTTAGCAATACTGACGTACTATATCCTAGCTACTCTTAATCTTGCATTAGGCACTGGGACGATATTGTCACCCAATTTCGCTCAAACGCTTAGGTTTTGCTGACATTTCAATACCGATAGCTTATTTTATTCTATAATTTCATACTATCATCAATCCCTACCATACACACCAACTGTTGAACTAAATTTACTGATATCCAGACCCATTTGTTGACTAAATTTCATTTACTATTATAAACATTTTTCCATCAGGGTGAACAAAACTCACACGATCAGCCATTATCTGTAACTGCAGGTGGTTACCGCAGGGTCAAGGTAAGCAGCTAAGCGGTAAGCAGCTCGAGATGCTTCCAAGGGTTACCCTCCAAGTGAGGACGACAAACACTCGTTTGAGTAACGTGTAGCAGCGCAGGTCTCTACTATTACTATCACTGTTTATAAAAGCCACGCTAAAGAGGGTCGAGAAGAATCTTTTATGCAGTAGTCTTAGATCAATGAGAAAAATTATCTCCAGCAGAAAAAATAAAGAAGCACTCATAGAAGCAGTTGTGCTTTAAGAAAAATAGCTAGTCGGTCACCGCAACAAAAGATAAGGGGAACGTCTAAAGTACGGTCTAATGCTCAAGACGCACTAGCATCAGGTTGCCACCAACATCAAAATGAAGAAGGAACAGCCATTCGATAGTGAACTTAGAAGAAACATAAGGGTATAAATAGTGCAAAAAATAAATTTTGCGTCAATTTTTCTGGCCAGAGTGCATAAATGCACACAGAACGCAAAGCGTCGAAAAAATCAATCCCAGTCAAAACTAATGCAAGACTTTCAATCAATTTACGTCACCAAACGGTACAACTAGAAGCGTAATTTCATTTGAAGTCGACTTGCGCTGTTTCTCTATAAAGGCCTGAATTATTAGAAACCAGGATCCCTGTTCAATCAGGAGCATGAGGACACCACGGTCCCCAGAGGACGCCCATAGAGCAAGCGGAAATAAGCATTTCCCGAAAGACACTAGAATATCTTCGCTATCCTTCTAGGTGCTCGGAACGCCGAACAAACGCAAGCAAATAATTTCCTCAGTGCCTCGCAGATGAAAGCCAGTTTATTCATCGACAACCGGAAAAAGCTCGAATATACCGACCTCACAATCGACCGGTCCGGAAGATGGTTTACTTAGGAAAACGTACTCAATAAAACTCGTTTTTTCATGATACCTCCAAGCTTGTAAGAGCAAAACTATCCCTCCTGAATGACAACCGCCGTATCTTCAGTCGAGCAACACTGCTCTGGTGGCTCGCTGCAAACTTTTCTAGCGGATGCGTAATCAGTCACTCAAACGCGCAACAACACAACACACCACGAACATCAATCAAGCACGCGAACAATAGTCTGGTCTGAAGCCGGTTTCAGCACCTCTTACAGTCAGGTCAAAAATGCTCTCTAACCATCCCTGGTAAATCCATATTTAACATGTGAACCTTACCTAACATGAATCATAAGCAACTTACTAGTGAACTGTTTGACACGTGGACTACACATGACGTGTGGACGAAAGTAAAAAGAAATACCACATCTGAACGTAGGTATAGACAAATAAATATCTTTACAAGTTCACCAATCCCATAACGAAGGAGACTCGAGAAGCAGCACACAGACTTGGCCCGTTACAAGGGACACAGATCTAGCACACACACACTTGCTTCGCAGGCCCACCTGCAAGCGTGATGTTGAATGCATCTCTAGAGATGTAATTATCAAGGAGAAACTCCGATGGCTATTCATTCAAAAAAGTGGTCCACCTGCATGAAGGCACAGAATTCAAGTCTGAATTCTAAAGTTAAATAACATTTCCATGTCTAGTAACGTCAAGGCAGCAAAAAGAGCGACAAGATTCAGAAAAGGAAATCTCTCCTGCATAGACCCTAGGTCTTAATTAAAATTTTAGGCAGTTTCAATAGAAATGCGAGAATAAAATGCAGTTGATCCTCTTCAAAAATAGGAAGTGAATTCCTATTGACACACTGATCAAGATTTAAATATACATTCAAATCAGTTGTCATGACTTTACACTCACGGACCATATGTTCATTTCAGAATGGAAAAATGTCACAAGCAAGCAATCAATGTGAAGCGTGAAACGCATCAAGAAAAGATGTAATATTTTCATTGATTACAAGAAACTCGGTGTAATTCGAGAAGCGTTAGTACTTGAGTTCAATGAAATGCGAGCACGGGGAGCGAGAGCTTGCTTTATTCGGATTCGGAGAGAAAAAGTGTCAAGGACTGCCGTCGAATAGAATGCACGCAATTCTCTTCATAGATTTCACAGCTGACAGGCCCGTGAAAAATTCCGACAACTCAACGAGGCGAATAGCGTGAAGGATTTGCATCGCCTTCACTGAAGACTTCCCGCGGTAATTGAAGATCAAGTTTAGCACCCGCTTACAAAGCAAGAATGCAAATTAGAAGTAAGAACATACTATCTGAAATGCACTTCAACATCGACAAGACACTGGTAAGTCTGCTAAGACATTCGTTATTCATATATTTGTCATTACATTCGACGAACAATTTCCACCGAAATGAGTTGAAAAAACATCTCACTTCTGTTATAGCGAAGACACTATTTCCTGGTTATAAAATTAAATTGAAAAACTTGAGCAAAGCCAACATGGAATGTGCTGACGGGACGAAATATCCGAATTCCCGCTACAATGAAAGCGTTTAGTTCCAATAACTCAGCTGACGCATCGTGCGGCCCAAAGATGGAGCGGAAACACTAAAGCTCGCGGCACAGAAAACCTTCGGTAACCTCATTGCAGTTTTCGGTATTTTCTTCTTAAAACTTTCAGTATTCTCGTTTTCGTTTGCAGCATGTTCTTCCTGGAACCTTCCACATTGTTCCTTCATTTTTCAGTGGGTTCTTCCTGGAACCTTCCACATTCTTTTTTCAGTTTTCAGTATGTTCTTCCTCAACCTTTCATTATTCTCGTTTCAATTTCCAGTCTTACCTTCTTGGAACTTTCAAAGTTCTTGTTTCATTTTTCAGTAATTTATTCGTGGAATCTTCTGTATTCTCAATTTGTCATTACCAGATTTCGGCACAAGATGTCAAAGCAAAGCAGAGCTTGGAAGGGAGACTCTTCTCGCAAAATGCATCTACACCGGAAGCGACTACCGATCGCCTGATCGGTGCCAGTCCAAAAAGGGTATTGACTTGCATCGACATCTGTTCAATGGAGTCGCAGTTTGTCCCTATTGACCGTTAGAACGAAATAAGGTGTTGAAGTCTACGTAAAATGAAGGCATACCAGAATTTACGAGTTGGTGCAAGCCCACTCGCTGCAATTTGAGAATGCCAACGTAGGAATGTTCTGAGCCATTTAGGGATATTTCGCCATGTGTTGACACACACGGCAAAATATTCCATAAAACTTCTTGAAGTTTATTATACAGATGCATTTAAAATTAAAGACTTCAATTGACAATTAGACTTCTCTTTCATATATATCATCCTCTTTTCCCCACACATTCTTCTCACTCAAGCATTTAAAGCTGAAAATTTTTCCCAGAACACTAAATCCACCTTCCTCACAACACCTCGTCGTGCGTCCACCATCCCAACAAATGGCAGTTAGATCATCACTTTCACTGCATATATAGAAAGTTTCACAACGATAAAATGATGCATCCATCTTCCTCACAACACAAAGTGTCACATCCACCATCGTGAAGATGTGCGTAACGGCGCACACGTTCTACAGTGAAGGCACAACGTCTTCTGAGCACCGCCACCGCACTAAAGCAACCCATTTACGGTCAGTTACGGTCACTTCCGACGTCCGGTTCCGGCCAACACGCATTCACAAAAGCGTCTCAACTCCGCCCGCCTCTTACTCTACCTGCCGACGGCGGTGAAAAGCAATGAATTCTGCATGGCAGAGAACAGGTAAATGAATGGTCGATGTAAGAACACGTAACCAGAACGCGCAGACTTGTAAGATAGATTAGTCAACATATGGATCACGGAGTTTTTGTAAATACCACAGAACATGAGCACAGTAGCGCGAAATCACGCCGGTTCCGACAACCGCTTCAAGAATCACACCTGACATACACTCGAGAAATGACATCTGTTCACAACGCACTCCACAAGTGCCGTACCGACACCTGCGCAGCATGGAGAGTGAAGCCAGACCACGTAATGAGAACTGACAAGAAATGAGACGGCAAAGGAGCTAACGCTTACAGGGCCGGAAGCTGGGCCACCGTTGCTGTGGCGGCCACCACAGCACTGCTTCGAGTGACACCACGACACACCACCACCTCCACCGCACATCACCACCATCACTGGCAGCAATTGGACACCATCATCGCCGTCAACATCACCACCACTCGCCGCTCTTTACACCGCCAACATTCTGTCCTGCCTGCTCCTTAGTCGAGTCCTCGCTGGGGTTCTCAGTTTTCATTTTTTGCTCGTGCACGAGCCGAGTTCGCCAGCCGAACTCCGTTCTGACACAATACACACATAATGCGCTTTTCATGCTGAGCTTCCGCAACGTTTATTTTAGATACTCTCATCTATAACGAAACAGCGAATAATTACAACAATAATAATAATAATGTTGAAGGGTGTTCATAAATCAACATTAAAGCACGGATACCCTCTACGCAAGCCGTCTGCGATCAGGACAGCGAAATGATTTATACTTGCCACATCGTCAGCGAGGTACGCCTCGAAGCTCTGAAACTGACACAGATGCTGATAGATTCCAACTTACGCTTAACTCACGTTCACTCGGTGAATTTTAAAATAACGCAAACTCCTCCCGAGAGCAACCATCCCAGAGATAAAACTCGAACATAACTTGAGCACAGCGTCACTCTAGCCTCACCAACGATTTCATACATAGGCATAAGAGCTCAGCCCAAGTTTTAGCACGCAAAATGAATCTGTAGCACCGGCAGTCGCCAGCCACAGACAACCCACAGGTCGGCCACTCAAGCATAAACATTCAAATCTGTTACCTGCCAGCTAGCAGCTATGGATAAACAGCTATGAAAAAAAAATTGTGTCTGCAGGATGTATGCGGGCGCACTGCGAGCATGGTTTACGAAAGACAAACGAGTCAGATTAGATTATAAGCTTAGCCTTCCTTTGTAATAACAAAAGAGTTCACAAGAGAGAAAGAAGGAAGGTGCCATTAAGTACAGAATAGAGAGAACGAGGACTCTTTGCCCAAGGTTTGTCCCCAGAATCTGAGCATTGGTTGATTACAAGGTAGTTTCTTAGCCTCTCTTACCACAACAAAGATGTTCAAAGAGAAGTAGGATGAAGGCATCGTTTACAATAGTTAAAGGAACGCGGAATCTATGCATAAGATGTGTTCGTGTAAAGGATTTCCTGCGCATAGGAACAGTAAGAAGGAATGTCAAGAAACACGATAAAAGTTGAAGAAAAAGTCTGGGGTACTGAAAAACAGGACAGAAGCGAACCGAAAAAAAGATGTTTCTAAACAAAAAAAAACATTTTATTCCAATAAAATGAAGGCCTAACTAATTCTCAGCTCAAGACATCATATTTTAATCGTCGGGCACAAATTAAATATTTGCAAATCCTGGTTCATGGCAAAAATTGCCGCGTCATCTAGGCAGTTTTGTCTTGGCCAATTGGCGTCGTTGTACACTATGCCATTCCACTTTATTTCTCCCAGAGATTCGAACATAGCTAAGCATGAAAAATGCACATGTCAATACTAATGTCATTCTCCTACTCACAGTGCAAAAATCAGAACTCAGATTTTGACAGCTGATTCAGACCCGGAAAGTCACTGACAGACTTCTCTACACGTTAAATACGTATTGGTACGTATGTGTACAACGAGGTAAATTGCTCATTTACGTACCAAAATTTACCAATAACATTTTCACTATTCTGCTACTTTTTACAAAATAAATTTTTGAGCATAAGGTACCATATCATGGTTCAATTGTATTCTTTACACTTTTTATAAAGGTGAAAAATGTATTAGAACAGTAAAGTCGGTTTTCAATACGACTCCTTCTAACCTAACCAAAATGACCGTAACAACTGCACAATCGTAGTCAACGTGTTAAACCAACGCAAGGTTACTTGGGGAAGAAGTCGATTCTCGAGTATAATTCATTATGCAAACCTCAGCTGAAACGAATAAGAATTAGTCCCTATTATTCAGCTATTGCGATACATTATTCGAAAGATAAATAACTGGAACTAATTTTCATCCCTATTTTGTTGAGGTTCGCACGCGGTGTTTTATTGGAGGATTAACTTTACATCACCTTTCAAGAAGCTGCACTGCCGTAGACCCCGTCGCTCTTCTCAATAATAGACAGGATGTCCTACTAAACACCGAACTCTTGGACGGAAGGGCAAAAACTCAATAATTATTGGACTTTTCTTCGTGTCGTTCCGGTTATAAATTGGATTGTATCAGTGAAACATTAACTACGAGTTAAAGCAACAGTTCGGGTTCTGTAGCTCAGCCGGTCGAGAAGGCCCAGCCCCCCATGAAGGAGGAACGCTGCATTCTCTTGATACGAAAACAAGAATTACGACATTTCTAAGTAACGGCTGACACGAGACGCACCCGCAAAGCTACCTTAATTGCAGCAACGACAGAAACAACAGTAACAGCACAAGGACCGCTACGATAGACGGTAGCAGAATTAGCGTCAATGACGTGACTAGCGCATGAACCAAAACTAGCACCGATTGCAAAGCTAAATGTTGAGAAACTCGTAAGAAAATACCAGCAACGGCTCTAACACTGCCCCAACAAAATTCCCACGAGAACACCAGCAACAGCTCTAACACTGCCCCAACAAAATTCCCACGAGAACACTAGCAACAGCTCTAACACTGCCCCAACAAAATTCCCCCGAAAATACTAGCAACAGCTCTAACACTGCAACAACAAAATTCCCCCGAAAATACTAGCAACAGCTCTAACACTGCCCCAACAAAATTCCCCCGAAAATACTAGCAACAGCTCTAACACTGCAACAACAAAATTCCCCCGAAAATACTAGCAACAGCTCTAACACTGCCCCCAAAAAATTACCAGTATAACACTAGCAACAGCTCTAACACTGCCCCAACAAAATTCCCACGAGAACACTAGCAACAGCTCTAACACTGCCCCAACAAAATTCCCTCGAGAACACTAGCAACAGCTCTAAAACTGCCCCAACAAAATTCCCACGAGAACACTAGCAACAGCTCTAAAACTGCCCCAACAAAATTCCCACGAGAACACTAGCAACAGCTCTAAAACTGCCCCAACAAAATTCCCACGAGAACACTAGCAACAGCTCTAACACTGCCCCAACAAAATTCCCACGAGAACACTAGCAAAAGCTCTAACACTGCCCCAACAAAATTCCCACGAGAACACTAGCAACAGCTCTAAAACTGCCCCAACAAAATTCCCACGAGAACACTAGCAACAGCTCTAAAACTGCCCCAACAAAATTCCCACGAGAACACTAGCAACAGCTCTAAAACTGCCCCAACAAAATTCCCACGAGAACACTAGCAACAGCTCTAAAACTGCCCCAACAAAATTCCCACGAGAACACTAGCAACAGCTCTAAAACTGCCCCAACAAAATTCCCACGAGAACACTAGCACCAGCCTCGAAAGCATGACTGAACGAGAGCCGCAGCCACCACCACAGCGCTGCTTTAGGCCAAGAGGCACGCACACAACACCCGGAAATGCTGGTTGCTGGAAGCGCACAAAGAAACGACTTCCTGCCGCCAATTGGATCCGGGCACCGTGTCCACTCACCGCCGCACGGCGAGCTACAGCGACGTGTGTTTGTGTTTAGTTGCGGTTAAAATAGAACGTGGTAAAAATAACGAGCCAAGTTGCCCATTCTCGGATTCCTGCCCAAGTCCCAAGCCGGATCTGGCTCTGTGTTGGCTACTGATGCGTGAACTGGAGCTTTGCCGGAACAGCGCGTAAATTGAGTGCGAGGTGGGATTTCAAACATAAAAAAAATTGAGGAAAATTTCACTAGTATTTACTAGAGTTGATGTAACAGAGGTATTGAAACCAAATCTTGATAAAACGATCAAACGCTTGTTGTAAATAAATAGGTTAAATAATTGTTTAAGTTATATTAGATAAGTTAATTCAAGCCTCACTAGCGACATGAAATGCATTCCCCATAAAAAAGCAAAGAGGAAGGCACCACTTAGTAAAAAAAAGCACCGAATTCATAGCGCATAATAATTAAAAAATTGAAAAGAGTATATAAAACTAGTTTAAAGTTGAAAACGAAAGTATTCGCAAAAATTGTACGGCAGTAAACAGAAAAAAAATGGCACGAAACAAAACAAAAAATTTTATAGTTGATCAAAAAGAGGATTTACTTCACCTTTAGCTCGCGCATGAGAATACAACGGAAGTAACATGCGCGTAAGACTTTCATCAAACAAATCACTACACCGAAATGATCAGAGATTATACTTCGAATCTAGATGGTTCAAACATTCTCACGTAGTACTTCCACATAACACATCGGTTTCCCATGAAGGGGCAATAAATAGGAAAGAATTAACTATCACAAAAGAGAATGTAGAAGCAGCGTTACTGAATTCGTTGAGCTTCAACACTTCTCTCGGCAGCTGATCCCTCTAGTAAAGATAGTTGCACCGAACTTTCATTTGCAACACACGAATATGTCAAAGAGTGCACTGTAATTAAAACTCATATCTCATAGATAGTAACCAAAATGTTAAAAACCGCACAAGACATCTAATAAGGATGGTAGTATTTAAAGCATATTGCAATAATGCCCGCAAGCATTAAGAGCTGCGCACTCTTCCGTCACTCCGAAAAAGATCAACAGAGCGTACAGCAGACGGCGCAAGTTTACAGGCATATTTCTATTCGTACAAACCAACTCGAGTCCACAAGCGGCCGTGCTGAGCTCCGGTCTTCCTGCGAAGATCCAACTCATTGGCTTGGCTAGTCCAAATATCAGATTATCCAACGAGTTTACCTCCCAAAACAACAGCTGATCGTGTGTTTTTATATGGAAGTAGATAGTGTAACTCATGGTAGGCCAAATTATTTAGCTACTAGAACAATAAACGAATTCGTGAAGCGCTACGCCACAGGACTGGCCGTAGGTGCGCAGTATGAACCAAGTTCAAACTGCGATGTCAGGTTCAGGATGTAAATACAATGAAGACACAATGTATGGCGATAGGAGGGTCGGTAACTTAGAACCCGCAATAAGGTTATTTTTAGCTGCATCACAATTAAGGCTCCGGAACCCAAGTTACAACTGGACATAAAGGCATAAAAATTCTGCATTTTCGTCCGCACCATAAATTTAAGAAACAATAAACCAGAGGACCACTGACTAGGTCGTATTGGCATGAATATTAAAATTTATTGCTGACGAGCCATCAAAATTTTATATTAACAAAGCTATAAAAAATTATGAAGGCAAAACAGTCCCGCGCGCACTGCTTGTAAGTCAACGAAAGACACGGAAATTTCTTGTTTCTTCTGCACGGTTACCTTGCATTTATTCATCGAAGTCACGTTTTGTAATCACGTGTTTCTTCACTTTTTAGCTCTAAAATAATTAACATTATCATCACGAAGGATAAAAATATCCTCGATTCAAATGCAGCGCATAGGCCGAAAAGAATGATCTCACCACAAAAAAAACAGTGAAATAATACCTGAGGTGAGAGAATGCACTAGAGTAGGAGTCAATCGAATTGACATGTTGGCCCTCTATTCCGAGAAAAAAAGAGAAAGTGAAATATTATACCTCCCTAATTCCAAAATTATCACCTACAGCAGACGATCAGAACCAATGCTACAAGATCTGTTGCAGAGAGCTCACGGAATCTTGGGGGATTGTTCAGTCCCTTTGAGACGCAAGCAGGGCAGACATTTAGCACACCCACTCCCTTCTTGCAGGGCAGACATTTAGCACACCCACTCCCTTCTTAAGAGAAACTTAAAAATTCTACCTGCCGGGCATCCAAAATCCGCCGAAACACAACTCCCGTCTTCCACTAACAATTTTCGTTTCCCCTAAAAAAATTGCAATTGTCATGCGAGTTACTGCCTCTCAAAACGAGAATTACAATTTACATAAAGGTAACAAAGATTTGCTCAGCAGCACACGTGCTCTGCACACACAGACACGAGCATGGAGCACGCAGACACGAGCATGGAGCACGCAGACACGAGCATGGAGCACGCAGACACGAGCATGGAGCACGCAGACACGAGCATGAAGCATGCCGACACGAACATGAAGCACACGGACACGAGCATGAAACACGAACACGAGCATGAAGCACACAGACACGATCATGAAGCACACGGACACGAGCATGGAACACGAACACGAGCACGAAACACGGACATGAGCATGAAGCACACGGACACGAACATGAAGCACACGGACACAAGCATGAAGCCCACGCACACGAGCATGAAGCACACGGACACGTGCATGAAAGACGAACACGAGCATGAAGCACACAGGCACGCAACATCACGTCCCTGCCCACACTCGCAACTCTGCCGCTACTTCCGCCCGCACGGAAGCTTCAGGATTGTGTTACTCCGCTGCGCCCACCAGTCATTGTACCAATGCCTACTGCAGCCGCCGTCACAGGCATTGGAATTACGCGGTGATTCCTCGAACATCTATCGCACAAACCGACGGTGCAACTATTGAGTTTAATAATTCGTTCACTATACGAAAGAAAAACAACGTAATTTGAATTTTCTGTATTTCAACTAAAACTAGAAATTAGCAACTTAGAAACTTATTGATGTTATTTTCAGCATCAATTTAGAAAAAGCGTTTACCAGTGATCTTTTCGTTAGTAAAACAGCGAATACCAATTTGAAATTAACTTTGCGTTCGAAATGAGTACCGTGGGATTACCGTAGTATAACACAACTCGAGTTCTGAAGCTACAATGGGACACTAAATGTTACCTCATCAGTGGACACTTGCAGCGGGTGCATGAAACCTCGAACAAAACGCCGCGTACTCGAGAACTAGCCAATAACATTTTATTGTTGTTTTGCCATGACTACGCAAGGCCACGTCAGACAAAAAATTTACGCAAAAATAAATACTGGGCTCACGCTGCTCTGTTACACTCTATTTACAACTTTCACTGTATAGCTTGTAAAAAGTCATTATTAGCGTTTTTCTTCACTACAGAGTGATCCGAATAGAGAATAATTTGCAACAAATAATTCGGTATAGATAGAATTTTATCTTAGAAAGTAAAAGAATCTTCCAACGACATAAAATAGAATTTTACACTACGGGAATTATACTGGCTAATTGGAAAAGGTAATCATCAAAAATAACAGAAGCACTATAATGATTGAAATCGTTTGGTCAGCTCCGAGAACAAATGCGCCACGAGAACGGAACTACTTACGCGGGGCTTTATCCTTCTTTCAAATTCTTCCTTTGCTGGTCACGTAATAACTTTAAAAGGCCAAGAAGCCAATGCGCACAAATTAAAGCTTTAATAATTCCCAACTTTAGGAACATACGAGCAAATTCTACTTGATAAGTTAGTTTAAGCCTCCCTAACTACAACAAGGGTGTTCCAAAGAAAGGAAAGCACCATTTAGTATGGAATTAAGAGAACGCAGAAACTATGCACGAGGCGTGTTTTCACGCAATATAACCTGCACATAGAAATAGAAAGTTGAAAAGGAAGATTCTGAAACAAGATAAAAGAGGAAAAAGAAAGTCAGAGGTTCTGAAAAATAGGACAGCATAAAATCAAAATTAAACGGTCTTTAACAACACAAAAAACATAGTGTACTACAAATATTTCAACAAACAGAAGGCCAATCGTCCTCTCAGCACTGAACCTCACATTTTACCCCAGGGAGTGCTGAGTCCCACAGATACATTAATTGGATCCTCCTGAAAAGATGTTCACTCTAAAACCAAATCAAATTAAAGTTACATGAAATGATAGAAAAACAAAGCTGACGTATCAGGTGCCGAGCATATAATAAATTTCACATTGCGTGATAGATTTGAATGCGATGTTGCAAATTCTATTCTCGTGTTAGACGTACTCTAGGCAGAATAATTATGGTATGCAGATCGCGATCCAATTACGAAACAACTGAAGATGCAAAAAAAATATCAACACCGAACACAGCGCGTAAGAACACCGAACACAGCGCACTTCACTCAGTATTTTGATATCATTTACAGATCCGTAAATGGGATTGCTTTGGTTCCATGAAATTTTTCAATTTCAAGTAATAAATTTATCACAGCAACGTTTCCAGCAATAAAAGTTTAAATCACAAAAGGGAGTGTACTTTTAGTCCCGGCCCTACCACAAGCTGTTTTTTTTATTGGATCACAAGTCAACACAAACAAATGCTGCTCGCCAAGAAATTTCACGCTAAAATTCGATAAAATAACCATCATACCGATCCGCGTGGTTACTTGAATAGGTGTTCTACAATAATGTCAAAAAATAGCTCAAAGAGTTAGTTATAATGAAAGAAGGAAGTTACATCTACCACAATGAATACCTCTTCAGGAAAAGAACAGTCTGTCGAGTACGCCGTAAATTTGCTGGTGTGTACAGTATTTTTCCGACCACAACAGTTACTGACGACGACTGGTCGCTACAAAGAATATACGATCCCCCCAAAAAAATTACAAAGAATACTAAGAGGTTATTTTCAATTGATACTTCAACATCCAAAATAATAAACAAACGCTAAAAGAACTAATAAATAGACCGAATTTCAAAAGTTCTTGGTTCAGACTCTATGCTGTACATTTATAACGAATAGTACGAGTAAATTATGTATTATCTTGAGCACACTAAATCAAACTACGCAAACAAAATTTGCAAAAAAAAACACATTTTCAAAAATTAATTACAAACAAAATTGAGAAAACGTGCGTTTCTCTGCCCTTTTAATAATGGCATTTGCACAAAGCAACACATTTATACGCATCCAATTACGAAAATTTACGACAATTTCTAGGTATATGGAAGCCATACGCCCGCTACAACTGCGCAAGCTTTTAAGAACACTAGACCAATCATAACCTACCAGAGAAACCAGACGACCTTTTACGTTAATCGCAAAAGCGCACACCTACAAGCATTTGAAGCAAGATTTACGCACGCCAAATAACGCAGGTAGGTCAGTCAATACACGGGATGTTGTCAACTTCATTTTAAAAGTAGGATATAGGAACAATCGAACCCAAGGGGCTGATGTCAACATCCCTATTTCGAACGAGTTGCAACACAGATCCAAAAAAACGGAGAGATTTAAAAGCTTGGTACAGTTCTGTGTACATTGTACAATGACTGATCACCGTCCCAAGTTCGCCGCGAGGAGTAATCAATATGAAAATTTAATGACTCTTTTATGCCAAGGTATCACTATCTCTAACGATGATAAATTATAACTTTGTGATTAACAACATCAAAGCCAAAAACACACAATACAATACAAAACCCCCAAGCCATGTATAAATTTAAACTTTTTACTCCAATTTTAATCAAGAATAAGTCAGCACATACAATTTGTAGGTTTATGTTTTACAACACCTACCTGTTCAGAAGAGTCTGGGCGGTCCGGGAATATAGATCCTTCTTGAGCAAAATATAATACATGGCGTCAAAAATGCGGAGAATTATTCACTGTGGTGTCGAAAATGAAAGCGTATTCAAATAGTTAATGTGACGCAAACGAAAGCAATCATTAGTACGCGCTAGTGTGTAATCTATATAAAAAATACTTTGTGATTATAATCTTTAGAGAAATACAGAGTTCACTGCAGAAAATCCAACAGTGGTAAAAAAACCGAACGTCGAGGCAGGAATATAAACAGATGTTCCAGAAAACTAGCAGATCTTCGAGTAGACCTCAAGTCAAGTTAATCACAAGTTTTTAAAGCCATGATGTCAATGGGCACGATTTTTAAAACTCTCAAATGAATAGCGACATCAAACATGAGATGATACAAAACGCTTCCGCTTCTCGCTGCTAACCATCGCCACGTCCAAAACCAAAATCGCATAAAATCCAACAATTCAGAAAAAAGAAATAAACTACCAAGTTGCAAGATATCCTTTCAAGTTTCTTTCATCAGTTGTCACAAAAATTAAGGTCAAACATTAGCGAGTAACGAAGTCCTACCCACTCCTCGCTAGCGCGCAGGACACCGCCTTTACAGCAACATGGGAATACATTTCTCACCTGGAGCTCGGCGATGGCTGCGGCGGTGTCGCTGTCTGAGGACGAGCTGCTGGACGAAGATTTCGAAGACGCAGAGGAAGAGGACGGCAGATCGCCTTCGTGGGCAGCCAACGGCGCTAGCGACGACGAAGCGACGGCGGGGTACGAGCTGCAGCACGTGGGGTAGGCGCAGCAATTAAACACTTGCGTGATACCGTTTTTTTTTTCACACAAACATTGGCTTCGTTAGAATGAGATGCCTGTAAAAACTAAGTTACGATTGCCAGCGTTTCTATGAACTAATATCATTATGGAAAGCCAAGAAATTATGGGTCATCGTAAGCGCTTATATCAAAAAACACCACTCGCATTGAATGAGAATCTTGTAGACTTCACGATAAGGTAAAAATAAGTTAAGAATACCGATCAAGATCAATCACATTCCAGTTGGCTGCAACGATCTAGATCTGAGTTTTCCGCTCTGAATTGTATTACAGACAAAACACATAGAGTTAGATAAACTAAGCTGTTCTAACAATGCCAGAACCAGAAAACAAATTCACACAATCTTTACATTACCTCCAATAACAGTTCTCGGCTGCGACTCAAGATAACTAGTCACAAAAGGGGTCGTACATTTTCGCAAAACAGGTCGCACATTTAACTGCTCGTGAAATGTGCATCTCGGAGTTTTTGCAGTGAAGGGATTTTACAAATTTATATTTCTAATACCTAACGTTAAAAGGAAGTCAGCCGGCACTAAATGGTACGGTCGTTTTAGGTTATGTTTAAGTTATTTTCATTCCTCGATTTCTCTCCTCAGGGACGAGGTAAACATTTGCGTGAGTAGCGATACATTTCTTTTTATGATCACATCGGGCTGTTGACAACTCAGCTCTGGGTGGTGAGTGAGGTAACGTTGGCCGATAGCTTCATAGTGAGCACAATTAACAATGAATTTTGAATTTAATTATTTTACAGATTTTTTTACGCTGGCCCAGTTTCGTCTTTTATGAAAGACAGCGATTTCCTACGCATCACCTTCGATGAAAGTGTTTTAAAATTTTCAATTTCACAGTTTTCTAGCTGCAACTTCATATCTAGTTGTTCAGATTTTTGGTAGCGCTCGAGTCCAGAAATGTTTTCCGAATAGAAATGATCTCCCCTGCCAAGATAATGAGGTGTTTAAAGCTAAAAAAAAAACAAATTCGTGGAAGTAATTTTTTCAGCATACAGCCCATATAATTGTTTTTATAGTCTCTGCTAAATAGGCTGTACTTAGTCACATTTTTGGTTGTGCTTTGTCCACTCTTTGTCTGAAGGCTACATTGTCTATGTTTGTCTGACAACCAGTGTCATGTAGAGAGGAAGGTTACGCTTGTCTCACAATATCTTCAACTTGGAAACCTTGAAAGTGGCGAGTTCTCTCCTCTGGAGCTCCTCGCCTCGAATAATCGACGACTGTTTAGAGTAGGCACAACTGTAGCTACTTGTCTAGCAGCTCTAGAGTGATTGTTTTCATCAACAAAAATTTTTTTAAGTATATGTTACAGATAAAAATCTCATCTTCATAAAGCATATTATATATTAAAAGCATTAAAAACAAAGCAGTTTACAAATATCAACAACAAACTTTTAAAATAAGTAGGAATCCTCAATTAAGTGAGTTGACAAGTATATTACAATAAGAAACTTCAAAAATACTTCATCAAACATGTATTTCTCCGTATTCATAATACGAAAAAAAAAGGCATGGCTAAACTGATGCAAATAAAACCAGAAATACTCCTCAAGGTTCACGAAATAGCCATTGGAGAAGATTGAAATACAATTTCCACACGAATGATTCATTCACATATCTGGAAATACTTAATCTTTTAGATCTTTATAACCTCTCCATTAGTAATTTCACCAATAAAAATACTAACGAATGAGAGCGAAAATGATCTTAAATAATTATAATCTACATATACTGGTCATCTAGGTCCTCTAACCAGAAATAGAAGTAAATTCAAACTTTTATTTAAAAGCACGGTCTTATCATAATTACTACATTGGAATGAAGACTTGGATTTTAATTTTTGTTGAAATCCGTAAACGCCATGCAAAGCATCAAATACGAATCGTGAAGCTATATTTCCTTCAAAGTAATATAGACAAAAAGTAATAAAATAAAATTTTACCTCTTAGATGATTAGAATTGACGGAGAAATTTAAAATAAAATAGAATTGAATTTACGTCTATTCTAGAATGTACTGTTCTCATTTGGTTCATTTGAAACAATGTAACAAATTACGATGCTCTAAAAGTAGTTCAACTTATTTGGACCTGCCAAGGAACTGCAATCAAATCCGTCCATTGTAATATCCTTAGGAAACAATCTTCTTTATTTATCACTCATGGTAAATGAGTTATTTAAACTGTTTCATTATAATTAAGGTAGACAGCCAAAATCCGTGCTAACACGTACGGTACGTTCAAGCAAAAACAAACATCGTTAGGTTCGACTTAATCAAATTAAACCCGAAAATGTGGGAGCACGAAAAGTAAGGAAGGACAAACCCAAAATAAGGGAGGAAAACCACAAAATATGGGAGCAGGAAAACAAGGGCGGCAACACTCACCTGGTGTTGGAGGAGCAGAGGACGGAGGGCAGCGCGACGGACGACTCTTTGGACGGAGTTTTGGACGAAGCGACAGAGGAAGGAAGAGGAGAACCGGCTGCAGAGGAAGGCAGCAGCGACAGGACGGAGGGAAGTCGCGCGGGAGTGCAGGGACGGTCCCCTACACTCGTCACCACCATAGACGAGCTCACGTCTTCCGTCGTGTCGTCTCGGCTTGCGTCTCTCGACCCGTCCCCGCTGTTCCCGTTGCTGCACGCATCAGTTATTACATAACGGACTTCCACCCTCGAAATATGTTATCTCTTAGTTAGAGATTTAATTCACTCGAGAAGCTGTTAAAATTTTAATTTTTTATAAAAAAACATTCTTTCTTTTTTCGATTCCTCCATAATTGCGTTCGGATACCATCAGAATGAATTTTTTTCGTCAAAATTTTTGCAATTTAGAAACAGTAATTCGCCGCCGTTATGTAGTGTTCTGGTATCCAGATTACAAGGTGGAAGCAAAAACATCAAGACAATAAGCAACTGAGCATCATTATTTCGGGGGCACCATTCAAGGCTTAGCCCGTTTACGCTCAGCTAAGCGATGATCATAGAGGAAGTCAGTGAAGTTCAAGCTCGAATGGTACCAACAAGACACAAAATTTGGGCGTCTCAGTAGCGATGACTCGCTAAGCTGCCAAAAAAACGCATAAGCATCTCGATGAAACTAAAAACCAAATGAAAATAAAAAACAAAGACACTTGTGTGTCTTTGCACGGTACGCCGGCCTTCTTCTCGAGTGAAAAAGAGAAGTACAAAATAAAAGATGCGCCGTGTCTGACTAAAAATTTGACCCACTCTATACTCCCGAAGCAAGTGTTGCCGATTTTGTGGGGGGTAGCTAGTGCGGACGCAACAATGACACAACGATTCTCGCTAATCGCGAAAGCGTGACTGAATCTTAATCTCAACAACAGGCGCCAACAATCGAAGGCCTGAGTAAACACCTGCTGACATGTTACGTCATGTCTCCCTCAAATGGCTACTTAACAACCCACTTTTGAGATACGCGGGTTAGTGCCTTGTTTTCATTACTTTTAATTCAGGTCTCAATTTTAAGTCTCAGAAATACATATTCAGATACATAAATGAATGGTATTCCTAGTTTTTCTCTTTCGGAACTTGACGGTACCTTGACGGTACTTTAACACTCCAAAATCCAGGAAAAATCAAATCAATCTTTTCTACTCTTGCCTTCTAGAATTAATAGATGATACTTCTGAAATGGACTAATGTTTCAAGGAAAAGAATGAATCAAAAACACTGTTAACGGTGGAGAAGAAAATGACCAAATCACACCTTTAAAAAAAAACACATTTCAAAAAATTAGTGCTATCACCCCTCGGTTATTGCTGGCGTCAGGTTTCGGACCACCTATGATTGGCTAAAATTAGTCAAATACATACTAGCATACTATTATACTTTGTACACATATTTTACACTTTTTAAACATTCTTTAAACAACGAAATGCAAACCGTGGTTTAGTCGGAGACGACTATATTACAATTGCATTGAAGTCATTACGTAACTTGATACCTAAACACCAAATCTCAGGTAGCGTGACACAATAAGAAAAACACAAAGGCTCGAATACTTGCCACGATAAGCGCTTTATAAGCAAGAATCTAATTGAAGAGATGATCGTCAGGTGCATCCGAGGCACTGCAAATGCACGCCACAAAGTGGAGGTAGTGCGCATTTCGGACCAACCACATCGCCGTGTTAGCAAAAATTAGGGCATAACTTAAAAAAAAATATGTATGACTAAAAATTAGCGGATAATTAAAAAAAAAAATAGCATCCTGATGATGGAGCTGGTCTCCAAAACGTTTTACAGGTTCATTAGAATATTTCTAGATATTTCATTATTAGAATTAGTGAACTTCAAATAAATATGATCTCAATATTAACTGTTTTCTTCGCTTTAACGTTTCTAAAGATCATTCGATCAAAGAAAAATTACTTCCCTAAAAAAATGAGTGTATTACACTGTACGAGACCATGAGCACGCACGCGCCAAACAAGTCCGACCGGGACTCGAGCGGGCAGGCATGAAGACTCACAGAGGAGGAGGACGGGTCGACTTGTCGCCTTCGGTCCAGGCGAGCTTGGGTGTGGAGGGCAGCGAGGTGACGCGGTAACCGCAGCTGTCGCTCCTGCCGCGCGCTCCCTGGCTACCTGCACACACAGCATCCCGGCATTACTTTCTTGTATTTCGTGCTATGTTGCTTGTATTTCATGGCCAATAAGAAGCTCTCATCCCGTTATCACTTCCCTTGTATTTCATGATATTCTACTGCCTATCATATCCTGTCATCACTTCCCTTGTATTTCGTGATATGTTGCTTGTTATCATTTCATGGCCAATATGAAGATCTCATAAGTAAACTTCAATTTCTTGTCGATAACCTGAGTGTTTCTGACTTCTATGAAAAAATCCTGTTTTAACAGTTGCTCCTGCATTTTATGAAGAATGCAATGCTTTCATAAGAAACGCCGAATTTTTTGTTCATAACTCTAATGTTACTGCCTTATTTATCTCCGAAAAAATCTCGTTCTACCAGTGTATCATTTATTTTATAATAAACGTGATGCTTTCATAAGAAAATGTTCAATTTTTGCTGAGAACTTGAGTGTTCTTACATCACACTTGACAAAAATTACCGTTACAATATCTCATTTAAATAGTCTGGCATAAACTTTGAAAAACCTCCTTTTCTTGAGAAGGGCAAATACTTCTATCTACTCTACAAAGAGCACTCAAAAAAGCTATCTGAATCCTTTAAGTAAAGTCAACTACTTCTATTGACTCTTGCTCTCTTAACATATCAAGTACGCTACACTTCTAATAAACACGTCTGAGTGGATCAATCACTCATTGAAGAAGTTAAATTTCAATATTTTACACTTAGTGCACATAGTCAACTACTGTTGACTGCCACCTCACATGTACTATTACAGGCTTCACTATTCATATCTTTTCACCCAAAACAAATGTTCAAGTTGAGCAAAAGTAATCCTAGAAAGACAGGACGCGTCGTCGAGCGACGATGGCCGAGGCAATGGAGAAACGCACCTGCAGAGGCTGTTAGGGCGCGCTTTGTGGTTTGGCTGCTGCCGTTGCTGCTGCTGCTGCTGCTCGCTGCGGTGGCTCCGTTCGTGCCCAGAGTGGCCAAGCTCGCTTGCTTCGACGGGGACCTGCATGGACACCGGCCAAAGTTATCCAGGACCGATTAAGTATTAAAAGAGCCAATCAATACTCTATAATAAAACGCCAGGTGTCTCCCTAATTTTATAAATAAATTTTATATTTGTGAGTAATTGTTCCTATGTTATTACAATGGAAATTTCACTGAACACATTAAATTGGTTGGTCCGTCTCTCTGTCACGCTCTTAAGATGCTTCATGACCGATCTTAATACAAGTTTCACCAGTGCACATGTACAAGAATATTTTAAATGTGGGTACTATTTGGATAAATTTATCTGTTTTTCATCCACATCTAGAACATTTATCTACCTAAAGAAAATATTAACTCCCGTCATTTTTGACGGGTCGTGTACACTAGTAAAATATTAAAAGCTCTAAAAACCAAGCGTCTCTTGAATTGGAGGTGCACAAGACCAACACGGTAAGGACTTACACTGGAAAAATATCCCAATTTTGTTGAATCAATGAAATCTTTATACGTGAACGGCCCTTTAGCACATTCGTTATTGTTGGAGAAGAACATCGCTCAAAAAATCAGTTACGTTAAATTATAACAGAGGCTACAAATGCCACAGTTACTCGAAAGGTTATCCAGCGAATCTCGCACGCGAACACTACTATTCAAGCACAAACTTCTCCCTTAGGACACAAACCCATTAAACCTAAGCAATAGGATACCTTAGCTATGTCACAGGTTTCACAAGAAGACGAGAAAATATATCAGTAAGTTTGCACTAAGAGAAGCACACCATAAGCTAGGTTGTTGGCTCTTTTAACATAGCAGCACACAATACACGGGGCAAACCACACCATAGTTTAGGGTGTAGGGCTCTCATCAGGCATATCAGCACATGATACACAAAGCGAAGTAAAGCATAACATAGGCTAGGGTGTTGAACTAATCTGGTATATCAACACACACACTACACAGAGCAAAGCACAACATAGGCTAGGGTGCCGGCTCGCACCTTACGAAAGTGCGGACGCTGGGCGATGAAGCTAACGTCCTCTTGGCCTCCTCCAGAGTTTGGTGCTGAGTGCGCCCGCTGTACCAGAACTTGCTGCCAAGGCCCAGCAGTTGCCTGGCCAAAATAAGCAGAACGTTAAACACATTTTGTACAAACTTTAATGTATAAGAGATGTACTGGCAGTATCACCAGGGACTATTCAAGTGGCACCGCAGAACTTTGAAACTTTGCTGTCTGAACTTCTACGCGTTCCTTCTGGGTCAAGGATTAATATCAAAACCCCAATAAAAAAAGTACCATGAATCTCGACCATTATTTCGTAATCTGATTACATGAAAAACTGCGTCTTTTTGTAGTAGATTATTAATGAAATTCTTAAATGATATTTTTCAAACTTAAGAAAGATTTTTTGTAAAACATTTCATATATTATTTTCATAAATAGTAATTGGCATTTTAACCCATGCTCACTAGGAGTCGGTGCACTGCTTCCCTTGCTGGAGATACCAGTTGGGACGGCAGTGACTTATGTAGAAGGCACACGTATTCAGCTTTACCAAATTCTACGGCCACGAACACTATTTCCTTAAATAATGAAGCATAAGCTTTAAATTTCACTAACGTCAAGTCGTACAATCCAACCACGAGGAACACCCTCCTCTCAATAACTGTGAATACGTGATCTGTGAGAATTGAAATCAGTGGATTATTAATACTAACTATTACCGCAAATATTTGGCGCGGTGGCTTCAGCACGAAAGACTGGTCTGCTAACCAGATAATTCGACCGCAAAGTTGAGTGTCCCATCAATTCATTCTATGTCTAATCATCATATTCCGTCCCTTCATGGTGTACCATGTACAGTCGATGTATTTCTCATACAGCGGAATGTAAAATTAATAGTGTTTCAATGCCCATTTGTTCTCAAAAAATAAATGACGAAGAGAATGGAGAGAGAGAAAGAGATGATTGCTTGAATAGGTAAAGTTACAACGCTATTTTACAACAGCCAATTTCATTGATTATATATGCACATGAAGATTGACTTTTGAATGATATTGTAAGGTCACACTTACCATTCACTTACATTACGCTTGGCAGTTGCTTACCAGTTACATTAGCTTTACCAAGTGCCAACTTACACGTTACGTGTTCATCAAATTTATTATATCGATCCATATTAACGCAAATAAAATCCCTTTCGGGTGATGGCAGCTGCAGTTTCATTTAATCATCGAAACAAGAAGAAATATTTTTCGAAAAGAACGAGGATATTTAGACCCGTGCATTCAAATGAAGAAAAAAAGCATTTCACATGTCTTCTGACTCAAGAAATCATGTCTTGATAACACAATGATGGAAAAATTGACCAGAAAAGAAAGAAAGATATTAGGTCGCTATGTCGATGGTTACTTACGAGAGAAAAGAAAATCATAATATTATCTAAATGAATACTGAGACCCAGTAATCACGGTACAAGCCTCATCAGCTCACTCTGCAGTAGAGTTCACATATTCTCGTTCCTTGAAGGAAGCTAGATCCTCAAAAAATGTCAAAGAAAAAGCTTCTTCAGAAGGGACTGAAAATTGGAGAGATTTCCCTACACAAAAATTCAAGACTTAAAAAAAGAATAAACATAAGCAAATCCATGAGAAAAGAACCAAAACTATGTGTTTATCCTATGACTAATGAATTTAAAAACCTCTCTGCCCTATCTCCAGTAGTGTACCTAGTATAAATAAATATATGCTGAATTAACTTGTCTCGCATGGGTGATTCAATCCACCGTTCAACGACACACAAGAAGACCAGAGAGCGAAACAACCTTTCCAAAGCAAAAGCACTGATATTTCGACTGTAAAATTAAAACGATTATGTGTTCACCACATCTTCTCAGTAGTATCACTTGTACCGCACAATAAAACCTACCTCTTAGGCGGCGGCCGCGGAGCGTGCAACCTGAAGAAAGTGTGGTGCTCTACGCAGGACTTCCATAAGCACTTGCATGCTCGGTATGAAGGCAGGGTGAATACCAGGATGCTCTCGTATAGTTCGCACTGAAATGTAACAGAAAAGACGTAAGAAACCGAGTATTTTTTAGGCGTGGTTGAAATGAAAAACGCTCGACAAAAATAACGGCCTGATTGTTCGATGCAAGAAGCAAGCAAAGCTCGTCACACATCAGGTTGACGAATTTACAAACAATTTACATTATTGTAATGGTACAGCCGACAGCAAAAGTTTTTCTGCTGATTTGACTAAGCTTCACACTAGTGTTTTTTTTTTGTTCAAAATAATGCACAAATTTGATAAAAGCTTAAACTTGAAGATTCTGAACAGAAAACAAGGGCATAGAGTAGCCAAGTTAACAGAAGAATTTACGCTCCCGGTATACCGTTGCACTGGGGCAAATTGTTTGAAAATCAGGCCCCAGTGCAGTACATACCGCTGAGTCAGCACTAACCTGGGACACACCCCTGAAGTTTCAAGACAACCTGCGTCTACAAAGTACCTGCTTTAATGAATATAAGAGGTGGGAATGACACAAAAGACGGATGACAGCATGTACGTGTCAATAAAGATTACAAAAATGTTAAACCATGTGAGATAGCGAAATTCAACGAGTTACACTCCTTGAAGCAGACATGGTAGGAAATCAGCTCCCGTACTTGGAAGTTACTGGTTGTGTTAGGAGAAAATTAAAACGCTCAACAGCAACAATAAACAACGAGTAGGGATGAAGCTTTGCTACAGAAATCGATATTCGCACCTTGTTGCCTTAATACAACCAGCGTGTCGCGCTAATACACTCAGCCTGCCACACCACAAGACAGAAAAAGGCCACGAGCCGCAGTGGTAAGACCGATTTCTAATGATTGAAATTCTAGATCCCTGGATACAGCCTAAAAATTGTATAGCAACTCTATGAGTCACACAGTTAGTTTCTGATCCTTTGTTCAGAAACGTTCTTGTTCATTAATATTACGCACCCTCAAAAGAACAAAAAACAGACTTAAAAACAATGACTAGTCTAAGAACTATGAACAGTAATCAAATCATAGATCTGCTCGAGACCCAGATGAGCAGTTCACACTATCAATCTAAATAATCAAATTTGGGACCATCTAATATAGGATCCAAGTTTAAGAATTCAAAGCAATTCGCAATTATGTTCCATTTCTCTCTAGAAATATTACAGCTACACCGACCTGAGAACTTTCATTACAATTTTATGTGTTCAAGAAATGCTAGCGTACAATTAGCCAAAAAATAAGCACGATGTTCGCCGGTAAAAACCCAAGAAGAAAACATTGACAAAATATCAGAGAAACAAAAACACCAACCAATACCTTTAGAATTGAACAAGCTGCTAGCACTTATTATCAAGCAAATCCAAAATTTCCATGATGGAAGCTCTTGGCGATTACAACACATTGAAATGAAACCCGACTCTCAATTCAACTCATAATTCTTAGGACGAAAACGCAAAATCCACACAAAAATCACGAACAAAAACTCGCACAGTTAGTTCATTCACATTGACTACAAGAAACTTCCCCTTTTAATTCTTTTGATACCCGAACACAGATTATCACTGTTTATATTCCCCATTTCTTCTTCGCAATGGTAGGATGATTTTCCACAGAGGGTCAGCGTTTCGCTTGTTAAAAAGTCAAAATGAACTCCGCATCGCATTGTAGGTTTTGCTCGCGATAAGTTTAGATTAGATTATGAGTTAGTTTAAGCCTCCCTAACCACAACAAAACTGTTCTCGAAACAAAAAGGACAAAGACACCATTTAGCATGGAATCAAGGGAACGGGAAATCTATACACAAGGTGTGCCCCCTCACTTTGCATATAGAAAAAGTAAGATTGAACAACGTTTTTAAAAAATATAAAAGTTGAACCACGGCAAGAACGAGTGAAAAACTAAACGTAAACCGATTAGATAAGTTAGTTTAAGCCTCCCTAACAGCAAACGAAGGCGTTCCAAAGAGAGGAAGGAGTAAGGCACTATTTAGTACTGAGTTTAGGGAACGCGGAATCTGAGCACAAGAAAAAAGATAATGAAACAAGATAGACGTTGAAGGTGGTAGGTGCTGAAAAATAGGGCAGCAGTGAAGCGAGAAAGATGGTCCGCAGATTAAGATTATAAGTTAGTTTAGGCCTCCCTAACCGCTGCAAAAATAGAGCGTATCGAAGAGAGGAAGGAGGAAGGCACCATTTAGTATGGAGATAAGAAAATGAGGAATCAATGCAGAAAGGGCATAGAAACAGTAAGATGGGAAAGAAGTTCATGAAATAAGATAAAAGTTGAAGAAGAAAGTCAGAGGTGCTGAAAAACAGGACAGCAATGAACCGAAAAAAGTTGGTCCGTAACACAACAAAAAACATTTTATTTCAACAAAAAGAAGGCCTACCTAACTCTCAGCTCAGATGGTCCGCAACAAAACAAACTTAAATTGTTTTAAGAAAAATAGACACACCTAACCTATAGCTCGAGAGCTCACATATTCCTCCCGGGAGCGCAAATTACCAGACATTCAATAGTTGCATCCCCCTTAGGTGAACGCAAAAGAAAATAACGTATAAGCCTTGTGGAATAGACGTGTTAAAAGCGAATGAGCTGTAACTTACTCATACGTCATCGTTAAAATAAAAAAAGCTTCACCATGAATAAAAGTTGATATTTCCACTAAAATGACAAAACAGTAATACCGTAAGCAATGACAAGTATTCCACTAAAATGAATAACGGTTGTTATACCGTATAGAAATGAGACTAGAATTACGCTAAAACAAAAATGAAAGTATATATTACGATGAAACACATGAATTCCGCTAGTATAAAAAAACGCCCTTGAAGAAATGGCAGTAGAAGGCACACGCATTAGGGAAGCAGCACACGAGGTGAGAGAGGAGCAGAGGGAGCCACGCCACTCACTCTACCTTGCCCCACACTTTGTTCCTGATGCTCTGCAAGAATGAGGCAGGCTTCAAGATCGCCGTTTGGCGGTGCAGCAGCTCAGCGTCTCCCCCATTTACCTTTGCCACCGTCACACAACATCAACAACAGTTACAGAAAAGCGAAAAGCATCAGATATAGGATGGAATAGTAGTAGCTATGAAGACGGTCGCATATCAACAATAGAGGAGTTAAAATTATCAATGTCAGAAGTGAATGGAATAGTAGCAGCTATGAAGACAGTCGCACATCAACAATAGAGGAGTTAAAATTATCAATGTCAGAAGTGAATGGAATAGTAGCAGCTATGAAGACAGTCGCACATCAACAATAGAGGAGTTAAAATTATCAATATCAGAAGTGAATGGAATAGTAGCAGCTATGAAGACAGTCGCACATCAACAATAGAGGAGTTAAAATTATCAATGTCAGAAGTGGATGGAATAGTAGCAGCTATGAAGACAGTCGCACATCAACAATAGAGGAGTTAAAATTATCAATGACAGAAGTGGATGGAATAGTAGCAGCTATGAACACAGTCGCATATCAACAATAGAGGAGTTAAAATTATCAATGTCAGAAGTGGATGGAATAGTAGCAGCTATGAAGACAGTCGCACATCAACAATAGAGGAGTTAAAATTATCAATGTCAGAAGTGGATGGAATAGTAGCAGCTATGAAGACAGTCGCACATCAACAATAGAGGAGTTAAAATTATCAATGACAGAAGTGGATGGAATAGTAGCAGCTATGAAGACAGTCGCACATCAACAATAGAGGAGTTAAAATTATCAATGTCTAGAAGTGGATGGAATAGTAGCAGCTATGAAGACAGTCGCACATCAACAATAGAGGAGTTAAAATTATCAATATCAGAAGTGGATGGAATAGTAGCAGCTATGAAGACGGTCGCACATCAACAATAGAGGAGTTAAAATTATCAATGTCAGAAGTGGATGGAATAGTAGCAGCTATGAAGACGGTCGCACATCAACAATAGAGGAGTTAAAATTATCAATGTCAGAAGTGGATGGAATAGTAGCAGCTATGAAGACAGTCGCATATCAACAATAGAGGAGTTAAAATTATCAATGTCAGAAGTGGATGGAATAGTAAAAGCTATGAAGACCGTCGCACATCAACAATAGAGGAGTTAAAATTATCAATGTCAGAAGTGGATGGAATAGTAGCAGCTATGAAGACAGTCGCACATCAACAATAGAGGAGTTAAAATTATCAATGTCAGAAGTGGATGGAATAGTAGCAGCTATGAAGACAGTCGCACATCAACAATAGAGGAGTTAAAATTATCAATGTCAGAAGTGGATGGAATAGTAGCAGCTATGAAGACGGTCGCACATCAACAATAGAGGAGTTAAAATTATCAATGTCAGAAGTGGATGGAATAGTAGCAGCTATGAAGACGGTCGCATATCAACAATAGAGGAGTTAAAATTATCAATGTCAGAAGTGGATGGAATAGTAGCAGCTATGAAGACGGTCGCACATCAACAATAGAGGAGTTAAAATTATCAATGTCAGAAGTGGATGGAATAGTAGCAGCTATGAAGACGGTCGCACATCAACAATAGAGGAGTTAAAATTATCAATGTCAGAAGTGGATGGAATAGTAGCAGCTATGAAGACAGTCGCACATCAACAATAGAGGAGTTAAAATTATCAATATCAGAAGTGGATGGAATAGTAGCAGCTATGAAGACAGTCGCGCATCAACAATAGAGGAGTTAAAATTATCAATGTCAGAAGTGGATGGAATAGTAGCAGCTATGAAGACAGTCGCACATCAACAATAGAGGAGTTAAAATTATCAATGTCCGAAGAGGATGGAATAGTAGCAGCTATGAAGACGGTCGCACATCAACAATAGAGGAGTTAAAATTATCAATGTCAGAAGTGGATGGAATAGTAGCAGCTATGAAGACGGTCTCACATCAACAATAGAGGAGTTAAAATTATCAATGTCAGAAGTGGATGGAATAGTAGCAGCTATGAAGACGGTCTCACATCAACAATAGAGGAGTTAAAATTATCAATGTCAGAAGTGGATGGAATAGTAGCAGCTATGAAGACGGTCTCACATCAACAATAGAGGAGTTAAAATTATCAATGTCAGAAGTGGATGGAATAGTAGCAGCTATGAAGACGGTCTCACATCAACAATAGAGGAGTTAAAATTATCAATGTCAGAAGTGGATGGAATAGTCGCAGCTATGAAGACGGTCTCACATCAACAATAGAGGAGTTAAAATTATCAATGTCAGAAGTGGATGGAATAGTAGCAGCTATGAAGACGGTCGCACATCAACAATAGAGGAGTTAAAATTATCAATGTCAGAAGTGGATGGAATAGTAGCAGCTATGAAGACGGTCTCACATCAACAATAGAGGAGTTAAAATTATCAATGTCAGAAGTGGATGGAATAGTAGCAGCCATGAAGACAGTCGCACATCAACAATAGAGGAGTTAAAATTATCAATGTCAGAAGTGGATGGAATAGTAGCAGCTATGAAGACGGTCGCACATCAACAATAGAGGAGTTAAAATTATCAATGTCAGAAGTGGATGGAATAGTAGCAGCTATGAAGACGGTCGCACATCCACAATAGAGGAGTTAAAATTATCAATGTCAGAAGTGGATGGAATAGTAGCAGCTATGAAGACAGTCGCACATCAACAATAGAAGAGTTAAAATTATCAATGTCAGAAGTGGATGGAATAGTAGCAGCTATGAAGACGGTCGCACATCAACAATAGAGGAGTTAAAATTATCAATGTCAGAAGTGAATGGAATAGTAGCAGCTATGAAGACAGTCGCACATCAACAATAGAGGAGTTAAAATTATCAATGTCAGAAGTGGATGGAATAGTAGCAGCTATGAAGACAGTCGCACATCAACAATAGAGGAGTTAAAATTATCAATGACAGAAGTGGATGGAATAGTAGCAGCTATGAAGACAGTCGCATATCAACAATAGAGGAGTTAAAATTATCAATGTCAGAAGTGGATGGAATAGTAGCAGCTATGAAGACAGTCGCACATCAACAATAGAGGAGTTAAAATTATCAATGTCAGAAGTGGATGGAATAGTAGCAGCTATGAAGACAGTCGCACATCAACAATAGAGGAGTTAAAATTATCAATGACAGAAGTGGATGGAATAGTAGCAGCTATGAAGACAGTCGCACATCAACAATAGAGGAGTTAAAATTATCAATGTCAGAAGTGGATGGAATAGTAGCAGCTATGAAGACAGTCGCACATCAACAATAGAGGAGTTAAAATTATCAATATCAGAAGTGGATGGAATAGTAGCAGCTATGAAGACAGTCGCACATCAACAATAGAGGAGTTAAAATTATCAATGTCAGAAGTGGATGGAATAGTAGCAGCTATGAAGACGGTCGCACATCAACAATAGAGGAGTTAAAATTATCAATGTCAGAAGTGGATGGAATAGTAGCAGCTATGAAGACAGTCGCATATCAACAATAGAGGAGTTAAAATTATCAATGTCAGAAGTGGATGGAATAGTAAAAGCTATGAAGACAGTCGCACATCAACAATAGAGGAGTTAAAATTATCAATGTCAGAAGTGGATGGAATAGTAGCAGCTATGAAGACAGTCGCACATCAACAATAGAGGAGTTAAAATCATCAATGTCAGAAGTGGATGGAATAGTAGCAGCTATGAAGACAGTCGCACATCAACAATAGAGGAGTTAAAATTATCAATGTCAGAAGTGGATGGAATAGTAGCAGCTATGAAGACGGTCGCACATCAACAATAGAGGAGTTAAAATTATCAATGTCAGAAGTGGATGGAATAGTAGCAGCTATGAAGACGGTCGCATATCAACAATAGAGGAGTTAAAATTATCAATGTCAGAAGTGGATGGAATAGTAGCAGCTATGAAGACGGTCGCACATCAACAATAGAGGAGTTAAAATTATCAATGTCAGAAGTGGATGGAATAGTAGCAGCTATGAAGACGGTCGCACATCAACAATAGAGGAGTTAAAATTATCAATGTCAGAAGTGGATGGAATAGTAGCAGCTATGAAGACAGTCGCACATCAACAATAGAGGAGTTAAAATTATCAATATCAGAAGTGGATGGAATAGTAGCAGCTATGAAGACAGTCGCACATCAACAATAGAGGAGTTAAAATTATCAATGTCAGAAGTGGATGGAATAGTAGCAGCTATGAAGACAGTCGCACATCAACAATAGAGGAGTTAAAATTATCAATGTCAGAAGAGGATGGAATAGTAGCAGCTATGAAGACGGTCGCACATCAACAATAGAGGAGTTAAAATTATCAATGTCAGAAGTGGATGGAATAGTAGCAGCTATGAAGACGGTCTCACATCAACAATAGAAGAGTTAAAATTATCAATGTCAGAAGTGGATGGAATAGTAGCAGCTATGAAGACGGTCTCACATCAACAATAGAGGAGTTAAAATTATCAATGTCAGAAGTGGATGGAATAGTAGCAGCTATGAAGACGGTCTCACATCAACAATAGAGGAGTTAAAATTATCAATGTCAGAAGTGGATGGAATAGTAGCAGCTATGAAGACGGTCTCACATCAACAATAGAGGAGTTAAAATTATCAATGTCAGAAGTGGATGGAATAGTAGCAGCTATGAAGACGGTCTCACATCAACAATAGAGGAGTTAAAATTATCAATGTCAGAAGTGGATGGAATAGTAGCAGCTATGAAGACGGTCTCACATCAACAATAGAGGAGTTAAAATTATCAATGTCAGAAGTGGATGGAATAGTAGCAGCTATGAAGACGGTCGCACATCAACAATAGAGGAGTTAAAATTATCACTGTCAGAAGTGGATGGAATAGTAGCAGCTATGAAGACAGTCGCACATCAACAATAGAGGAGTTAAAATTATCAATGTCAGAAGTGGATGGAATAGTAGCAGCTATGAAGACGGTCTCACATCAACAATAGAGGAGTTAAAATTATCAATGTCAGAAGTGGATGGAATAGTAGCAGCTATGAAGACAGTCGCACATCAACAATAGAGGAGTTAAAATTATCAATGTCAGAAGTGGATGGAATAGTAGCAGCTATGAAGACGGTCTCACATCAACAATAGAGGAGTTAAAATTATCAATGTCAGAAGTGGATGGAATAGTAGCAGCTATGAAGACAGTCGCACATCAACAATAGAGGAGTTAAAATTATCAATGTCAGAAGTGGATGGAATAGTAGCAGCTATGAAGACGGTCGCACATCAACAATAGAGGAGTTAAAATTATCAATGTCAGAAGTGGATGGAATAGTAGCAGCTATGAAGACAGTCGCATATCAACAATAGAGGAGTTAAAATTATCAATGTCAGAAGTGGATGGAATAGTAACAGCTATGAAGACGGTCGCACATCAACAATAGAGGAGTTAAAATTATCAATGTCAGAAGTGGATGGAATAGTAGCAGCTATGAAGACGGTCGCACATCAACAATAGAGGAGTTAAAATTATCAATGTCAGAAGTGGATGGAATAGTAGCAGCTATGAAGACAGTCGCACATCAACAATAGAAGAGTTAAAATTATCAATGTCAGAAGTGGATGGAATAGTAGCAGCTATGAAGACGGTCGCACATCAACAATAGAGGAGTTAAAATTATCAATGTCAGAAGTGGATGGAATAGTAGCAGCTATGAAGACAGTCGCACATCAACAATAGAGGAGTTAAAATTATCAATGTCAGAAGTGAATGGAATAGTAGCAGCTATGAAGACAGTCGCACATCAACAATAGAGGAGTTAAAATTATCAATGTCAGAAGTGGATGGAATAGTAGCAGCTATGAAGACAGTCGCATATCAACAATAGAGGAGTTAAAATTATCAATGTCAGAAGTGGATGGAATAGTAGCAGCTATGAAGACGGTCTCACTTCAACAATAGAGGAGTTAAAATTATCAATGTCAGAAGTGGATGGGATAGTAGCAGCTATGAAGACGGTCGCACATCAACAATAGAGGAGTTAAAATTATCAATGTCAGAAGTGGATGGAATAGTAGCAGCTATGAAGACAGTCGCACATCAACAACAGAGGAGTTAAAATTATCAATGTCAGAAGTGGATGGAATAGTAGCAGCTATGAAGACAGTCGCATATCAACAATAGAGGAGTTAAAATTATCAATGTCAGAAGTGGATGGAATAGTAGCAGCTATGAAGACGGTCGCACATCAACAATAGAGGAGTTAAAATTATCAATGTCAGAAGTGGATGGAATAGTAGCAGCTATGAAGACGGTCGCATATCAACAATAGAGGAGTTAAAATTATCAATGTCAGAAGTGGATGGAATAGTAGCAGCTATGAAGACAGTCGCACATCAACAATAGAGGAGTTAAAATTATCAATGTCAGAAGTGGATGGAATAGTAGCAGCTATGAAGACGGTCGCACATCAACAATAGAGGAGTTAAAATTATCAATGTCAGAAGTGGATGGAATAGTAGCAGCTATGAAGACGGTCGCACATCAACAATAGAGGAGTTAAAATTATCAATGTCAGAAGTGGATGGAATAGTAGCAGCTATGAAGACGGTCGCACATCAACAATAGAGGAGTTAAAATTATCAATGTCAGAAGTGGATGGAATAGTAGCAGCTATGAAGACGGTCGCACATCAACAATAGAGGAGTTAAAATTATCAATGTCAGAAGTGGATGGAATAGTAGCAGCTATGAAGACGGTCGCACATCAACAATAGAGGAGTTAAAATTATCAATGTCAGAAGTGGATGGAATAGTAGCAGCTATGAAGACGGTCTCACATCAACAATAGAGGAGTTAAAATTATCAATGTCAGAAGTGGATGGAATAGTAGCAGCTATGAAGACAGTCGCACATCAACAATAGAGGAGTTAAAATTATCAATGTCAGAAGTGAATGGAATAGTAGCAGCTATGAAGACAGTCGCACATCAACAATAGAGGAGTTAAAATTATCAATGTCAGAAGTGGATGGAATAGTAGCAGCTATGAAGACAGTCGCATATCAACAATAGAGGAGTTAAAATTATCAATGTCAGAAGTGGATGGAATAGTAGCAGCTATGAAGACGGTCTCACTTCAACAATAGAGGAGTTAAAATTATCAATGTCAGAAGTGGATGGGATAGTAGCAGCTATGAAGACGGTCGCACATCAACAATAGAGGAGTTAAAATTATCAATGTCAGAAGTGGATGGAATAGTAGCAGCTATGAAGACAGTCGCACATCAACAATAGAGGAGTTAAAATTATCAATGTCAGAAGTGGATGGAATAGTAGCAGCTATGAAGACAGTCGCATATCAACAATAGAGGAGTTAAAATTATCAATGTCAGAAGTGGATGGAATAGTAGCAGCTATGAAGACGGTCGCACATCAACAATAGAGGAGTTAAAATTATCAATGTCAGAAGTGGATGGAATAGTAGCAGCTATGAAGACGGTCGCATATCAACAATAGAGGAGTTAAAATTATCAATGTCAGAAGTGGATGGAATAGTAGCAGCTATGAAGACAGTCGCACATCAACAATAGAGGAGTTAAAATTATCAATGTCAGAAGTGGATGGAATAGTAGCAGCTATGAAGACGGTCGCACATCAACAATAGAGGAGTTAAAATTATCAATGTCAGAAGTGGATGGAATAGTAGCAGCTATGAAGACGGTCGCACATCAACAATAGAGGAGTTAAAATTATCAATGTCAGAAGTGGATGGAATAGTAGCAGCTATGAAGACGGTCGCACATCAACAATAGAGGAGTTAAAATTATCAATGTCAGAAGTGGATGGAATAGTAGCAGCTATGAAGACGGTCGCACATCAACAATAGAGGAGTTAAAATTATCAATGTCAGAAGTGGATGGAATAGTAGCAGCTATGAAGACGGTCGCATATCAACAATAGAGGAGTTAAAATTATCAATGTCAGAAGTGGATGGAATAGTAGCAGCTATGAAGACGGTCGCACATCAACAATAGAGGAGTTAAAATTATCAATGTCAGAAGTGGATGGAATAGTAGCAGCTCTGAAGGCAATCGCACATCAAGAATAAAGTAGTTGAAAATGATCAATGTCAGAAGGGGATGGAATAGTAGCAGCTCTGAAGGCAATCGCACATCAAGAATAAAGTAGTTGAAAATGATCAATGTCAGAAGTGGATGGAATAGTAGCAGCTCTGAAGACGATCGCACATCAACAATAGGAGTTAATAATTATCAATATCAGAAGTGGATGGAACTGTAGAACATTTGAAGATCGCTGCACATCGACAACAGTAATAGAAAAGCGCAAAATAACAGTATCAGAAGTAGGATAAAATCGTAGTACCTTCGGTGGCCGTCCCAGACCAACAATAGCAACAGGGTAAAATAACTCGTTTCCAAGCAAAACAGAACCCCAGTTACCTGGCCGGTATCCCACACAAATAAGAATTGAAGTCAGAATGAAAATTATGAGTTACACCGGACTTGAAGTTGAATTGAAGGTGCACATTTACAACGTTTGTGTGGGGACATAGACTTCATAGCTTAACAAGGAAAATGAAACAGCAACAGCACATTTATCGCATCTACTACGGAGAAATGGAAAAGAAGATCAAATTTATGAGAATATAAGCTGATTTAATCCTCCCTAACCGCTGGAAAAAAGAGCGTATCGAAGAGAGGAAGGAGGGAGGCACCATTTAGTATGGAGATAAGGGAATGCAGAATCTATGCAGAAGAGGCATAGAAACAGTAAGTTGAGAAAGAAGTTCATAAAATAAGATAAAAGTTGAAGAAGAAAGTGGTAGGTGCAAAAAAACAGCAGTGAACCGAAAAAAGGTGGTTCTTAACATAACAAAAACATTTTATTTCAACAAAAAGAAGGCCCACCTAACTCTCAGCTCGGGTCCTCACACATTTTCCCCCTGGGTGGCTAATTCCCATAGATACAATAGTTGTATCCCCCTGAAAGGAAATGAAAAAGAAACAAGCAAAAAAAAATTGAAGATAGATTGAGCTGCACTGTGAGTGGATCGAAATTATTACAACCAGAAGCAAGGGAAAAGCTACGCTGAATAAGGAATATTTAATTGAAGAAAAAGCAAATATTTCACAGCTGACACAACAATGCCCACGAGTGATCATATAGCTCTGAAAGATTGAAACAAGGGAATCCGAAAGATGTTTCATTACAGAAGAGTGATCGCAGTGGTGGTTCAGAATGAATGAAACCATCGTAAACTCGGATTAAAATTTGAAACATGGAGTAGTCAACGTATGGAGTAATTGAGGCTGAAACTAACTCAAAATCTAATCTACAGCACAATGAATGTCTTCAATTTCATTAAAATGGAAAGTATCTTTACAATAGTAGAGACATAATTCTCATGATATTCACACTACTCAAAGTAATAAGACGAAATCAACGTACCATCTCTCTCCGGAGCTGGATCATAAATTGGCGTCGCTTAAAGGAAATCTTGATGATCTTGGCCCAAGAGAAGGTGTTCATGCGCACGTCGTTCATGATCACCACCAGCCCGCTGGACGTCACCCCAACGTTCAGGTCGCGGTCGCAAGAGTCCTGCACACATGTCAAAACTCTTTATTGATCGCTCCATAAGTACAATAGCATTGTATAAATAGTATTTCAGGTTCTCAACCTAAATGGAGGGAGAAGAGAGTGAAGAGCAAGCTTAATGAAGAGTTTCCCTCAAACCTCTTCTATCCGCTTTCTTCATTTACTTATGCGAGAGAGCTGCGGTCTAGTGGAAATAACGCGGGAACCGAACCTAGATCGAACCAGGGGCTTTAATTTCCTGAGTCTGCTACTTAAACCCTCCGCCAAGGGTAAGACACAGCCATGCAGCTGAGCTGTGGCAACCACGTTCAGCTCGAGTCCAAGCCGAACGTGAACGAATCTTAAAAAGAGTGGGAACTCGTAGTCCAGTGACATACTTCGAGAACCGAATTAAAAGTTTGAATTAGTGCAATAGTTGATACTTACATTTTTAATAGTAGACGATGCTGGGCTGACATAAATGATGAAAAATAATATGGAGAGCACATAATATGTTATGCCATTACATGCACACACGCTGTTTTTTTTAATACGTTTATATACGTTGTGAGAGAAATTCCATGCACAATGCAATATTCAGAAATATTAATATCGAACTTAAACACACAATACCGAGAAGAATTTACGAGACAAATTTGAAGGCTAATACATCCGCTAATCTAACAGGAGCAATTCGAAAGATATTAACTTAGTACGCACGCATCAAGCAAATAAACCCACTCTCATTCTACAGTGGAACTCAAGTACGATGCCTTGGAGAGACACGAGAGGGATGAACGAAACGCTTTATGACGAGACGCTATCACACAAACTGCTAAAGAGAGTCAAGTAGTAGCTTAATGTTAGGAGATATGGGGCATCTTATATGGACAAAAAATATTGAAATAGCATAGAAACGAAGTTAGGTAAATTTTGAATTGCATGCTACACTCATGGGTGCCATCAAATATCATGGAGTAAAAGATGAGATACCACGAAGTAAACCAACGGATTGCCATGAAAATTTTGCTCGAGTATGAGGCTACCCTCTCGCGGTTAGCTAGGGAGCAGTTGGCGATACTTTCTTTTACAAACCTGCATAAATATCTAATCAATTTTTAACACTTTGACTGCGACGTGCTCCACCGGTGGTACACGGAGGTAATTTTCATTATGCTGCTGGCCGGCCAGTAGTCGCTAACTCAATTTTTATAAATATTTAATCAAAGCTAAATGAAGGTAAGATCCAGTTCATGTTTGGCAATTTCCAAATAGCTTACTATAATTGACATTAAATTTGAGTTTGGTGTTGAACTTGATATTTAGTAGTCGTAGTCAAAGTGTTAATCAGGAGTATTTTAATTCATAAACAATCAGTAATTGGGGAAAGGGTCGGGTGAAAATAAATAAATGGATAAATAAATAAATAAATAAATTCATTTTTGAAGCTGGTGGTAGTATTGAAACGTCCAAAAATGTCGTACTTCAAAATCTAACAAAAAAACGGGGAGCAAATGACAAAATTCAAATCGGAGGTTACTTGTGCAACTGATCGCTCAGTTCCGCAGAAGGGAATCCCATAAGAGAAATGAAAGACCCACGATAGTACCTTGGTGATGAAAAAATACCTAAATAAAGACTCATGATAATATACTGAGAACCTTGGTAAAAATCTGACCCAAGAACGTAAACTTCATTTCCCAGTAGGACATCCTCCTCAATACCGGAGGTTTCGGTTCATAAATGTTAAGCCAGCGTCAGTCAGTGCCCCGGACCTAAATATTAAACAATATACGTCAATCCTCGAAGCAGCTATTTCGGTATTTTGGAATTTTCAATAAAAAGAGAAAACCAGGAAAATGGTATAAAACCTTTTTCATTAAAATGTATTTTCGAGAGTGTAAAAGACTCGTAAAAATTGGACGTTTCGAGCCTTCGCTCATCATCAGCAATACAAATTCGAACAAAAAGTCATCTGTAAAATACAAAAAGAAAACAACTCAAAAAATGTATGACATTACTTATTGACTAGGGATAAAGGAAATGAGCTAAGATGATTATTTAAAATAGATTTCGTTTTAAAATGAACAGAGACTCTAAAATCAGCAATTCCGAACACAACTTTGCCCTGGCTGTGACTATGAAACTATTTTTATTGACTGCTGTGCCGCATTCAAAAGTATGATTACGGATGGCTGAGTTGGATGGGCTTGCTAATATGTTTCCCGTCCGGTAGCTCCTACCTTGATGCTCAGCAATCCTACATCCCAGAGTACAGGTAGTCATGCCCACATACTCAGATGCACAAAGTGCACAACTATATTTGTATATTAGGGATACCTGCATCTCAGTAGGAAGTCTGTCCTTGAATCTAAATCCTCATGTTATACATCATCTTTAGCGAACTTAGACTAATAAAACCATAATCCATGAAAATTAGCATCAGTAATCCAATTAATACGACGTTTGAACCAAGTTATGAATAACTTGGGATAACTGTGACTGATTGTTCTATGAATAAGTTCGCATAAGATTTATAGCTCAAAGATCGGCAGTACGTCGTCGTGGCGCGAGTTCTCGTAAGACTTAGAACTCCTGCAGTCAGCTGTACCGCTGAAGACTACGGAGAAAGAAAAGTTTTCTCAAAGTACCAGAAAATCAAAGCGCAGAGAGCCCACCTTGGCGGCATGCAGGTCTACCCCGTAGAGCTCGAGCCGCTTAGCGTGCCTCAAGAACTGAAACTCGGCGTCAGCAGGAGTCTGCCCTCTGTTAAAAAGGGGATGTGCACTTCACTGAAACGTTCGCAAGGTTAGATTAAATGTTTGTTTAAGCCTCCCTAACCGCAAAAAAAAAGCGTTCCGAAGAGAGGAAGGAGGAATGCACCATTTGGTTTGGCGGTAAGGAAACCCAGAATCTATACAGAAGGGGCATAAAAAACAGTAAGTTGAGAAAAAAATTTATGACGCAAGATGAAAGTTGAAGAAGAAAGTAGTAGGTGTTGAAAAACAAGACAGCAGTGAAACGAAAAAGGTGGTCCATAACAAAACAAAAATCTTTCCTATTTCAAGCAAAAGAAGGCCTACCTAAACATTAGCTCGGGAAAGCAAGTGAGGAAGTAGATAATCCTCACTGAAGTGAAATTTTGCAAAAGAAACTGGTGGATTTTAAGGTAACCCCGTTTTTCAACAAAAAGAAGATTAGATTAGATTAGATTAGATTAGATTAGATTAGATTAGTCGTTAGTTTTAGCTTCCTTGCCCAGCAACAAATGCGATCCAAAGAGAAGAAGGAGGAAGGCACCATTTAGTATGGAGTTAAGGAAACGCGGAATCTACGTAGAAAGGCATAGAAACAGTAAGTTGTGAAAGAAGATCATGAAACAAGACCAAAAAGTTGAAGAGGAAAGTAGTAGGTGCTGAAGAACAGGACACCAGTGAACCGAAAAAAGGTGGTCCTTAACATAACAAAAACATTTTATTTCAACAAAAAGGAAGGCCTACCTAACTCTTAGCTCGGACCCTAACACATTTTTCCCCTACGAGTGCCAATTCCTATGGATACAATAGATGCATCCGCTTGAGGCTGAGGGGTTCGAACAAAGTCAAAATTGAGAATTTTGCAGAGAGAAAACAAATCAGTCATCCCTAGTTAGAAATGAAATTACCTTGTAAGAAATAAATCAACATTGGTTTGCAACCGAACACTGCCATAAACAACACTGTGCACCTGAAGGTTTCGAGGAAATAAAAGTGGTACAGATGCCATTCGTCTCGCGATAGCGTTCGCTTACCAAAAACAAAATCAAACAAAAAAATCCGAATTTGACAAACCCCGTCACAAATCACTGACACTTCGCACATATAATGATAAAGGCATTCAAAATAACGGCCATCATGCTACGCATCGATAATCAGAAATAACTTGCATGATATCAATAGATTCTAATGCATTACAGACGTCTCGTTCTCATTAAACAAAGGAGTTATTAGATTTAGAAAGTTAATGAAAGCCGCTCCAGCCACAATAAAGGTGTTTCAAAAAGAGAACGGATGAAGGCACCATTTAGTATGAAGCAAAGAGAACGGGGAATCTATGCACAAGCTATGTTTCTACACAAGATACCCCGAGCACAGGAACAGCAAAATGGAAAAAAAATCATGAACTAAGATAAAAGTTGAAGAAAGATAGGTGGTGAAAAAGACAGCAGTGAACCGAAAAAACTCTAGTGTATAACAAAACAAAAAGTCTTTTATCTTAACAGAAGAAAGAAATACATTTATCTTCAGTTTGGGACCTCACATCTTCCTTCGGGCTGTGCTAATTTCCAGAGACACTACAGTTTTACCCCTCTGAGAAATAGTTAAGACCTAATTATCCGTGAAGATGGATCAAATTACTCTTCAAAAAACACTGTAAAAAAAGCTAAATCATTCTTAAAACAAAGCAGACCACGCTTGAGAACGCCAGATTATATGCTTGAAAACGCCAACAGTGAGAACTGTGGCGAGCCAAACGGCAAATGTGAAGGTGCCGCCTCACCTGTGCAGCTTGTGGAGCTCGATGACTTTGGGCAGCATGTGGGGCGGCACGGGGGGCAGGAGCTCGGCCTCCTTCAGGTAGTCCGTGCCGTGCTCCGTGACGCTGTAGTCTCCAAAATCCGCTGCACGAGACCCACCGAAGTAACGTGAAACATGTCCTCAATAGGCTGTTTCATGCCACTTAATTTAACATGCATTATATATGATCATGTCTTTCCAAACGCTCTACAATGAATACCAAAGTAAAAGGACGGTTACTCCGAGTAGAGCCAATATCCTGGATCGAGAGGGGAGTGGTAGTTCAATTCAATTTCCCGAGGCAAGAAACACCAAAGCTCAATCAGGGAACTCACGAATTTCAGTACTAAAGGCGCGCGTTCTCACCACCTGAGCACAGGAACGCAAGTCGAGCTGGTGCACTCAAGCACCAGTTGCGGTTGGTTGACCTCACATGCTCATCCAGTCCTCGAGTTCACACAGAATAACATCGGAAAAATACCACGTCGGTCGAAGTGATCGACCAACGACTCCCATGCAGTGATTGTGAATCATTCAAGTGCTAAGACACAAGTGTGTATGAGCCAAAAATTTGATTTTAGTATAGTAATAAAATGCTTAGTAGATTTATAGCATGCAAAAATCACAATTTGAACATTAAACAGTCCAAACTGAAACATCTAACTATCCATGCTAAGGTCTACCGATTAAGATCAGGGTATCCAGCTGTGGAGATTAGAGCATCGATACATTGAGTCTAAGCCTATTAACTGTTGAAACTTAGGCATCTATCCATCACCTCTTAGACAACTTGAAAAAAGCACTATGGCTCTGATGATCAGAATGATGATATTTAGCAACCGAAACTAAGCCATATAGCAATACATTCAGGGAACAACAAGGTACAGATCAAGAGAGACTAAGGCCCGGGCCCCTTAACTCTTGCAAGTATGGTGGTATTGAATATGAACTACCATGCAGCACACGTTTGGTGATGTCCTACTTAAAAAGTGTATCCCCGAACAAAAATTAAGACAAAAAACGAAAGCACTCATCATGAGAGACAATCGAGATCAAACACTGAAGTCCCAATAAAAAAAAGACAACAGTTTCTGAGAACAAACACGGAAGCCCCGAATAATAAAAGACAAAAGCCACTGCAAACTAACAAGAAGACAGCGATCAATAGCGACCACAATTTAGGAAGGAATACAAACAGGGAGAACAAAGACGCAAGCAAGACCCCCGCTCACATTGCAGAGCGTAAGAAGCGAGGAGGGTGGCGGTGGTGTCGGGTGCGGGCAGGGACCCGTCGACGAGGAGGCGGCGCAGCTGCAGGGTGACGTGGTAGCGCGTGTACTCCTCCGTCAGGCGACCGGGGTCACTCACCCAGAACTTGACACGGAAGTACAGCACCGGCAGCTCGCCTGCACCACATCACATACGTCAACTGACATCGCACACGCGGTATTTAGCAATGCGTCAGAATTCAGAAGTCACAAGCAATGCGTTCACTTCTGACAACGGTCCAACACATGCATAGGAATCGTCATGTGCCAATGAATCTCTCCATGCAAATGTATCTTGTTCCGAGTATGCACATGAATCGTTGTATACATGAGAATTGTGATAAGCCTAACAATCATCATGAGGCAATCATTATAAGCCTAAATATCGTTATACGCCTAGAAATCGTTCATGCCAAGCTAGGTATTGTGATATACATAGGAATCATTTATTTATAGGAATTGTCATAGGACTAGAAATCGTTCATACGTAGTTATCTCTACATGCCCAGGTATCTTTATATGCCTAAGAATCTTCACATGTCTAGGAATCTTCACATGTCTAGGAATCTTTACATGTCTAGGAATCTTCACATGTCTTGGAATCTTCACATGTCTAGGAATCTTTACATGTCTAGGAATCTTCACATGTCTTGGAATCTTCACATGTCTAGGAATCTTCACATGTCTTGGAATCTTCACATGTCTAGGAATCTTCACATGTCTAGGAATCTTCACATGTCTAGGAATCTTCACATGTCGTGGAATCTTCACATGTCTAGGAATCATCACATGTCTAGGAATCATCACATGTCTTGGAATCTTCACATATCTTGGAATCTTCACATATCTTGGAATCTTCACATATCTAGGAATCTTCACATGTCTTGGAATCTTCACATGTCTAGGAATCTTCACATGTCTTGGAATCTTCACATATCTAGGAATCTTCACATGTCTTGGAATCTTCACATGTCTAGGAATCTATTTATGTCTAGGAATCTTCACATGTCTAGGAATCTATATATGTCTAGGAATCTTCACATGTCTAGGAATCTTCACATGTCTAGGAATCATCACATGTCTTGGAATCTTCACATGTCTAGGAATCTTCACATATCTTGGAATCTTCACATGTCTTGGAATCTTCACATGTCTTGGAATCTTCACATGTCTAGGAATCTTCACATGTCTAGGAATCTTCACATGTCTAGGAATCTTTATATGTCTAGGAATCTCCATTGGCCTAGAAATCTCCATTTGCGTAAGAATCTCCATTTGCCTAAGAATCTCCATTTCCTAGGAATCTCCGTTTGCCTAGGAATCTCCAAGTTACCTAGAAATCTCCATTTACCTAGAAATCTTCACACGCCTAGGGACCTTCATATGCCTATGAATCGTTAGACAGGATGACCGGCACTTTATCGAACAATGCTTGACAAAAGTTGGGACCGTTGAAATCAACACTTTTTAAAAACAACCGTGCGGACGAAACAGTTTTGTAAGAGTTACAAGGACTTGAAATTTGAAACGTATTGGAGAAAAATTCGTATATTGAGAGTGACGAGGAAATGAAATCTAGAAGTTAAGAAAGCTTTTCTTTATTTATTATGAACACAAGGAACAAAATAACAGCTTTAACGGCTCTTCAAAGCTCGAAAGGCTAAAATAACGGCAATCTAGGGCACGAAACACTATAAATTATCGCTTAAAATTCACGAACCACACCAAATAGGAGCCTTCTCCCATAAACAGCACATACTTCTAAGGCAGAAATGTACTTGTAATTGAAGATCTGTCAACAACACACAGCTCACAACGAATTTTGACCTGCTCATCAGTTACAACGCTTATTGTACCATTTCACCAGCTCTAATTTGAGCATCTAATGATCGTTATTGAAGAATCACCCATAACTTTCAGTGTTATAATGAGCAACAACTGAAAGCAAGCGACCGCTCACATTAGTGTCTATATTACCCTTAACTGGTCGACCTTCAGTAAGTTCAGTTTAAGCTATCAACCGGACACCCGGCGACAAAACGTATCCTGTGATATCTTCGGACAATTCTATGACAGTTCTGCGACTTGTAAGCAGTGAATTCCTGTCAAAGTCACTTCCCATAATTCATGCACTTATGAGGAATCATATAAACAAATGTAGAATTGTGTATCTAGCAAATCGAAAAAGCATTCATTGAGGTAAAAATTCAGTTTTTGGCCCATAGCACATTTACTTTCTGAAGCTTTCACTAGCATATAAAACCAAGTAACACCTTAACAACAGTTGCACAATCGGCAGCGTTTTACTGAAACAACTGCACTGCTGGTTCCAGGCAAACTGAAATTATCGCTCGAGTGCTTGGAATGTTGTGTGATTTTGAAGCAACAACACTGCCGGACTCTGGTCGATTACAAAATACACACGAGCCACAAAATGTGGGTGTAATAAATAATAAAATCCACCAATCTAAACGAAAAAAATAGAATAACAGTCAAGACTTTTGTTCGCACTAAATAGGAATTGATCACAATTTGTAAGAAAACTTCCAGCTGAAGCTCGTTAGAGCAAACGCGTAACAGGTGGCTCAAGAAGTTAAGCAGGGTTGCTAAACGATCTTTGTTCGACCAAAAATTCGAATTCAACTCTACAGCAAGTCAAACGTAGCTCGCTCTCAAGCCATCCTGTACGATTACCATACAGTCAAATTTCATCCGACAATAAGGCAAAATTTGCGACTTTTGGTGCGAAAAACTCTACGGCTCCCCAGCGTGAGAACAACAGCCCCCCAAAGCACACTACGTAGACCGACATGCCCGCGTAGCACTCGAGTGTGGTTCAGCAGTAATCCTGCCGTCTTGCGCACACCGTAAAGCACTCCCAAGACACGAAGAACTACGTCCTGGGAGCCACAAAAATTACAGCATTGCGAAACAGCGTTCGCGGGCCACCAGTCTACGTAGCGAGCAAAGATGCGCATTTATCTACAGCAGCTTTTTCACGCAGAAAATTTATTTATCTTCAAATTTTCTTATCTCACGTATATATACTGCTGTACTTTTTCATCATTTCCTATTAAAAGAACACGATATAATACGCTGAAATCACAATAGTAAAAATTTGATTTACCACCGTTAAACGATTTTAATCCACTCCTCAGAACTGATTTCTTATTTGTGGTGACTAGTTTCAAATGAAAATAAAAAAATGACCTATCAGAAACTGATGCCAATATTTTACCAATGCCGAAAATCCGAAACTAACACAGTAAAATAACTATTTCCATTAACTCAGACCGACCAACGTACCAATAACACATCTTACTTCGAACAAATAAATCCCGTAATCGATAGTACCCACTTGACGATAGTACCCACAGTTCTATATACAACGCCAAAATTACACATTTCTTGCACTGAAAAAGCACTGCAGTAGGCCGCACAACTAGGCATAGAACTGTCGAACAATTTCTACGGCTCACTGGATTGAAATTATCCACACGGCAACCCATTACCTTGTACAATAACATCGGCTTTTTAGTCAAAACGCAACCCTGGCACAAATGTCAAAATTGAGAACTCAGAACTTCTAACGACCTTTTAGAAACTGATGTACATGTTTTTACCAAAGCCGAAAATCCGAACCTCACACAGCGAAATACCGTTTTACAATAAGACCAAAAAATCTTAAAATTAATAAGGGAGCGAAGAGGCGTAACCAATACTCACACGTGTCGATGGTGCGGCTGTGGATGCGAAGCTGTTTCTTGACCGTCTTCAGCGGGTCGAGCCACCTCTGCGCAGTGGACCATACTTCGTTAACACGTGGCTTGCGGAAAAATTTTAACAATCTCTTAAAATTATTGGCATTTAATGGACACAGTTTATGTTTGGAATTTATAAAATGCCTCACAATTTTTTCATTTAAATTTGAATAGAATATTGTACTTTAGTTTAACTCATCGCAGTCAACATGTTAACACAGTAAATAACTCGTTGATACAATAACTCATTGATACAATAACTCGTTGCTACAATAACTCGTTGCTACAATAACTCGTTGCTACAATAACTCGTTGCTACAATAACTCGTTGATACAATAGCTCGTTGATACAATAGCTCGTTGATACAATAGCTCGTTGATACAATAACTCGTTGATACAATAACTCGTTGCTTCAATAACTCGTGAAGACTTCGTAGTTAGGATACTGAATGCTCTATGTAACCAAGAAGGCGCACCAACAACGGTGTTCATGAACATGCCGATATTATACAGGGTAGCTATAGACTGACCTTTTCTGACCAAAATTTATACCCAGTTGCCAAAGATTATCCATCATCTGGCCACCCTGGAAATGTTGCCAAACAAAGATCATGATAATAAATGGTCTCCGAGGATTTTAATAGAAAATGTCGAATTTGATCCATTAGGAGAGAGAGAGAGAGAGAGAGAGAGAGAGAGAGAGAGAAATGTCAACATGAAGCACTAAACGGACCACTAGGAAGACGAAAAGCGCGAAATCGCGTAAATACGCAGGCGAAGTCATCCACCCAGAGTAAAATACCAGTAAAATCTCTTCTGTAAACTTAGATCACGCGAAAAACTAACCAGTTCCAACTTCTTCATGAACACTTGTACAAACATCCGCTGGTAATGAACTTCAAACTTGAAAATTACACTCCAACGTTATAGTAAATTTCTGGTAACAGTTCCGCAACGAACGAGGATGCTTTTTTTTCCCAAGTAGGTCTCATGTTATCTTTTTCTCCATAATTTTACTACCTCAACCAAGAAAACCTTCTACACTCTCATGATTATTTTTACAGATCTGTTACTGATTTTCCTTGATTCTTTGCTGAGGTTCTTGACCCGTTTTAAATGTTTTATAATCTTATACCTTTAAGTTTTGAATCCATGAGTTTATCTATGGTAATTCGTCACTTGTTTTCATTCCGTCGTTCGTTCTTACTAATGTCTAGTAATTTTTTTTTCTCGCTATACGTTTACTTGGTACGAGCGGGGCCGGGCAGGACAGGTGATGATACACATACGGAGTGTGCGGACCGATTAGCGCCTATGCCTAAATGGCCGGCGCTTATATGTGCACGCACACATACTACAACCAAATTGTACAAGAATTTAAGTTATGCAGCAAGCTTCCCATTTTAAATTCAAGTATCAAATAGAAATGAAGAACAATGAAGAATTCTTAATAGCAGGATCATAGTAGCCGGTAGTGAAATTAGCGGCAAGAGAAATTCCAGACGCGTATTTTCACTTCTACCTTACTCGAACATTGCATAAGTTGGTCTTCAGCTGATTTGAACTAGAAGGCTGAAAAACGCACTAAAGTGAAATAGTTACTAGTTCCCAATCCCTCGAACAAATGATTCTTCATATACTGGTTGCGATGAAAGGTAAATACCATGTGAGTACAGAAACACCTTCCATTATTATTATCACTATTATTATTATTATTATTATTATTATTATTATTATTATTACTATAATTATAATGGATTAAGATGCCCTAGCCACGACAAAAACTATCTCAAGCGAGCTAAAAAAAATGAGACCTCTTAATTTGGCCTGTAGGAAACGGGGGAATCTATGCACAAGGTACTCGCACACAGGCACAGCGCATAAAATCAACAAGTTAAAAGGAAGAGGCACACAAGACCAAGAAGAGACAGTGAAGAGGGCATGAAAACCAACAGAAACGAAATGGGTATGAAAAACATAAGTCCCGAAAGCCTATCCTGAGCTGATCTTAAATGTACCCTCCTGGAGGCGCCAGTCCTTGCACAAGATAGACAAACAAACCTATTTACCCTGACCCTATTTCTTACCCTCTGCTCCTTAGAGGTAAGGACACAATGCTACTAAACGTCATAAAAGTACACACCATATAATCAGCCGCAATGTAATCGTACACAATACGCTTGGACACCATACAATTTAACACAATATAACTACGCAACAGACATAATTAGACATCATTATCTAGCTGTCTAGTTTGACGAAGTCTCGAGATAACCAAGAGAAACACATCGATTCCCCAGTCAATGTGTATATCAAAATAAAGGTTATGATTATTATAGAAGAAAGTTTTAGCCTCCCTTCCCTATTGAAAATCGAGGACGGTGCACCGGTGGAATATGGTTGACAGGGCTTATTATCCGCGATTTATTGGTCATTCGGCCATCCGACCGATAAAACAACGGTACACCGCCAAATTTACGAGCATGTTATGATTGGCACTGCCATCTGTGGCCTCCCGTCCATACACCGTCTTTAATTCGCGGCATCTAGTAGCGATTCGAGGTTGACTTGGCCAAGGACGGCCATCTGGCTCAGAATCGCTGATACCGTGTTTTTCTGACACTTGTTTCTCATGCCCTTGAGCAACTAAAATTAAACTATGTTAAATAACCCCTTAATTTTGAAATGAAATGAACAAAATAATAATGAAATAAATATAAAAAGCTATTCTGAAATTTTACATTTTTGCTTTACTAATTATAAAACCTTTCACACTGAGATAAAAATTAAAATATTCAGGCCTCTATGAATAGGATGTTTTATTCCAGATTAGATTAAAAGTTTGTTAAAGCCTCCCTAACCGCTACAAAAATAGAGCGTATCGAAGAGAGGAAGGAGGAAGGCACCATTCAGTATGGAGATAAGAGAATGAGGAATCTAAGCAGAATATGAGAGTAAGATGAGAAAGAAATTCATGAAATAAGATAAAAGTTGAGAAAAAAAGTCCGAGGTGCTGAAAAACCGTGCAGTAGTGAATCGAAAAAAGGTGGTCCTTAACCCAAACAAAAAACATTTTATTTCAACAAAAAGAAGCCCTACCTAACTCTCAGCTAGGGCCCTCACATTTTTCCCCTGGGAGCGCTAATTCCCCCATATACAATAGTTGTATCCCCCTGAGGGAATTTTTTATTCCAATCAAGCCTAATAAAATATGTATAATTGGCAGAACAATTATGTGTGCAAATCTCATACAAGAAAAAACAGTCCGTAAAGCAGGCGATAGAGAAGATCCATTTTAAAAACGATTTCATTTGAACGTTTCAAGCTCTTGGCTCATTTTAAAGAAGGCTTGCAGATAAATCGAAAATTAATTCAATGCTTGCACAATTTGGACAGATCCATAATAGACAAAAATCTTAAAGAATACGCGGATTAAAAACTACACGTAATAGCCTACAAACAGAAGTAAATTGTGACAATGATAACAATATTAAAAGAAATGCAATAGTTTAATAAGAGAATAACTGTTCATCGGTTTATTATTTAGATACCGTCTCGAAATAGTGAGAGATACCTACGGTAAAAATCAAAATACGACGAATAATTACAAATTTTTAAGAAACTAATAGCTTAAAAAATTTAACTTTTCATAGCACATAATACTTTCAACCACGCCGCAGGCTGCACGCAGGCTGCAGCGGAGACGGTATGGAAACGGTCTTCTGGAAACTACAGAAATTTCTTTAGAATTTCTTGAGTGCAACTTTAGATTTCAGTCTACCACTCGTAACTTTTGAAATGATTCACCTATCGAGTTCAAATTACTCTCAAATGAAAGATAAAAAACATTCTTATGGAAAATCGTACATGCCAACATTCTTGAGCACTCTCAGACAGCAAAATTCATTTGCCATGAAAATTACAGTTGGTAGCTGCCGAGGAATTCTTGCTAGTCAAAGCTGTCAGCTAAAAAATTGTTAAATTTACCTAAAACTTTCCCTTGCGGATAGTTATAATGTAATAAGGTATTTAAATGCCAATTTAATCATTTATTACAGTTTTCATTAAATAATACTATCCTGTTATTCATCTAAGCCAAAAATTTTATCTGCACTCGAGTTAGAGATGGCAACACTGCTCGTGCACGTCGGCAAGATGGCAAGCTCTTTCGAAGTTTCACGGCGGCGGCAGTTATTTGAAAAGTGTCGTGCGTCTCAGAAGTGGTGCTGGTTTCTGACTCATTAATAAGTTTCAAGCAATGTCAAAATATATTTCAGTGCAATTGTGTAGTACGTTAGAGTGCATCTTATTTTTGAAAAAATTCTTGCTCTGAAAAGGTATAAGGTGTTCGCTCTCGAGTAAGTTTCTTATTCCATTGAAGACGTTATGCCGGTATGGCATGTTGTCAAGCGCCTGATGAAGGTTACGATTGAGACGACAAGTGCCTTGCAGGGCTGTCATTCAGATTGTACGATTTTCTCAAGGGTGACCAAGTAATTTTCCTAAGATTTCCCCAGATGTCAAAAATGTTAAAAATAACATAATATTTAAAGCCGCTTACCTTTTTAATAATGATTTTCTTCCCCGTCTACAACATGAAGACTTATTATATTCTTTCCTTTCTGTTTTTGAGTCGGGTTTTATACAGCTGATGAATAGTTACGTCTTCAACCTTCTCAACCTTCTTTATTAATGATTTCTCCGGCTCCTAGTTTAGACAGTTTGAAGAAATTCTTCTTATGTACTGTTTTGCTAACAATCGATCTCTTGTTTCTGATTTTAATGCCTTCGTTGTTTTCGTTTTTATGAAATTTATCTGAGAAGATCCTCTGCAAATTTCATCTAGCGCCAATTTTCCATATAAAGCAACGCCATCTTGCATATCATATGAAACTTTAGAGTTTTTCTTTACTAGTTTCTTAGCGATTTGGCTATCGGGACACACTCTTTTCAATAAGTCCGTGAAGTGATCTGCATGAACATGCAAGGCCTGATGGTGTAGTTGCTGCTGCAGCCATTGAGTTCCGTTTGGGGCGTGTGAAGCAGCGGCTGTACAGAAAAAATCCTGCGATGAGTAATTCACTCCTTGCGAATTCTTCTGTTTCTGTTGGTTGATTTTGTAATAAATTGAGTAAGAAGATTTTATAGTTTCAAATTTAGCTTTATGTCTTCCAGAAGCTTTTTCATAGCTGATATGTTTATATTGTTCATGGTACAGTTACAAAGTTTGCAACAACTCGAAGTTTCGTAGTGTTTATCATGTTAAAGCCCAGACTTTGATGTCTGGGTTATTCATCCATTCCTTATTGAATGACTAGTCGTACCATTTTGTTTTCTTCTTCTGAGGCTCCATGTTTAAGGCTATAGAAGAATAAACTCGACAGTGTCCACTGTGGCACAGATACAGGGCGGGCGCACACATCAAAATCGCTTTAGGTGGTTGCTGTACCTGGCACACGCTTGTTACAAACGAATGTTTAACGAGCTTTGAACAAGTACTTCACGAGATTAATTTTCATCTCAGATTAATTAAAAAATATTCTCATTGGTGATGAAAATGTATTTGAATCTTGCTGTTATTCAGTAAGCATGTGATTAATGAACAATGAGATCATTGCATCAAATTCCCAAGAATTCGATAGTATTTACTCAGATTTCCCAATATCCCTAGGATGATAGTGATTTCCCAAGATCTTGGGAAATTTCCCAATGTATGGCAGCCCTGGTGCCTTGTCGTCTGAATAATTTTTTAGTGTGAATGAATAGTAATGAATAGTAATGATATGTTTATTCACTATTAATTCCATTCTTATTTTACAGTAAGTGTTAACACAATTTAGCTTCCAACTTCTAAGTTGCAGTATAATTCTACTTGAGAAACATTTGACAAGAAACAATATGCAATATTTTCAATTCAGATGTACCTATAGTTTCGGTATCGGCCTTTTTCCATTATCTGTACATCACTAGTTTTCAATTTATTAGTAAGAAAATTAAACTTCATAAATATCTGACGAGCTGAGTTATAAAATTACGGAATAACGTGGTTTAAAGAAGAAAACATCAATATTTACTTGAATTCGTTCGCGGAAATTAAGAATTCTCCTCCAAAGAATCTCCAAAGGAACACATTTAAGAACGTTTTAAATGAATGATATTTTGCTCGCTGATGCATAATTTTTAAGTTATTAACCTGTGAAGTTATAGGAACTTAGTATATAAAAGTGGAGAAACGGATACCTAAATATGATGTAATACAGCATGACGTGATGCTACGTTAAATTAGGTTAGGTAACGTTAGATTAGCTGAATAAACTAACCTAAAATAACTTAACTTAGCCATACTGACACTGATGGTTACCGCCGAAATACTGGGCGTATTTCAAGAATGCAGGTACGATGCAGCCGAATATATAATGCTACTTTAACCTGAACGTGATTCATGTTATAGCTTGAAAATCACGTATCAGCGAGCAAAATGTCATTCGTGTAAAGCGTTCTTATATGAACGCTTTTAATGATTCTTCAAAACAGAGGTCGTGATTTCCGTGAACGCATTAAAGTAAATACTGACCGAATAAAACTCCTCACCTGATGAACATTAGCATCATTGATGAGTTAGAGTTGAATTATATTTTGAATTGAGGAGCTTCCTACTAGCAAACGTTGCGTGATCGTAGGCTAGTGATGTACAGATATATAGGTAGCGGCAAGATCTGGCCGATATTTCATCAATAGTTTCCAATAATACGTACTTTATCGTGAAAATGAGGTCATAATTCGTTAAAAGAAAAGCATAATCAACTAAAGAGCCTATTCATACCAAGTAAATTAGCTAAATGTTGAATTACATCGTTTAATCAGGCCTGCTAATTGAATTTACTACGTTGAATTCCCGAAGTCTCGGACGGTTTGTAAGTCAAAACTTTGTGGCATAAATAGTTAAACACAGTGTGGACATAAAATTATAATACTTTTACAACTAAAACATTTTTAGCTAACAAAAATTAAACCTATCATATATAGTTGAAAGTGCATTTTAAAGTTTTTAATAATTCAACATTAAAATAACTGAAAATTCTATTTTAATTGAGCTTGTAGGTCGTAAAATATTACAAAGCTAATTATTTATTTCAATTTAGCATGCAAATCGCCGTTCATCACAAATCTTGCATTTATCTTCTATTTTAAGATGTTTGAAAAAAATCACGAACAATCTTATAGTTGGTTGCGTGTTAGCGCATCTCTACGGTTTCGGATCCTATCGAATTTTAATGTTTTCTTTTCGTCAAAGTATGTATTTTGGTTTGAAAAACATGAAAATGATAACCATATTACGGAGAAATTATTGTTTCGGTCTACTGTTGAAAACATTTGCTATTACAACTAGTCTACATTACTTTGCAATACGGTTTGAAACATCTATTGCAAGGATTTCGTTTTGTTATTTTATTGCAACAATATAGTTAACAAAGCTAGAGCAGTTCTATTATTCCTAATCGAAAACTTTATTGTTAATATTGTTATATTATTAGATACATTAGTTAATAATTTTATTACACTACTCATGTTGGGCTTATAATGATTTTATTTTATTAAAATTGTAAAAGTATCGGTAACTTGACTTGGATTAATTTGAACTTGACTTGGATTAAATTGAACTTGACTTGGATTAAATTGAACTTGACTTGGATTAAATTGAACTTGACTTGGATTAAATTGAACTTGACTTGGATTAAATTGAACTTGACTTGGATCAATTTGAACTTGACTTGGATCAATTTGAACTTGACTTGGATTAATTTGAACTTGACTCGGATTAATTTGAACTTTACACGGATTAATTTGAGCTTGACTTAGATTAATTTGAAGTGAAAAAGGTGTAGTTCCAAAAGTGGACCAAAAAAATAATTTATCCACAAAATAGTTGGCATGTTTGTGTTTTCCACACCAAAATACATACTTCGGCGAAAAGAAAACATTAATATTCGATACGCCCCGAAACCAAAAAGATCCAAACACGCGCAACTAATTCTATAAGATTGTTCGTGAATTTTTCAAACATCGTAAATTAAAGAAAAATGTAATATTCCTAAAGTACGGGGATTCATATTCTAAATTAAAATAAAATTATTCGCTTTGTAGTATATGACGATTTACAAGATAAATAAAAATCGAATTTTCAGCTTTTTTGCATTAAATTTCAAAAACTTTAAAATACACCTTCAACTTTATTTACATAATTGGTTTGATTTTGGTTCGCCTGTTTTGTTGTTTAAGGATAATAATTTTATGTCGCTTCTGTTTTCAACTATTCATGTTACATAGCTTTCACTTACTGACCGTACGTGCCTCATCGGGAAGTCGAAGAAGTAAATTCAGTAAGCGGGCCTTATTAAACACTGTAATTCAACAGTTAGCTAACTAATTTACTAGGTATGAATAGGCTCTTTCTTTGATTATACTTTTGCTTTCATGATTTATGACCTTCATTTTTATGATAAAATACGCGTTATTGGAAAGTGTCGGCCGGATTTTACCAACACCAGTAAAAATGACCGATACCAATACATCGCTTCATCAATAATTTTATGACAGGATTTTATAAATATTTTTTAACGTTTCGATCCAAATTTCAAATAAAAAAGACAGCCATTTACATTTATGTGCAACGGCCAAAAAGAAAGACGGTTGGATGCTGCATTGGCTACTCTAACGGAAGCTTCATAAGAAAATGACGCTGGAACGCACAAAGAGTCGTTTTCTTCTAAAATTTCGCTTGTATTTGAGTTCGGACCCGTGACTTCGGGTGAAGATGGCGATTCTTCTTGTTGACGAGGAACGGGAGATGGCCGAACTATTAGCTTCACCACCTCGGTCAATTGATATTTATGACGATTAATCGTTGTGGTGGGGCTGGTAGTGAAGGCAATTTAATAGCAACGAAATGTGGAAACCAAACGTGAATATCCCTCGTCCGTCTTCAGCAACCTCTGAATTGAAGGACGTTCTTGAAGGTGATCAACAATGTGTTCAGGTACATATTTGTGTGTGTGGGTGGGTGTGTGTGGGTTGGTGTTTATACCAAATATCTGATCGTAGCTACCAAATATCCACGTGAATGTATTGGTTAAGGTTGCGCAATTGATTCATATATCCTAAATAAGGGTATATGATATTTAATATTGGTGTGCGGTTAGCATGGTATGTTAATATTGTTGCTTCTTCACCCTAGAAAAATCAGAATCACAGGTGATCTTTGTACGATGGATAAGAAACGCTCCCAGCTGCCAGTGTGTGACGTCACAACCATATGTATATATGCTCGTGACGTCATACACTGGCAGCTGGGAGCGTTTTTTAAGCGATTGCGTAGAGGTGGCCACCCGTGATTTGGAGTTGATTAAGGTTGCGTAGCGAGCGATTCAGTGGATGTAGAGTTGGGTTGAGGTTGATTTGAAACCATTCACCGGCCTAAGTTGGTTTTAGAGGTGATTTGAGGTTGATTTGAAGCTGTTCACCGACCAAAGTTGGTCGCAGTATGGACGTATTGAGGGCGCAGTATGGTCGCGGAGACTGGACATTTGACCCTCAAATAGACGGTAAACCAACCTCAAATCGTCCATGTTTCCACTCATATTCCACCGGTGCACCGTCCTCGATTTTCAATAGGGTTTACCACGACAAAGATGTTCCAAGAGAGGAAGTATGAAGGCACCATTTAGTATGGAGTTGAGGGAACGCGGAATCAGTGTATAAGGTGCATGGAAACAGTAAGCTAAGATAGAAGATCATGAAACAAGAAAAAGTTGAAGACAGTAGTAGGTGTTAAAAAACAGGACAGCAGTGAACCGAAAAAAAGATCGACCGTAACTAAACAAAAACCTATTCTATTTTAACAAAAAGAAAGCTTACCTCACCTTTAGCTCGGGCCCTCACATAGTCTCCCTGGGAGCGCTAATTCCCATAGACACAATAGTTGTGTCCCCCTGAGGGGTCAAAGTAAAGGTTTTCAATAGCATAGTTCTGAAGGAAACAGGTACTAAGTTCAAGAATTAACCCTTTAACGCCCAAGTGGACTGTATGGTCCTCCTTCGAAAATAGCCTCAATATATTGTATTTCTCGTAAAATTTGTTCCCTGAGGTATTTTATGGACTGCACTGTCGAGTGGCAGTTCCTTCCTCATCGTTAAATCGATAAATATCTGATGCCGGTGCCAGTTTAATGATGGTGGTTGTGATAACGGTAACATGAGTACAAAATGTGGACGTTAAAGGGTTAACCTCCAACACCATTATAATATTTTTTTCACTTTAATGCCATTTTTAACGTGCTCTCGAAAGTTGTATACAGAAAAAATTACACTTCCAGGAGTTATTTTCCTCAAGTTCCAGGCAGAAAACCTACCAACAGACTGACATATTATCAGAACGATATATTTTTGCTCTAATTTGTAGCATCTTTAAAAGCGCGTTCAAATTTAAAAATCTCTAAAGGTTGCAACAAAGGAAACGCTTTATAAACGAGGCTCAAATCTCGGACAAATTTGATTAAATGAGAAGTTCCAACAAAAAAAATCAAGAAACACCACGTCAAGACGAGAACAAAAACAAATCAAGTCGCCGCTCAGTAGTACCAGTTACAAGCATAAAATTGCTCTACAGCCCAAACCTAACAGCCCTGCAACACATTGAGCTGGACAAGCATTACATTGGCAGGATCCAGTGGTGCATATCGAGACACGAGTAAGATCAGCACCAACAAGCAAAATTCTAAGAAGAGCAACACGCACAAAAAAAGTACAGAGAGAAAGAGAGGTAAGAAGCGAAGCAAGCCCCACAAGACGAAACAACACAAGCAGCAGCAGCAGCAGCGGGACCGAGTGAGAGTATCTGTGCGGCTCAATTTATATCAGTTAGTCGTCCCTTGTGCACTGCCTCGCCTCACGCACACACGCTCTCACCTAGTGTGTTGTATCGTGCACGCACAAACGCTCTCACCTAGTGTGTGTCTTACAGGCACACACGCTCTCACCTAGTGATGTGTCTAGCACACGCATATAAATACATAATTTTTGATTACACACCTTGACCTAAGGCTGTTGAGAAATAAGCACACGCGCGTTTTGAGCTAATGCAGAGGAGCGACTCGAATGCGGGCGCTACCATGAGCTATTACCTGTGTTGTCACCAAGGACTTGCTCGGTCATTTTACGCCGCCGCCACCTCGAACACATGATACTTCTTGTCTTGGTAAAGTCACTACAGAAATGAGTCTGAGCAAACCCGTCAGTCGAAGTAGCCCAATTTTATGCCCTCCTAATAACAGACTGCACGGTCGCCGTGCATCCTCCCTCATGCACAACGCTTTGGAGTCCAACAACTCGCGGTCATCACGAAACGTGAGACTAAAAGCTTCTGCAGTCCGTGTTTAAAGCGTTTATAAAGCGGTGGAGTTGACAGCAAGTGAACTGGGTCGTTCCGACGGGCATAACGCGTCACCCAAATTACGAACTTCACACACGCGTAACTTCGTTCGCAGAACTGCGTCAACTTTCGGCATTGTTGTGAGCTTTTCGTGCGCCTCGAGCAATGAACGGCGAGACAGCTGGCCGAGGGAAATGTTCGCCTCCTGAGGCAGCAGCCCTCGTGTTGCGAGAGCGAGAGTGGCCAGCCTCTGGCGCATGCGCGAACTTACGACGCATCACACGGTTAGACGCGGCACATCGCATTTGATGCTCATTAATGAATATCTACATCATATATAAATTCTAAAGTGATATTTACATTTCTGCAAGCTGTAATCGTTGGTAGAGTTCGATTTCATAATTAATGTAGTAGGTCAGCCTTCCCTTGGTGTGTAGAGGGAAAACGCAGCAGGGCACCGTCCTGACCACGAGATGATGAACAGCTTTATTGTGGCATCTGCGCCACGTGTTGCCCCTTTAATGAGCGCTCCCACCACGCCAGGCACCGGTACAGCCCTGCCACCTGACGCCTACGCCTACATGCGTTAGCACTCAAGTCCTGTGTTAAATACGCAGTAAAGATGAGGTGGCGATGCGCGCACGATGATGGTTATTGCTCTGAGGTAATCAATAATTTTCTCGTTAAATAAATAATTTGCATATCTATACGAGGTAACGTAATTTCGCTCATGCTCAAACGAAGCTCGGGAACGCTAATTGAGCAAGCCCAGTCAGTCATTCGCATAATAGCGTCGAGTTCTCAATTTCTACGAAGCCGTTTGTTGATGATAAATGCAGTTCACAAACGGTGTGCTAAATGCGCCTTAGTTTCTGTATGTAACAACATAGCAGCCCCTCTCGTCGAAGGTCAAATAAGTTTGACGTTACATAAAGAGAAAGAAAGAAATATTACAAACGAGCGGTTACTGAAACCAAAATCCTAAAATTCCGAAGAAGGGCCATCAAAACTATTGTCATCCATACAAAAGAGTGGTTCTAAAAACCAGTTCCCTCCCATAAAGAAAGGCGGCTAATAGAACCAGTGTAGTTGTGGTTTTCCCATAACCACCCAACATATCATGCATAAAATCAACGCTTCGAGAAGATGAATGCGTCGCGCCCCTGTACCTCCCTCTTATGCTTCGAGAAGATCCGCAACAACCACTCATAAAAAAGATGTCCTCATCAAACATCAAAGCACCTTTTCGATCAGTTCTGCAATCCACCAGAAAGCATACCGTGAATATTCAATATGAAGAACGCTGTCGTCGTAGCTCGTGATCATTGCAGGAACGCCGACGTTGCCCCTATTCTTGGAGCTGATTAAACACCTACTTTCGCTCCCCTGTTACACTAGCCTCGTCTCTATACCAACTGCGAGGCCGCGCCCGGGGCCGGGGCCGGATGCTACGCCACTTCTAAAAAATATTCATATGCTTTACACCTGGGTCACTAATGATTGTTTTTAAATTATTAAAATCAAGTTTAGGATTCACTTTTTCAATAACCAGAATTACAGATATTTTTACCTGGTCGTTTCTAATTATTTTCGAATTATTAAGATCAAATAAAGGATTCATTTTCTCAACAATTTAACCAGAATTATAGATATTTCTATTAGTTTATCAGTTATTGGCATTTTATGCTCCTAGCATCGATACCACAGTATGACGCGTTGGTTTGTCACACATGGGAGAACTTAAACTTAGCTTGGGTACGGCATTTATTCGCGAGGAGGCTGTTGCTACGCTCGCACATGAGAAGTTTCTTTCAGGGACCATCACCACTTTGTGTGATGATCTCATACTCTCTTTAAGTGGATTTGCGTATGTGAAACTGAGTACTGTATGTTTACCTCAAGCATCCCCGACTAATATAATTATTCTTCGAGTTTTTGGTTTTGAGAGTAAGAAGACCAATCTCACCATAACCGCATCTAATTACATTACATTCAATATTACCATGCCTACCCCACAGCACCAACGCCATTTCGGAGTAAGTGAGATACGGGTAGCCAATTCTACCGCATTGTTTGATCAACTTTTTTCTCAGCAGCTTTATGATGCACTATCGTGTACATTCGTTCTTCTATTTCAATAGCAAAATAAGCATTCTTTTGTGCCGTTAATTACCTTTTTATGCTAAGAAGACAGGAAGATGACGGAGAAGTAGAAAATCATAAAATATTATCAACGAAACTGAATATGCAGGAATAAATTATTCCCTTGGAAATACAGCTATGCCAATATATTAAATGAGCTTACCGAAATGCATTATCCGATCACGTCCTTCATAAAGTGAAGTATATGATTACATAACGTGAATTGTCCCGATTTAACACTTAGATCGCTTTTGGTTAAACTGAAGTTTAATGTTCAACTAAAATTTTAAGTCAATTGTAGTAAGCAATTTGTTAAATAGCAAACATCAACCGGATCGTGCCTTCATTTAACTGTCATTCAGTATTTATAAAAATTGAGTTAGTGACTGCAGGTCAATCAGTGGCATTATGAAAATCCCTTCCGTGGTCATCTGTGGCGCACGTTGCGGTCAAATCATAAGACTGGTGGCAGCTAACACCAAATGTCTCATTGAAATGATTCATGGAAGAACGTAATTCGAGTCTTGGAAAGAAACGCATAACATCTTGGGGACCGCATCGATGGATACGATACACCCAAAATAGCACCCTCATCTATAAATGGATGGTAACAACAGCCGGTCAACGCAACAAATATGCACAACACGCAACGACTCTCCTGCAGCGAACTCCACACGAATAATAATAGTCCGGACAGCAGCGTTTCACGCACCACCCTACGCGAGACGGTCTGCGAGATTCTGGACTGCGGGTGTTTAATTGCAGCAAGCTGAACAAAAGAAAAACTTTGCTTGTACGTACGCGCATGAAACTGTTAACGCCTCGCTAGCACGCACGGACAAACATGGATCACAGTGCTAAACGCAAGTTACAAATCAACACATTCAGTGACAGCTGTAGTAACACGCGCCATGTGTGTCCCAATCATTTTGAACGTTTCCAGCGCATGTATATTTAATCAATCAGAGCAGTTCACCACACTTATGAAAGACGCTTCTCGCCTTCAGTGAAAGGGAAGTATAGCTAACTCCCATACATAATCACGGAGGAACAGAATTTTTCATTATCACTTGAAAAAAAGACGGCAGAATCTTACTTCGCAGCGACGCTTCACTTCCAGTGAGGGCGTCCAGCAGCGATGACAGGCCTAGAGCACAACGAGACCTACGAACTGCAATATCACACAGTAATATATTAACCACGGTAGAGGAAACAAGGTAAGGTTATTTCAATGGGGGAAAACACCCCTCCTCTTGTTTGGTTAGCCAACAGAACGGCTTCATTCTTTATGACGTCACCATTGCGCCATGTCATTAAGCCACTAGTGATGCCAGATTTGGGTCTAGCAGTGTTGTCAGCTGCAATCTGAGCGCTGCTATTGGTTCGTTGCCGTGACGTCAGCATTGCCACACGGTCGACGAAAAAGACTGGTTTGAACCTACCTTGTTTCTTCTACCGTGATATTAGCTAAACCAGTGCAAGAAATTACTATTCTTTTTCAGAGTGCGGACTAATTACGTATCAAACATATACCGCAGTTGTTTTTGTTCAGGGAGTAACTATCAATAAGAAATGAATTAGAGTTTCAAGCTAAAGGTAAGATCTATATTTTCCTATCGAACAAATGCTAGAAAAACAGACTGAACGATATGTTCAAACTAGAGGTAAAAAACAATCAATTTAAGATCCCAACAGCTACGAGCAAGAACACGTGGTTGCACTCAAAAGAACGGTATAGTGTCCTTAAAATTAGTAAATACAACCGATCTTCAAGTTACACAACGTATTGCGCGAATAAAAATTAATTCATTATTCAGATAAAACGATGCTTGATTCAAGTCATAAATACCTGAGCTAATTTTCATCCGTACACGTTAAGAATACAAAGGCCAAATTTTCAAACGTACACGTTGAGAATACCTGAGCCAATTTTCAATCGAACACGTTAAGAATTCCTGGGCTAATTTTCATGCGTACACGTTTAGAATACCCAAGCCAATTTTCAATCATACACATTAAAATTACGTTTAAGAACACCTCGTCTAATTTTCGAGCACACACGTCAAGATTTGCATGAATAGGAGAATTCGAGGTTGGATAAGAGGGGCATAAAGACAACACTGACCCGATCAGGCTGGGTGGGCGGAGAGCGCGTGTCCCGGTACTGCAGGCCGAAGTAAGCGCGCTCCAGCAGCTCCAGGTGGGAGAACACCAAGTCCAGCAGCGCCTGGCCTTTGGCGTGCTTCTGTACACCAAATGGGAGAATGGTCAAATGGTGTGTCTTGGGAGCTACGTGCGTGTCGTGGTTAGCAAGTATCATGCAGTGTGTCACTTTGTCGGTGCGTGTGTGTTCACGTAGTCAGCGTGTATCATGCAGTGTATCAAGTAGTCAGATTGTGTATCACATGGTCAACGCGTGTATCACAAGATAAACGTGTATATCCTGCAGTGTATCAAGTGATCAGTGTGCGTGTATCACGGGGTCAGTGGTCAAAGTGTGTGTGATCACGTTATGGTCACAGTCACCGTGAGTGCATAAATCATACTATTAACACAAGTACACATTCAATAAACGATGAAGAATGCCATCTCGAGGACGCGTTTAGCTACAACATAATTGATACCCTACAATGTGGAAGACGTGCTTCACCACAGTACAAATGCAATACAACTCGCATTACGAGACAATCGTCCAACGCCGAGGTCGGCAACCTAGCCACAATCGGCTGGCGGGTCATTTTAGGTCGGTCCACCAACTTAATACTCGTATTTAGACACTAAATATCAATTTCGTATCGATTCAGTCGATTCGTATCTATTCAATTCATACTCAACATCAAATTTGTATTAATTTAATTTATTGGTATTGATTCAATTACTACAAGATCAAATTCGTATCGATTCAACAAATTCGTATCGATGCAATTCATGCTCAACGTCAAAATCGTATCAAAAACCAATATAGTACAGCATAGTTTTGCCTCAAGGTTTGTTAAACAGTTCGCGGGGAAGTGAACGACTTGATCGACATTGAAATATTCAGTTGGTATCGCACACAAGTTCAGTAGGTAGTCAAACATTCACCAATCTTTCTTTCGTGACACTGAATAGCTGTTGGGTATTCCCTTATCTGAAAGTTGTCGACATCTGATTTACAGCAATTTGTAACGCCCAAAAAACTGTCGTAACTGAAGCCCACATTTCAGGTAGTGTGTACGGCCCACTGTGATGTTATAAGACTCTGTATCAAAACTTTCATTTTAATTGAATAACTGCTTCACTACAGCTTGGTTCCAGCTTGTCTGAACAAAACTTGATTGGATCTGAAAACTAGTCTTACTGCAATAAAACATCGGTTTATGGACTGTAAAATTATCCTGTAAGTCACATGATTCTCTATTAGACATGAGAGGTGACACGGTAACATTTGCCTAAATCTAAAAAAAATGTCTTTTTACAATTAGGCATCGGACATGCTATGCAAAACTATCCATCCAGCACATTAGATTAGTTAAGTTAATTTAAGTCTCGCTTAACTCCACTAATGTGTACAGAAGAGAGGAAGGATGAAGCACCATTAAGAATGGAGATAAGGGAACGTAGAATCTATGCACAAGGTATGTTTCCACATGAGATCCTTCGTGCATACAAACATCAAGTTAAGAAGGAAGGGTTCGAAATAAAATTAGAGATGAAGAAGATGATAGAGGCGCTGACAAACAGGACAGCCGCAAACCAAAAAGATGGTCTTTTAAAAAACAAAAAACATTTTATTTCAACAAAAAGAAGGCTCACATAACTTTCAGCTGGGATCTCATATTTTCTCCTTGGGAGCACCAATTCCCAAAGATACCTTTCCTGTAGTTGAAAAAATATTTTCTACAAAATATGATTAGTATAAAATATCCAGTAACTGAACATGCAGGATTCACTACAATACAATCGGAGCAAAACTATGCCGTAAGTGAAGACACAGGATTCATTACAAGATATGAGTCTCAGAAGCCAACACTAGCAAGTAAGTAAAGGTACATGATTCAGTACTAGATATTAGTGTCAAAACTAGTGAAGCCACCTAATTAAATACAAGATATTTGAATGTCAAAACTATCAAGTGAAGACACACGATTCATAACAAGATGTACGAGTGTCAAAACCAGCGAATAAGAGAAAACACACGTGATACCGCAAAAAGACAAAAGCGGTAAGAGAGCAAGACTCGCCTGGATCTCGAAGACATGCGGGGAGTCATCGAGCAAGACGACCTCGACTCTGATCACATTGAGGGCTCGATGCATCGCCACCTCCGCCGCCCGCACGCCGTACCGCCGGCCGCCACTGCGCCCCACGGCCGCCGCAGGGCTGCCTTCCGCCACCGCCGCCACGTCACCACCACCACCACCACCACCCTCCACCATTGCTGCAAAAGATTAGATTGAATGTTAGTTCAAGCCTCCCTAACCACAAAAAAAAATAAAGCGTTACAAAGAGAGGAAGAAGGAAGGCACCATTCAGTATGGAAGTAAAGAAACGCAGAATCTATGCAGAAAGGGTATAGAAACAGTAAGTTGAGAAAGAAGTTTATGAAAAAAGATAGAAGTTGAAGAAATCTGTATGGGCTAAAAAACAGGACAGCAGTAAACCGAAAAAAAAATATGGTTCATAACAAAACAAAAAACCAATTTCCTTTCAACAAAAGGAAGGTCTACCAAACTTTTAGCTCGAGACCTCACTTATTCTCCCAGAGAGCGCTAACTCCCATAAGTACAAGTTGTATCCCCCTGAGGGGGGCGAAATAACTAAAACGCCACGACAACTTCTCATAATTCAGCTCGTAATTTGAACTCGCACAGGCATTTTTGCGCGTGTACGTGCACCCACTTCACAAGAACCGTATCCCCACCATCCCCCGATCTCACACGGATGGTCTCAGAAAGACCAAAGATCCGATCAGATTAGTTTATAGATTATTAGTTAATTTAAGCCTCCCTATCCTCAACAAATGAGATCCAAAGAGAGGAAGGAAGAAGGTACCATTTAGTATGGCGTTAAGGGAACGTGGAATCTATGCAGAAAGGGCATAGAAACAGTAAGATGAGAAAGAAGTTCATGAAACAAGATCAAAGTTGAAGAAGAAAGTAGTAGGTGCTGAAAAAACAGGACAGCAGTGAACCGAAAAAGATGGTCCGTCACAAAACAAAAACCTATGTATTTTTAACAAAAAGAAAGCCTACCTAACCTTCAGCTCGGGCCCTCACATTGTCCCCCTGGGAGCCAAAGATCCGATCATTATTTTTATCACTCGAAAACTGAGAAGACAGAATTGGGTCAGTTACGGGCTGAAACAGCAATCACACAAAATATTGTAGTGCTCTATTTTTGGTTGAGGTGCTGCAGTAGGCGTTGTGAGCAGTGTTGACAAGTCAAAACATCAACAATATGCGCTCCTTGGACCCTCACATGAGACTTCTCTACACCAGCTTCGCTGAGTTTGAAATGAGAAAAACAAGAATTTAGCAACTGCAAGAAACCTTCTGCGGACTCGTACAGAAAACGCAACTACAGTATAATAACCATGCCAGCGCGATAGCTTCTGAGCTTCAAGAGAATGCTTCGATTGCGTAGGCAACTGTGCGAGTGAGCGTATACGCAAATATCGCCGAGAGATCCCCTAATATGTTATATATGCTGGAACACTTATTGCCTATAACCTGATATTCCATTCAAAATTGTACTCCTTCGTAAGCACGTGATTAAAACACGAAAATTTTGATCAGCACCTACCAAATAGCAAAACCCGATCACCGCACCCCAGCATCACCTCTACAGCACATTGATCCCGACCATAAAGATCCATGCTGTCACATGCACGCAATATAAGAAAAACGGCATATAGCAGCGCATCAATTCCCTCCAGTTGCAATATCACGCGACGGATGTTGCTAATTAGTGACAGCAACATCTTGCGACACTGACGCTTCCTGCACCAACTGCATGCCACGTCGCAATGAATCCACGTCCGCGAGACCAAACGACCTGTTCTGCATTGGAATGGTTTCCCACCACTACAGTCATTTCACGCTCGTGTTCTGGCATGTGATAAATGCCTAGCAAAACCAAGCGTGAATGATACGATACATTTGTGCTAAACAGCTGATAAATACTTGACACAAAGAAGTGCGAATGATGATACATCTGTGTTGAGCAGGTGATCAATACCTGGCACTACAAAACGTGAATGATACGGTATAATATTTGTGTTTATGCAGGTGATAAATGCCTGGCATTATAAAGCATAATTGATGTGGTTTAATATTCGCGTTCTAGTACTTGAAAAATTCCTGGTACTCGGAAGCATAACCAACACGGTTAAATATCCGTGACCAAACAAATTCGGTGACACTTAATGTACCAATTTCGTTGAGCATCACGTAGTCATCGCAACCTAACCTAACTGCATGAAGTGCCGCAAGAGCCACGCACCCGCCAAGTGATGATGTAGACGGACACCTCAATAGTGGGAGAACAGCACTCCATTGGCCACAGTATCCGGTCTCTTCCTCAACCTACGTCAACTTGATTCGTGCTGTGACATGCATGAAGTCACTCGGTGGCACCTTTCTTTTACTGACTTTCATTTCCGTCTACCTTTTGAAAAGGAGCACCTCTTTCACATGAAACTATCTTTTTCGACGTAATTCTCAGTTTTTGAAGTCGCCTTCTATGAACTATTTGCAGGTAACCTAACTGAGATTTTTTCATTCATTTCTTCTTCTTCTTTGAGCCTCTGAATATTTGTTGCCTCTCAGCCTCCAACAGTGTGTTGCCTCTCAGCCTCCAACAGTTTGTTGCCTCTCAGCCTCCAACAGTGTGTTGCCTCTCAGCCTCCAACAGTTTGTTGCCTCTCAGCCTCCAACAGTGTGTTGCCTCTCAGCCTCCAACAGTGTGTTGCCTCTCAGCCTCCAACAGTGTGTTGCCTCTCAGCCTCCAACAGTGTGTTGCCTCTCAGCCTCCAACAGTGTGTTGCCTCTCAGCCTCCAACAGTGTGTTGCCTCTCAGCCTCCAACAGTGTGTTGCCTCTCAGCCTCCAACAGTGTGTTGCCTCTCAGCCTCCAACAGTGTGTTGCCTCTCAGCCTCCAACAGTGTGTTGCCTCTCAGCCTCCAACAGTGTGTTGCCTCTCAGCCTCCAACAGTGTGTTGCCTCTCAGCCTCCAACAGTGTGTTGCCTCTCAGCCTCCAACAGTGTGTTGCCTCTCAGCCTCCAACAGTGTGTTGCCTCTCAGCCTCCAACAGTGTGTTGCCTCTCAGCCTCCAACAGTTTGTTGCCTCTCAGCCTCCAACAGTGTGTTGCCTCTCAGCCTCCAACAGTTTGTTGCCTCTCAGCCTCCAACAGTGTGTTGCCTCTCAGCCTCCAACAGTGTGTTGCCTCTCAGCCTCCAACAGTTTGTTGCCTCTCAGCCTCCAACAGTGTGTTGCCTCTCAGCCTCCAACAGTTTGTTGCCTCTCAGCCTCCCACAGTTTGTTGCCTCTCAGCCTCCAACAGTTTGTTGCCTCTCAGCCTCCAACAGTTTGTTGCCTCTCAGCCTCCAACAGTGTGTTGCCTCTCAGCCTCCAACAGTGTGTTGCCTCTCAGCCTCCAACAGTGTGTTGCCTCTCAGCCTCCAACAGTGTGTTGCCTCTCAGCCTCCAACAGTTTGTTGCCTCTCAGCCTCCAACAGTGTGTTGCCTCTCAGCCTCCAACAGTTTGTTGCCTCTCAGCCTCCAACAGTGTGTTGCCTCTCAGCCTCCAACAGTTTGTTGCCTCTCAGCCTCCAACAGTGTGTTGCCTCTCAGCCTCCAACAGTTTGTTGCCTCTCAGCCTCCAACAGTGTGTTGCCTCTCAGCCTCCAACAGTGTGTTGCCTCTCAGCCTCCAACAGTTTGTTGCCTCTCACCCTCCACCAGTGTGTTGCCTCTCAGCCTCCAACAGTTTGTTGCCTCTCAGCCTCCAACAGTGTGTTGCCTCTCAGCCTCCAACAGTTTGTTGCCTCTCAGCCTCCAACAGTGTGTTGCCTCTCAGCCTCCAACAGTTTGTTGCCTCTCAGCCTCCCACAGTTTGTTGCCTCTCAGCCTCCAACAGTTTGTTGCCTCTCAGCCTCCAACAGTTTGTTGCCTCTCAGCCTCCAACAGTGTGTTGCCTCTCAGCCTCCAACAGTGTGTTGCCTCTCAGCCTCCAACAGTGTGTTGCCTCTCAGCCTCCAACAGTGTGTTGCCTCTCAGCCTCCAACAGTTTGTTGCCTCTCAGCCTCCAACAGTGTGTTGCCTCTCAGCCTCCAACAGTTTGTTGCCTCTCAGCCTCCAACAGTGTGTTGCCTCTCAGCCTCCAACAGTTTGTTGCCTCTCAGCCTCCACCAGTGTGTTGCCTCTCAGCCTCCAACAGTTTGTTGCCTCTCAGCCTCCAACAGTGTGTTGCCTCTCAGCCTCCAACAGTTTGTTGCCTCTCAGCCTCCAACAGTGTGTTGCCTCTCAGCCTCCAACAGTGTGTTGCCTCTCAGCCTCCACCAGTGTGTTGCCTCTCAGCCTCCAACAGTTTGTTGCCTCTCAGCCTCCAACAGTGTGTTGCCTCTCAGCCTCCAACAGTTTGTTGCCTCTCAGCCTCCAACAGTGTGTTGCCTCTCAGCCTCCAACAGTTTGTTGCCTCTCAGCCTCCCACAGTTTGTTGCCTCTCAGCCTCCAACAGTTTGTTGCCTCTCAGCCTCCAACAGTTTGTTGCCTCTCAGCCTCCAACAGTTTGTTGCCTCTCAGCCTCCAACAGTTTGTTGCCTCTCAGCCTCCAACAGTGTGTTGCCTCTCAGCCTCCAACAGTTTGTTGCCTCTCAGCCTCCAACAGTGTGTTGCCTCTCAGCCTCCAACAGTGTGTTGCCTCTCAGCCTCCAACAGTGTGTTGCCTCTCAGCCTCCAACAGTTTGTTGCCTCTCAGCCTCCAACAGTGTGTTGCCTCTCAGCCTCCAACAGTGTGTTGCCTCTCAGCCTCCAACAGTGTGTTGCCTCTCAGTCTCCAACAGTGTGTTGCCTCTCGGCCTCCAACAGTGTGTTGCCTCTCAGCCTCCAACAGTGTGTTGCCTCTCAGCCTCCAACAGTGTGTTGCCTCTCAGCCTCCAACAGTGTGTTGCCTCTCAGCCTCCAACAGTGTGTTGCCTCTCAGCCTCCAACAGTGTGTTGCCTCTCAGCCTCCAACAGTGTGTTGCCTCTCAGTCTCCAACAGTGTGTTGCCTCTCAGCCTCCAACAGTGTGTTGCCTCTCAGCCTCCAACAGTGTGTTGCCTCTCAGCCTCCAACAGTGTGTTGCCTCTCAGCCTCCAACAGTGTGTTGCCTCTCAGCCTCCAACAGTGTGTTGCCTCTCAGCCTCCAACAGTGTGTTGCCCCTCAGCCTCCAACAGTTTGTTGCCTCTCAGCCTCCAACAGTTTGTTGCCTCTCAGCCTCCCACAGTTTGTTGCCTCTCAGCCTCCCACAGTTTGTTGCCTCTCAGCCTCCAACAGTTTGTTGCCTCTCAGCCTCCAACAGTTTGTTGCCTCTCAGCCTCCAACAGTTTGTTGCCTCTCAGCCTCCCACAGTTTGTTGCCTCTCAGCCTCCCACAGTTTGTTGCCTCTCAGCCTCCCACAGTTTGTTGCCTCTCAGCCTCCCACAGTTTGTTGCCTCTCAGCCTCCAACAGTTTGTTGCCTCTCAGCCTCCAACGGTTTGTTGCCTCTCAGCCTCCAACGGTTTGTTGCCTCTCAGCCTTCAACGGTTTGTTGCCTCTCAGCCTTCACAGGTTTGTTGCCTCTCAGCCTCCACAGGTTTGTTGCCTCCCGACTGGCAACGGTTTGTTGCCTTTCAGCCTCCAACGGTTTGGTGCCTCTCAGCCTCCAACGGTTTGGTGCCTCTCAGCCTCCAACGGTTTGTTGCCTCTCAGCCTCCAACGGTTTGTTGCCTCTCAGCCTCCACCGGTTTGTTGCCTCTCAGCCTCCACCGGTTTGTTGCCTCTCAGCCTCCACCGGTTTGTTGCCTCTCAGCCTCCACCGGTTTGTTGCCTCTCAGCCTCCACCGGTTTGTTGCCTCTCAGCCTCCAACGGTTTGTTGCCTCTCAGCCTCCAACGGTTTGTTGCCTCTCAGCCTCCAACGGTTTGTTGCCTCTCAGCCTCCAACGGTTTGTTGCCTCTCAGCCTCCAACGGTTTGTTGCCTCTCAGCCTCCAACGATTTGTTGCCTCTCAGCCTCCAACGGTTTGTTGCCTCTCAGCCTCCAAAGGTTTTTTGCCTCTCAGCCTCCAACGGTTTTTTGCCTCTCAGCCTCCAACGGTTTGTTGCCTCTCAGCCTCCAACGGTTTGTTGCCTCTCAGCCTCCAACGGTTTGTTGCCTCTCAGCCTCCAACGGTTTGTTGCCTCTCAGCCTCCAACGGTTTGTTGCCTCTCAGCCTCCAACGGTTTGTTGCCTCTCAGCCTCCAACAGTTTGCTGCCTCTCAGCCTCCAACGGTTTGTTGCCTCTCAGCCTCCAACGGTTTGTTGCCTCTAAGCCTCCAAGTTTGTTGCCTTTCAGCATCCGCCAGTTTGTCGCCTTTCAGTTTTCAAGAGATTCTTGTCATTTGGCCTTTACCTATCTATCGCGTTTCAACCTCCAACTATCTTTCGTCTTCCAACATCTGACCATCATTAAACGCCTAATAAAAATAATTTCATGAAGACGAACACCGAAGCCCAAGAGAAAAATTACTTTTTTGTTGATGAAAGGAGGCACGTTAACATGAAATACTGCACCGAAATTTCCCACAAAGCATAATCCGCGTTTGACTTTACAAAACTTTCAACATAAATTTGCCAAATGTTAGCACATTCATCAATGTACATAATTAGACAGTCAACAAAAGATTTTTACTTTTCCGGGTATCATCACCGCAGTCGCAAACAACCAAGCAGCTAAATAAGACGGCCACTACAAGACCGTGTCTGACACATGCACACAACAGACGCACCCAATAAATAGTGTTGCTCACGCTGCAGTGTGTGGCTTAGTTCTCCCTTCATGAGACCAGACCTTGCTGGGCGTGATGACGAAGATGCGTCGAGTTAACACTTACACTAGCATGAAATACCCAACGACCCAACCCCTGAGGAGCAAAAGTTTCTCCAATATACGCTGTAAAAAACTTCACCTCACAGAATTTCAACGAATTAACATAAGCTCAATACGACATATAATAGATTTTCTCCTTTCACTAAAATAATCTTAAAGAAACTCAGTTATAGGATGTTAATTATCAATAATCTGTAAGAAAATATCCTCTGAACAGACACAGCAAGATTCGATATCGTCGAATTTCAAGTATTGCAATTTCACCGATAACAAAGAAGCGATCGTTTACATGAGCCACACAACCACGCGGGGGAGCAAGAACACAGAAAACAATCTCGCGCTGCAAAAATAAGCTGTCAACAGGAAACTTTACCAAACGCAGCACTGAACGAGCAGAAGAACGTCGTGGATATTCCCCAAACAAGCTGACCACCACAAGCATTGCACGCGCACGTGGCACTCGCTCGGTGGAGGGAGTGCCACGAATGTTGTACGTCAGTCGTCTTTGTTAACAAGGCATGGCTACTTCAAGTCACATCCCTTAAGCGCATTATTTGATATCAAACGATTAGATTGTGTAAGTTAGTTAAAGCCTTCTTAACCACAGGAAGGGTATTCCCAAGAGATGAAGGAGGAAGGGACCATTTAGTATGGAATTAAGATTAGATTAGATGTTAGTTTAAGGCTCCCTAATCGCGACAAAGGTGTTTCACTAAGACAAAGGCACCATTTAGTGTGGAGTTAAGGGAACGTGGAATCTATGCACAACATGCATAGTAACAGTAAATTAAAAAAGAAGTTCATAAAACATGATAAAAGTTGATGAAGAAAGTAGTAGATGCTCAAAAACAGGACAGCAGTGAGCCGAAAAAAGATGGTCCTTAACGTAACAAAAAAAAATTTTGTTCCAACAAAAAGAAGGCCTACCTAATTCTCATCCCGGGACATCACATTTTCCCCCTGGGAGTAAAATTGCCATAGATACAATAGTGGTATCCCTCTGAGGGGTATGGAATTAAAAGAATAATGAACCTATACATAAGGCGTGTCTTCCTCACATTTTGCGCAAAGGAAACAGCAACACAAGAAAGTTTATGAAACAAAATAAACTGAAGTAGTGACGATATTCAATAGAAAGAAGTTAGTCGATAATAAAACAAAACCTTTTCTATTTCAATAAAAATGACCTACGCAACTTCCAACGCGGGACCTTACAGTTCACAATAGGTGCGCTAATTCCCATAAACACATAAGTATCCCCCTGAGGTGGAAGGAATTAAACGATGAGCACCATGGCACTAATTGAGCACTTAAAGCTCCAAGTAAGGCATCATGAACGTTTGAGCAACAGCACTATGGACCGACCGGGGCCCCGGCCCCGGCCCCGGCCAACCCCGGCCATTTTGGCTGACCCCGGCCCCGGCAAGCCCCGACAATTTTTGCAGACCCCGACCCCGGCCCCGGCAAAATAGTGCCCTAAACCGGGGTTTTGGCTGGGGTTTTTAGTTTTTTACTATACCTTTTTCACTTCAAATTAATCCAAGTCAAGGTCAATTTAATCCAAGATAAGTTCAATTTAATCCAAGTCAGATTCAAATTAATCCGAGTCAAGTTCAAATTAATCCGAGTCAAGTTCAAATTAATGCAAGTCAAGTTCAAATTGAACGTGCTAAGTATCCAGCATCAGGTGGCAGAGTGTGATTTAGATCTTTGAGCGGAGTAACATATAAAAATCACTTATAAAAACTTCGTATTAACTATACATTTAATGTTGTTTTTCAATTCTACAATAATGGCAGTGTGCATCCATTCAAATATTAATGTTCAAAGATAATTTTATGTTACACATGCACAGACACATAGTAGTATCGAGGATTTGATTACTCATATAGAGATTTATCTGCGTGAAATTTCGTTTAATCACATATATAAAGTCATATATGCATGCGACTACGAAAGATTACCATTGGATGATATGTAGATTTAACCTTTAAAAGAAAAATGGCAACGAAGTCTGTTTTTACTTGTTCAAACGATTTTTGTAAAAACAAGTTTCAATTTTTTTCATCGATCGAGATGACATATTTGCTTAGGCTTATTCATCTGAAGGAATGGCACAATTTTTATTGCTATTGCAGGATTGTATCTTTGTAGTAATGTACGCACATAAATTGTAATCAAATAGTATCGTACATAAGTACTCAGTGAATCGCATTTGCTCATTTCTTTTAAAGGTTAAATCTACTCATCGTCCAGGGGCAATCATTTGTAATTATATGCACATATGATTTCATAACTGTGATAAAGTGGAATTTCAGGCATGTAAATCTTTAAATGAGTGTAAATAAATCCTCGATTCTATGTGTATCTGTAACATAAAAGTACCTTTGAACATAATTATTTGAATGGATGCATACTGCCATTAATTTAGAATTATAAAACAACTTTAATGTGTAGTATAATACGAAGTTTTTATAATTGACTTCTAACTGTTACTCCGCTCAAAGATCTGAATCACACTCTGCCTCCTGATGCTGGATACTTAGCACATTTTACGACATCTTGTTTTAATACTGCAGAAATTTTATGTATTCCTTGCTGAAGGGAAAAACGTTTTTCTTGCTCATCACATCCAACAGATACATTTTTAATACAATAAACGCTCAAATTAACGAGGGATTTATGTCGGTTCTTAATTCAACATGGGGCTGAATTAATTTCAACTTGATTTGGATTAATTTGAACTTGACTAGGACTAATTTGAACTTGACTTGGATTGATATGAATTTGATTTGGATTAATTTGAACTTGACTTGGATTAATTTGAACTTGACTTGGATTAATAATTTGAAGTGAATAAAGCGTAGTGTGCCCGGCTACTCGCACTTGAAAAATTCACGTTTCTTTTAAACAAATTTAAAACGATTTCTCAAGAGATTTGCGATTTCATTGCAATTATGAAGAACATGCAGTCACTGAGAAGAAAAAGCAGTATCCAGTGTAATTATAATCCAGTGTGCAGTTATTGACATGAAAGAATCTCGACTTGGAGAGGTCCTAATATCAGCAGATATTGAGAAGACGCTATTTTCGTTAATTTACTTTTGTATTTCCTCTGAAATAGCATATTGAATTTGGATACTGCGGTCCGGAATTAGTCTTGTTGTAATTACCTTCTCTGATGGAACTTGAGACTTCTTATTCAAAAACCCTACAAAATTTAAAAAAGCTTCCTTTTCCATAGGGTAGTAAGGATTGAGCGCGTCAAAAAGCCAGTAAATTGACAATTTCTCTCTATGTATTTGGTCAGTATTATTACGCTCCCAGTTTTTAGATAGAGTAAATGTTTCTTTTAAAGTCAGCTGTTTGCCAGTAGACGAAGACGACTTGCTACAATCGGCAGTTTCGTCACTGCTGCATCCTAAACTGTCTTTGGTTGCTTTCAATACATAGACATTTAGTTTTTATTCTTGTTCGTTTTTTTCTATTTTTCAATTCTTTTTCGTTGTTTGGGTTTTCTTCAGCTTCCAGGAATTTATCATTTTGTGTCGATTTTAGATGGCCTCATAAATATTTAGTTGAGAAAGTTTTCTAAGATGCACCAGCCGCTCCTCGTCATATATTTGCTTCACAAATGATGCACACTTCAATTTCAACACTCTTCACCGATTTGTGAAAGTAATCCCATACTGCTTACGCACTACTTATAGTCATTATACCGGGTGTCCGGCAAAAATGTCACTGAGTTTTAATTGATTATATTTCCGCTTTAAATTTACATATTTTAATTTTCATCTTTTCAGAATGTAGTAAATTTTAATTTATTTTCGAATAATTTATGTTTTTAATAATCGTTTAATAACAACTTTACATTGATCGAATAACTGAAACGGATAGGAAAACTAATTTTTTCGAAGGACAACATTTTAAAACAATATTTATAGTCTTCCTTATTTTGCACTTTCCAAAAAACCGAACAAACAAAAACTTAAAAGAGTAACAAAGCAATACATTAAATAAAGTTTAAATAAAAAAGTAATTTAGAATCCTTCGACATACCCACCATTTCTCTTAAAGGCAAGCATTACTTCTAGCCACTATTAAACGAATAGTTTTGCGGATCATTTCACTTTTTTCTTTTAGTTCTTGAAACACTTCAACTCGTTGTCGAAGAATAATTAACGATGGAGGTGATGTTTTGGAATTGCGTTCCTTCACAGTAGGTATTGAGAGATGAAGATGATCACCAGTGTTGTTTTTAAAACTTTTCCTTTGAACAAATAGTTTTTCGGTCTCTTTCAGTAAATCGATCACTGTAAAGTGGTTATTAAACGATTTTCAAAAACTTAAATTATTCGTTAAATGAAAAAAAAGAACCAATATTAAATGGAAAGTTTTTTAATGGCAAACGTTTCGGAATCTCTGATTTTATCATCAGTGCTGTAAAACAAGGAATAAAATACCTACTGTGAAATACCTTGTGAAGTACCTACTGTGAAATACCTACTGTGAATGTATCGTTCACAGGAAGAGGCCCTAAAATTCTTTGACTACATAAATGGTATCACGCAAAGATAAATTTCACAAGGGGAACTGAGCAGAATGATAAATTGCCATTTTTAGACGTTCTCGTAAAGAAAACTAATTCAACATCCACCACCTCTCTTTATAGAAAACCTACATTTACGGAATTATGTACCAATTTCTTCAGTTGTATTTACAAGGATAATAGTAAAACAAGTGTCACTACATTATTGCATAGAGCATACTGTATTTCAAATTCGTATAAAATATTTCATGACGAAGTGAAATATTTCACAAAGTTACTTGTACAAAATAAATACCCTGTATCTTTAATTAACAATCTGGTTAAAAAGTTTTTAGACAAAAAACTTTCCCCTCCGTGTACAATTCTGACCGCACTAAAGCAGAATGTTTTCGTCGAGCTCTCTTTCTTGGGCTATCTTTTCAAGGAGATGGGAAAGGATCTTTTATCTTTGATACACTCTCATTTTACTTTCATTGACGTGTTACCATTTTATAGAAATAGTTTTAAAATAAGTTCATTTTTCAATAGGAAAGAGCGTTTGGAAGAGTGCCTGAGAAATGGTTGTGTCTACTTGTATAAATGTGATTGCTGCCTGCAGTCCTATGTTGGAAGTACTACACTCCAGCAATTTATTCGTCACAGCCAACACTCTGGTATCCCCCATAGAATCGGCCGTCCATACTCATCTCCCTCCCAGTCAGCCATCAGAGATCATTGCCATAGTTCAAACCACCCTTTCAAAAGTTCCAATTTCTCCATACTTTGTAGAACTGCAGAGGAATTTGACCTTAGAATTTTGGAATCATTGTTCATTTTTACCCATAGGCCTCAGCTAAATAATGATCAAAGTGCGATGAAATTAAATATTGCCCCAACTGTGTTAATAGGAGTGTGTTGGAATGTGTGTGTGTCCGTGTGTGTGTGTTTTGTTTGTGTATATGTGTGTGCATGCAGTTCTGTTTCTTTGTGTAGATGTTATTGTGTGTTGGTTTGATTGCTAGAATTTAGGTATAAGTGTACGTATTGCTTCGAATGTTTTAGAGAAATTGTGTTTTTATTTTTAATGGTTGAGGATAGCCATTTTTCGATGTAGGTATAGTGATATTAATTTCTTATAGCTTTTTCGCAATTTGTTCATTATCGTTTTTTATTCCTTGTTTTACAGCACTGATGATGGAATCAGAGATTCCGAAACGTTTGCCATTAAAAGAATGTTCCCTTTTATATTGGTTCTTCTTTTCATTTTACGTATTAGATTTCCCAAAAATTGACCTTTTAATTCTATTAAATTATTAGAAAAGCAAATAATATTTACCACATTGTGAAAAAGACAATTCAAATATGTTAATTTAAAGCGGAGATAGAATCAATTAAAAAGTCGGGGACATTTTTGTGGAACACCCGGTACATTAAATTACTATAATTGTTTCTGTATTAATTAATTCAACAAGCACTGCAACTGCAAGTCTACAAACTTTATTGACTTGGCATAAATACACACCCAACCGCAACCGTAATTCAACATGCATTGAGCCACTAACCGGCGTTATGCATTACGTCGTCGTGACACGCCCTGACACGGGCTGAACCCCGGCCGTGGTAAATTTGATAACCCCGGCCCCGGCCAAATTTTCAACCCCGGTCGGTCTATAAACAGCACCCCTCACGGTCATAATTTGGACGAAAAACACCACTGCTCCAAGGGAGAGCTGATCGCAATATGTTAGGCCTCATGAACACTTTCAGCGACACCCCTCACAGGCATCCATCAGGAATAAAGGAAGAGCAGCACTGCACCAATCAGGCTCTAATTGCTCCATGCAAGGCATCAAAGGGACGGAAATATTCGACCGACCTAAATAGCGCGGGCCCTCGAACCAACTTCACACCGCAATGCGCCTCCCACGATGCAAATAGAATTTCCTATCTCACGTTGCATCTCTCAAACGCTAGACGTTTCTACATTTTATGCTATACTGTAGCATCGTGCATCGTGTCCTCTCTATCCTCACTGAGAGGAGATCAAGATTTCAAGTTTAAGCCTCCCTAACCGCTACAAAAAAGAGCGTATCGAAGAGAGGAGGAAGGAAAGCACCATTTAGTATGGAGATAAGAGAATGAGGAATCTATGCAGAAGGGGCATAGAAACAGCAAGTTAAGAAAGAAGTTGATGAAATGAGATAAAAGTTGAAGAAGAAAGTCAGAGGTGCTGAAAAACAGGACAGTAGTGAACCGAAAAAAGTTGGTCCTTAACATACCAAAAAAAAACATTTTATTTCAACAAAAAGAAGGCCTACCTAACTCTCAACTCGGGCCTTCACATTTTCCCCCTGGGAGCGCTAATTCCCATAGATACAATAGTTGTATCCCCCGAGGGGATCCTCACTGACATCGTCAAATTGAAGTCCTTCCACGTGAGATTACAGCATGTGAAATTAACGGCTGAATTCAAACGGCTTCAATAATGCTGACAATATGAAAGAACTGTAAAACATAAGGATGCATGTCTATGAAACGACCGATTTCTTGCGCTAAAACCAACATCTCGGTGCTTGTGAGTGAAGATTGGTGGCATTATTTTGTGGTTAAGTTTTGTCTTTGATGCCTGTTCGTGATTGACCCATAGCAGCCTGATAATAGGCCACCTGGTTCATGCAAGTAAAAGTAATGGTAACTTAACGCGAAGACGGATATGCTCAGCCACTCTGTGCTCGGCACACATGACCGCCACTACATCAACGAGACAACAGGAAGCTGCACAAGCCTTTAAGCGACCTTGGATTATTTATAGGGTTCTGGCGAAGTTTAAATCATTCTGAGTGACTGGGTACCGTGACCCGTGTATACTGGTTCGAGATAATTAGAAGAAAAAAAATGGATAAACGCCCCATTAAAAAATTTTTTAATATATTTTTAAAAATCATTAAACTTTCTTATTAATCATCTGATTGTGAAGTCTAGAACAGTTCTCTCAAAAGACAATCTTCGGCTCAACGCAATGCTTAGAAAAGTCATTCATTAAATATTTGAAATATGATTCTTTGTTTATGCAATCGGGTTACAGAAAATGGCATTGTTTCTGGTTTAAAAGAAATGATTCCTACACAGGCTTAGAACACATTATAAGTTAATTTAAGCCCTCTAATCATAACAAAGATGTTCAAAGAGATAAAAGATGAAAGCACCATTTAGTGTAAAATTAGAGGAAGACGGAATCTATGCACAAGGTGTGTTCCTACGCAGGATCCCCTACGCATAAGAACAGCAAGTTAAGTTCATGAAACACGGTAAAAATTGAAACAGAAATGAATAGATGCTAAAAAAATAGGACAGAAGTGAACCAAAAAACATCACCCTGAACGAAACAAGAATCCTATTTAATTTCAACAAAAAAGAAGGCTTACCAAACTCTCAGCTCGGGACCTCACATTTTATCCTAGGAGCGCTTATTCCCATAGATACAATAGTCGCATCTCCCTGAGAGGACTGCGTTAAAAGCGACTACGAGAACTGTCATTCAAAAGATAATACATATTTCGCGTCATATGAGGCACTAGACGTTGATGTTTCGATATTATGCACATTGGAAAAATCTACAAAAACTATGTCAGAACAAAACATTTCTTGCCAAAATTCAATACTATTTCATCATGGGAGCGATACAGAAACCTAAAGTAGAAAATGTCATGAGAAATTTAAATATAATTAAGAATTTAATGAGGCAACTCAGAGAATTATGAAAGTAGAAAATTGAATAGGTGTAAGAAAACTAAGTGAGTAGAACAACTAAGTATGGAGACGAAATGGGCAAAGAGACGATATAAATAAGTAGAGTAACTCGGTAAGTAGAGTAACTCGGTAAGTAGAGTAACTCGGTAAGTAGAGTAACTCGGTAAGTAGAGTAACTCGGTAAGTAGAGTAACTCGGTAAGTAGAGTAACTCGGTAAGTAGAGTAACTCGGTAAGTAGAGTAACTCGGTAAGTAGAGTAACTCGGTAAGTAGAGTAACTCGGTAAGTAGAGTAACTCGGTAAGTAGAGTAACTCGGTAAGTAGAGTAACTCGGTAAGTAGAGTAACTCGGTAAGTAGAGTAACTCGGTAAGTAGAGTAACTCGGTAAGTAGAGTAACTCGGTAAGTAGAGTAACTCGGTAAGTAGAGTAACTCGGTAAGTAGATTAACTCGGTAAGTAGATTAACTCGGTAAGTAGAGTAACTCGGTAAGTAGAGTAACTCGGTAAGTAGAGTAACTCGGTAAGTAGAGTAACTCGGTAAGTAGAGTAACTCGGTAAGTAGAGTAACTCGGTAAGTAGAGTAACTCGGTAAGTAGAGTAACTCGGTAAGTAGAGTAACTCGGTAAGTAGAGTAACTCGGTAAGTAGAGTAACTCGGTAAGTAGAGTAACTCGGTAAGTAGAGTAACTCGGTAAGTAGAATAACTAGATAAGTAGAATAACTAGATAAGTAGAATAACTACATAAGTAGAATAAGCACCTAAGTCGAATAAGCACCTAAGTCGAATAAGCACCTAAGTCGAATAAGCACCTAAGTAGAATAAGCACCTAAGTAGAATACGCACCTAAGTAGAATAAGCACCTAAGTAGAATAAGCACCTAAGAAGACTGAGACAGGTAATAGAAGAGCTAGGTGAGCACAAGAGGCAGGCAAGCAGAGGAGCCAGGCATGCGAGAATGTGTTCTAATACAAGACCCACGCGGCGACGGGAGCAGCTCGCTAGGACGAAGTCAGCACCGCCGTGGCAATGAGGGACGCTGCACCGAGCGCGTGCAGCTATAGATACACGGGAGGACATGCAGCCGTGCCCGGGCCTGCTTGGCAGCTCCCCAGCTCCGCTGTACTCACCACTGCACCACACGGGCACCCTCCGCCCCAGCACCCCAGCCTCTGTCATATCACCACAACATAAATACCCTCCGCCATATCACCTCCTAACCACCATAACAATACCCTCCACCATATCACCTCACAACACAAATAACTGCCACCATATCACCGCCTATCCACCACAAAAATACCCTCCGCCACATCACCTCCTCGCAACACAAGTACCCTCTACCACATCACCGCAGCCTCAATCATATCACCTCTTCACCATAAAAATACCCGCCATCACATCACCTTCTCACAACACAAATATCCCAACCAAATCACTTTCCTAATTCTGCATCAACACATCACTTCTCACAACCATACCACTTCAATGTTATCACACCATATTACACTCACAATAACAGTCATCACTTTCACACTACCAGCACCGACGTCGCTCACACTAACTCCCGTGTCGCTGAGCAACAAAAGATAAAAACGTGAAGCAATCACATGGATTAAATTACAGACTATACTATCAAATCCGCTTCAACATGGACGAGAGGATGGTGAAATGAGACACGACTACTAATGAGTCAGGCAAGGGTGGCTGAACGTTCTCGGAGAAATGATGGTTTGCCCAGTATAGCGTTGAAGCCAAGTAGGCATACGACTTTTCCCTCACATGAAACCCAGAGAAACAAAACCAACGTAGGTATTCCTGGCGCTATATCGCCACCGTTGCAAAGGGTCAAGAAGAGGACGGACTCGAAAACATGACGCTACATCATTGAAAGACTGTCGTAACTTAAATTTCGTGATTTTTCAGGAGAAGTATCTAAGTCATATGACTTTAATAATTTTACGCAAATCATCAAAACTTCTACCGTGATTAAGTAAATAGGGCTCCACTTGATTGTTAAATAAACATAATTAGATTGTATGTTAATTTAAGCCTTCCTAACCGCTAAAAAAAATAGCGTATCGAAGAGAGAAAGGAGGAAGGTACCATTTAGTATGGAGATACGGGAATACGGAATCTATGCAGAAAGGGTATAGAAACAGTAATTTGAGAGAAAGAAGTTCATAAAGCAAGATAATAGTTGAAGAAGAAAGTAGTAGGTGCTGAAAAATACGATAGCAGTGAACCGAAAAAAAGTGGTCCTTAACATAACAAAAAACATTTTATTTCAACAAAAAGAAGGCCTACCTAACTCTCAGCTCGGGCCCTCACACATTGTCCCCCTGGATGGGCTAATTCCCATAGATACACTAGTTGTATCCCCCTGAGGAATAAATGAACAAGAAAGAAATTTGTCGCTATATACACATTATCAACATTTCAACTCTATACTTGAAATTTTTCAGTTATGACAGTCTTGCAATGATGCAGCGATTGAGAAGTGGAGCCACAATGCCGCTCAAGCACACACCCGCATGTACATACGTCTTGTGATCAAAGTAGGACTGGCAACCGCGATGATGAACTCACCATGGTTTCTTTCTTGACGGACTCTTTTAATTTTCTGGTATCACCTACCAAATGCATTTCGATACTCAGATTTCGAATCTATCTATATCTTTATTTTGTCCCCTGGCTCACATCTAAGCGCCACTTATATTTTTATTCATTCCACCGCCATGCAGCTATTGATGTTAGATTCGTTTACGTAACAGCGAAGCACTAAAAACGCTATTCCAAGCATCAAATGTGACAGGCTCCACACTGAGAGCAAGTCCACGGTGACGACGGTCGACTTAGACCAGTGCATCGTTGCTTAATTTAGGCAATGTCGTGCAAGAGCACAGCACTAAGCTATTTGGACATCAACACCGGTTCCGATGTTGCACCAAACCAGACTTCAGCGGAACATTTTCTTTTTGCGGTGGAGTTGCTTTGTCAGAAGCCACACAAATCTTGGTGGGGTAGCAAAACAGAAAAATAAAATAAGCAGCAAGAGCACCACCAGCACCAAAAACCTATCTGTTCAGTACTACATGACGCGTTTTCTCAACGAAAACCAAACAAGGTCAATCATGTACGTTCACTAAAAAAGTCACCAAAATCAATGCAGAAAGTACCCTATTATTAGAACATGAAAAACGGTATTTGATGCTGAATATGAGAAATTCATCTTTACTAAAGGTAACGTTAACAATTCGATCATTAATAATTCATTGAGACAGGTATTTTTACTATTTTGAGACAAAAAAGCAACTAACACTACTATAAAACCTTTCTATTTGAATGCATTTTAAAACTAACAGGCCGCACTATTCCCGATGTGCTACAATTTTTTAGGCATGAAGTTTCCTATCGTTGTATTTTAACATTTGGAATGAATCACCATGATACTTGTCCACCATCAACTGAGAGTTGCTCCATTTAACGATTGCATTAACTCCGCTACGTCTGTCTACAATAGTACTACAACACGAATTTCACGAAAACTGCATCTGCATCGTTCAACTCATGTTGAAGAAATATGGGAGAATCTCAATACAAAGAGAAGCGTGTACAGTGCAATCTTGCGAGTGCCATTGAGCGCTATTGGACTACTATCTACTGCCGCACTACCTCGTATTGCTAACTTGAACCAATGAATGCCAACTCGAACTAACATAGGCTCCAAAGCGTGGTCTTCACGGTTCAGATGATACTTCCGCCTTATCGAAATTTCTACCCTGATCAAGTGCTCCTCTTAAAAAAATGAAACACGTACTAAATACTAGCTAGCGAAAAAAATGTACTAACATGTACTAAAGCACATTTAAGCAGCAGCGCGAACCCGTCAGAGCAACACAGGTTTTGCTTACACGGGCATAGAGATGTGACTCAAAAAAAACCATGCCGTTTTTTTTTAAAAAAAACACGTTTTTTTTACAAAAAAAACCGTGGCCAAAAAAAACGTGGATATTTTGGTTTTTTTTAAATATTTTGTCTGAAAATAACTCAGCAAGAAAAAGAACCACATTACATTATTTGTTTTCATGTCAAATTACAAAATAAAACAGCATACTTCTTAATTGATGGTTTTCCATGGTTTTATGAAATTTTTCATTTTCAGTGGTTTCATGCTTTGATATTTCAGTCATTTTACAATACATGTGAATGACCTTCAACTCCCAAAATGGTGTGTTATAATAACATATCTTTACTTATGGTCATTGATAGAGATGTGACTAAAAAATCATGCTGTTTTTTTAAAAAAAATGTTATTTATACAAAAATTATGAATAAAAAACATGGATATTAATATATTTATGTGACCTTAAAAATCCAATGCGGTTTTTTTCAAAACATTGTTTTTTAACAGAAAAATCTTGACTAAAAAAACATGGCTATTATATTTTATGGGACCAAAAAATTGTTTTTTTAAAACATTTAAAAAAAATCATGACTAAAAAAACACGGATGTAAATATCAGGAAAGATATTTTTCTTCAATCGAATTGTCTTTAAAAACTTATAAACAAAGAATGCTGTTAATATTGAAATCATGTTTATTAGAACTGTACTAGGTCTTAGAATTATTATTATTATTATATAAGAAAGTTTTAGCCTCCCTTAACCACGACAAAGATGTTCCAAGAGAGGAAAGAGGAAGGCACCATTTAGTATGGAGTTGAGGGAACGCAGAATCTATGCACAAGGTGCACAGAAACAGTAAGCTAGGAAAGAAGTTCATGAAACAAGAAAAAAGTTGAAGAAAAAAGTAGTAGGTGCTGAAAAACAGGACAGCAGTGAACCGAAAAAAGACGGTCCGTAACAAAACAAAAACCTATTTTATTACAACAAAAAGGAAGCCTACCTAACCTTTAGCTCAGGCCCTCATATAGTCCCCCTAGGAGTGCCAATTCCCATAGATAACTAGGTCTTAGAATAAAATATCTACAAAGAATCTATTCACTCCATAAAACCTTTCGGAGACCAGCTCCATCCTCAGTCATTCAGTAAAATTTGGTGAAATGGACAATGAATTTTCACTGTTACTTTGAAAAACATTTGACTGAATGACTTACTGAGGATGGAGCTAGTCTCCGAAAGGTTTTATAGAGTGAATAGATTCTTTGTGGATATTTTATTCTAAGACCTGGTACGGTTCTAATGGATATTAATATATCTTATGTGACCAAAAATTCCATGCTGTTTTTTGAATGTTTTTGTTACAAAAAAGTCATAACTAAAAAACACGGATACTAATATACTTTATTTTACCATCAACAACCATCCTGTTTTTTTTGAAAAACGTCTTTTTTACAGAAAAGTCATGATTAAAAAATGTGGATACTAATATATTTCATGTGCCCAAAAAAACCATGCTGGTTTTTTTTAAATCATGTTTTCTTTACCAAAAAATCATGACTAAAAACATGGATATTAATGACTTTTTGTGAAGAAAACATGGTTTTTAAAATGTCATGTTTTTTTTGGTCAGATGAAATTTAATAACACTTGTGGTTTTTGTGAAAAATCTTTTTTTCAAAAAGCATGGTTTTTTGGTCACATAAAATAAATTAATATCCATGTTTTTTTTACAGATTAGATTAGTCATTAGTTTTAGCCTCCCTACCCAGTAACAAATGCGATCCAAAGAGAGGAAGGAAGATTATGAAACAAGATCAAAGTTGAAGAAGATAGTAGTAGGTGCTGAAAAACAGGACAGCAGTGATCCGAAAAAAGGTGCTCCTCAACATAACAAGAACATTTTATTTCAACAAAAAGGAGGCCTACCTAACTCTCAGCTTGGGCCCTCACATTGTCCCCCTGGGAGCGCTAGTTCCCATAGATACAATAATTGTATCCCCCTGAGGGGGTGTTTTTTTTATTAAGAAGTCGTGACCAAAAAATTAATAATAATAACTTTTTAATAAAAAAAACATGGAAAAAAACTGATTTTTTTGGTAAAATAAAATATGTTAATATCCATGATCATAAGACACGATTGTTTATGAAAAATACATAAAATAAAACAGCATGGTATTTTTGGTCGCATAAAAAATATTCATATCCAGGTTTTCTTATACATCATTGTTTGTGAAAAAAACATTTTTAAAAAAACAGCATAGGGTTTTTTTAGGTCTCATAAATATATTCATGTTTTTTTAGTCATGATTTTTTAGTACAAAAACATTTTTTTGGTCTCAAATATATTATTCATGTTTTTCAGTCATGATTTTTTAGTAAAAAATGTTTTTTTTAAAAAAACTGCATGGTCACATAAAATTTTTTTAGGTCACATAAAATATATTGTTTTTTTAGTCATGGTTCTTTGTAAAAAAAACAGCATGGTTATATTTGGTACCAGAAAATATATTAATATTCATTTTTATTAGTCAGAATTTTTTGCAAAAAAAACATGTTTAAAAAAAAAACAGCATATTTTTTGGTCATCTAAAATATATTAATATCTATGGTTTTTAGGCTTTTTTTGTAATGAAAACATAAAAAAGAAACCATACAGTAAAAGTGTTGGCAGATAACCCACAATTACCTAGAGGAGTCTAAGAGGTACAGCAGGAGCCACAGAACTTATATTGATGGAGTCAAAATTCAGAGCTTATTATCTCTGCAAAGTCTGATTTTTTGGTCATATAAAAATAAAATCAGACATAGTAGAGATAGTAAGCTCTGAATTTTGACTCCATCAATATAAGTTCTGTGGCTCCTGCTGTTCCTCTTAGACGCCTCTAGGTAATTGTGGGTTATCTGCCACCACTTTTACTGTATGGTTTCTTTTTGATGTTTTTATAACAATAAAATGACTAAAAAACATGGATACCAATATATTTTAGGTGTCCAAAAAAAAAACCCAGACATATACTTAACAAAATTTAGGTGTGCAAAAAAAACCAAAAAAAACAAAAAAAACACATAAAAAACACGTTTTTTTTGCAAAAAAAAACCGCGATCAAATAAAACCGTTTTTTTTGCATCACTACACGGGCATCTCCCTTGTGTTGATGAAGCCGATTCAATGCTTAAACTCAGATCTGAATACGCAATCTGAAGTCGTTTCCAAAGCATAAGGCTGCACGTAATCTCAACTGACAACTGTTCAGACGAAGATCATAGACAAACAGCTGAGAAGTTTATATAGGTACAGGGTGTCCCAGAAGTCGCACACCATACAATAATAACACAGTGTCAAAGGATCAACGCTGAAGCCCTCAAAAGAGTAAAAGAAAGATTTCTAAAGAGAATTGATTCAACTGTCAATTTAGAGAGTTGACAATGTGAGCATCTTATGATTTTGATCGATAAAATTTATATCGACATGTATTTACAAAAAAAAAAACGGATGGTGCGCGACTTCAGGAACATATTGTACATTTAAATGACTATGACCGTCGAGAGGCCGCAGACAGACGGTAGGGTAACGATCTCATCACCAGCAATAGACAGCATAAGATGGCAGGCGACACATTTACGACCTAACGCGCGCCATAAAGCGGGCTGACAGGGCACCGGGGCTTCTGATGCCCTTCTCGTTGCATAATTCACACAGGACGCTGATCTTACCGCGAAAACGAATAAGATTTCCACTGCAGCAAAAATGCATGCTATGACATTAATAATTGCCTTCAAGTATCATCGCTTGTACTCTTTAGGACCGTAAGAACTGTATGGTGCACAGAATCAATTTTGAGCACCTCTTCACACTCACAGAGAAGTTATTTCATGGCATTGACAGCTACGTGAGAAAGGATGGTAGCCCAATCATGGCATAGATACAAATTAGCATCACTCAAAAGTGCCGCCAAACCCTAACTGAGTCCAACAATGACTCCTGTCTGCTGTTACACCATTTAGATCAGCATTTTGGAGAAACCAAAAATTACAGAAAGAGCGAACAGCTACATGAGGATTGGAAGAGGATGTTTGCTCTGTGGTATTCTAGAGCCATGGTCAAATGAAGTCCTAATGTGCATGGGAGAGCAGCACTGAAAATGAACTTCAGCTCAAGGTGTTGATCAAGGGCTGTATTACTGAACCATTTAAAATTGTCACACAAAACAGCTTGCAATATGAGTTCTTACAAATTTACTTGATCTACATTAACTAAGTTAATTAGGTAATAATACACATTTGTTGGCTATCAAAAATTCATAGAATAATAAACATACATGGAAATCTTCAAACACTCAAATTTTTAATGAGTTAAAATTGACTCAGATGGTTTTATTTATGTGTTATATCTAATACATTATGAAAGAAAAGACTAAACATGCTTTCATAGCCACAAGCTACAACCGACACAAAATGTTGGAAGAACACATTCAATATATTCCAGTATTTGATCTCTAAAATTACAATAAAACATGCACTAGTGCAGCATTAAACTCATTTTGTTACCAACATTACTGTATAGAGGGCTAAAGTGTAGCAATGACACACTATGCACTAAGGAGAATACTAATAAATATCAAGCCAGAGACAACTCAAGCTTACAGTTGCCTTAACATCCAGAAAATCCCACAACTAATTCTTATATCACATAACCTGATTAGTGTTCTCCAGAGTCAGGCACACTCACAACATCACACAATTTCATCAAGAGAGCACCCAAAATGGAGCCTCATTAATTTAGGACAAAGGGAAGCAAAACATGAGTCCCCTCAGCATCTGCATGAATCTTACAAAAGAACCTCAATGATCTGATTCTGCTTTCAATAAATAATCAAACACCTCAACCATGAGTACACTAACTAGACAGCACCACCATCAAAGCTTGGTCATCCCACAAGGAATGGTACATACTAACATAGTGCAGGCCTCTGATGAAATGAAATTGGAAATATAAGATGAAGTTCATTAAAAAAAGTTCCCTATGAAGTACAAAATTCAAAGCTGTCCCCAGGATTTTTATACAAAAGAAAAATAATATATAAAATTATAATGTTTTTCAAGCACTATAGCAATGAAATAAAAAATTTAAAAAAGCTTACATGTTTCATGAAAAAATGACATTTCATAGGAAGTTCTAAATAAAAAAAAACATTCAAGAGAAGAACTCTATTTGATGACTTATTATGTTTTTTATTACAATGATTCAAAGTTATTAACCTAAAGTGAGATGAGTGGACAGTATGAGTAGGAAATTTTGCTATTCCATGTTCTCCGTTTCTTACAATACCAGATGAGCTTGCCTGCTCTGGCAGAGCCCCACACAGACATAGGCCCAAACTGAAACCCTTCTCACACAGTGTAATACTACCATCGCTGAACTGAGATAATTAGAAGTTATTTGCACAATGCCAACTCAACTACAAAACTAAACCTACAACAGCCCATTGCACAAAAACTAACTGACTCTGCCATCAGTAGCTGTTTATAAAAAAAAAACATACAAGCTATCTAGAAAATTCAACCTTGAAGACAGGAATAACATGTCAACAAATTAAAAAATCAATATCTGCATCCAAAACATCAAGATATACACTGGCTCCTCAACTCAAGAACACACTTGGTTCCAAAGAACTATTAGCAAGGTGAACAGTTTTTAAGGTTTATATGGTAATATCCGGTCTATAATTAGCAACTATGGGTATTTAAAACTCCTTATATATTTGTAAATGGTAAACAAAGAAAGATAAGAAAACAATGAAAATAATAATAATGACAATAAATTCTAATAAATGCTAAGTTGCTTCAGTCAGCTTGTATTTGGATCTCTGAATGTTGGTGACTTGGATGTTTTCAAGTTGAGAAGCCAGTGTACTTGAAATACAACAAAGAATTGCTAAGAAATTTAAATAAAATTGAACTCACCTCAGCAGCAAGCCCGTCTTCTATAACATTGAAAAAATTGCAGGCACTGAGACACTGATGCACTGCCCAGCATCACCTCTGACACCGACTAGCTACTGCACATACAGACTCTACCACAACGTGATACTAGCTACTGCGCAACACTCACCAACACTACACTTTCTGCGGAGTAATTTGCACTCAGAGAAAAATACTAACGCTATTCATACAATGTTCAGACTGATGGCCACTGATCTTGAAGAGTATCTTGGCTTCCTTATTGAACACTGAAAGCAAACAAGAATTAAAATATCTTGATAACATATCAAACAACTTAAAACAGATGCATTACCAAAATTAAATCAATACATACCAGAATTTTCAACTGAAAGTCATTGTTACATATAAACATTACTTGCAATCAAAAGTTCATAGGCTCTATGTCAATTACGTAATATTTACTCAAAGAAAATTTGCTTTTGTAAAGCATAATTGCAATAGCAACAAAATTTAGGACATATAATTTACAAATGCAAGGAATAACCATTACAAAATATTATCTAAAGAGGAAAAATCAATCACTATTTTTATATCGTTTAAACCTCTCTAGCCACAACCAAGGCAGTCTCGAGAAACCAAAAAGTCAGAATCATTTAGCATAAACTAAAAAATAGAAATTCATTGTGTAAGATGTTTCCTCTGCATTGAAAACAGCAAGTCAATAAGGAAATATACCAAAAGCACAGAAACTGAAAACAGTACAGTGGGCACAGAAGAAAAATGTCCCAAAAGCCTATCTAGAGCTGAGGTAAACTATCAGTACCTCACTAGGGATACAAGTCTAAATAGCATGTTATAGATAAACCTAATTAGCCAACATCCATTTTCTATCCAATGCCCATAAAAGGAAATCATTAACCATCAATGTATGGATTGACATACTTTAATAGAATGTTCTGAAGTTAATTGTGATAAATTAACTCTTAGATAATAGAAGCAACAGAATCAGTTTATATATCAAATTCATAATACATGAACCAAATCATCAAGTAGGTGAAAGATATGTAATAAGAGAGTCCTGTTTATTCTTTTATAATTTTTTATTCTTTACTATAGCTATAAACAGAAAAAATAATCGTGATCCAAACTTTGCCTTTCCCGCCTCAACCTGGTCGTAATCTGTGTTCCACATTTTGCGCGGGAAAGCGATTTCACCTATAACTTCAAAGTCAATTAATTCAAAAATAACACATCAGCAAGCAGAATATCATTCGGTCAATATTGAATATAATGTTGTCAACGAATTTCATAATTTCGTAGGTATAGATGGGTAATCCAGTCGATTTTAAGACGTTTTACACGAATGACAATGTGCCCGGAAATGCTTAGTTTTCGAGTTATTTAAGTTTGAAGTTATACGAACGGCGCTCCTGAATGGCCCTTTTAACGCAAAAACAGTCATTGTTTTAGCAATGAAAATGGAAGCTAACCCCTATTACAAACGTAAAGAGGTTGGGTCGTGAGGGATAGCAACAGATCTTTTAGTGAAAATTATAAATAAAGCTTTCTAGTGACGTTTGTTTACATCGACGCGAAGATGGCTGCCGCCATCTCCAGCCGGTTGGCGCCATGGCGGCAGCCACCTTGGCGTCGATGTCAACAAACGTCACTCGAAACCTTTATTTATAATTTTCACTAAAAGAACCGTGCCTACCCCTCACGACCCAACCTCTTTACGTTTGTAATAGGGGGTTAGCTTCCGTTATTAATTAAATTACGCTAGCCCCGCGCGCTTCCATGGCGCGCACAAGCCAGCTTCAAAGTTGAATAATTCGAAAATAACGCATCGCCGGGCAGAATGTCATTCGTGTAAAACGTCTTATAATCGACTATATTACCCATCTAGACCTACGAAATTATGAAATTCGTTGACAACATTATATTCAATATTGACCTGTCATTCTTGTAAAACGTTCTTAAATGGGTGCCTTTAGTGTTTCTCGGGAATAAAATTCCCATTTTCTTTGATCACATAGCGCTTCACATTGACCAAAATAGTTGCTTATTTTGATATAATTACCATAATACAAGCAACAAAATCTTGAAAATCGATTAGTTGTATCTCCTTACATTAACCCTCTTTTTTATTTAATCTATTAATTTTCAAAAAAATGAAGCACCTTTTTGACAACCTCTCTTGATTATTGGAGTTGAGCTGAATGTCCTAAATAAGTTTCATGTCCTGTACATAAGTTTCATCATTATTCAGCATCATACTTATACTTCAATGAGTAAATTAGCATTATTTAAATTGTCTTTTTCTTTAATGCAGCACTTGAACAGACATCTAAAACATGAATCCATCATTTGTACGTCCTTCCTAATTCAAACTCACAGTTTCCCAGCCTGCATAAAAATAAGTTAAATAAAATTTCAGCCAACCTTCTCTTGCACTTACCACAGTTCATGAGCAAAAATAAGGTCAATATTTACTTTATGTCAGGCAAACGACCATTATGGGCGCCGCCATCTTGGATTTGATGTAAACAAGATTGCGGTCGTCACCCTAATGGGTGGGTTAGAAGCTTTATTTATAATTTTCGCTATAAGAACTGTGGCTAACCCTCACGACCCAACCTCTTTACGTTTGTAATAGGGGGTTAACTACCCTTATTAACTAAATAACGGCTCCGGCGCGCGCGCGACGGCGCCAACTTCAAAGTACAATTATTCAAAAATAACGCATCAGCGAGCAGAATGTCATTCATGTAAAAGGTTATTAAATGTGTTCCTTTGTTGATTATTTGCCCCCAAATTATTAATTTCCTTGCCTGACAAAAAATAAATATTGTCCAAAAATAATGCTATTGCTGTTATTATTACAATAAAATGTTCTTTTTTGGTATACAATAAATATTTGAAAACAATACGGATGTAAATATTAAATGTGATGCATATTCGAATATCAAGAACAATAGGCGGCTCAAGTCTTGCTGAGCGGCGAAGCCGCTCAGCGAGAATGAAAGGTAAATCTGAAGGACATGCCAGTTGTCGATTTTGCAAATTGTAATGGCTAAACATGGTTAATGACACCAAAAGAAACAAGTTTTCTTCTATGCACTTTTCGTCTCAAGTGGGTATTTTATTAGTTATAGCGGTAAATGACTTACCGCAACTCCAGTCTTTGAAGCAGAAAGAAATTCTTTGATCGAGTTGTATGGCAATACTGCAATGGCGTCTTGCTTCCAGCGCTCTGTCTGGAAAGACGAAACCAAACCTACCGCTATACCTCGTTAAATACTCATTTGACGAAAAAAGTGTATAGAAGAAAAGTTGTTTATTTCGATGTTATTACCATGTTTCAAGCAACAAAAATTCGAAAATCGATGAGTAGCTGTTTATTCGAGCGCATTCGTCATCAATGACGAAACTAAACTTACCGCTATAAATCGTAAAATACTCATTTGAGACGAAAAGTGCATGGAAGAAAACTTGTTTATTTTGATTCAAATAAATAGGTTCAGGCACCAAAAAGTGGAAAATCAACAACTGTCAAGTCCTTCAGATTTACCGAATGAAAATATCGATTGTAACTGGAATTTGATGCTGATTCCGAATATGCAATTTGTTTTGACCGCTCTCGATTTTTTCGATTTTTTTTATTTTTTTTTGGAAAGGCGGCTAGCAACAACTGAGGTGGTGCCCAAAGAATGCCATGTCCGTACAGGTTGGGTGGAACCCGGCCCTATCCGGTACTTGGGTCTTCAAGGCACGGTCTGACCATGTTGGGTCGAGAATGGCAGAGTTCGGATCATGAGGTGGTGCAGGCCAAAGTATGCCAAGTCCGACCAGGTTGGGTCGAGAATGGCAGAGTTTGGATCATGAGGTGGTGCAGGCCAAAAAAAACATTAAGAATGTATAAAAATTTAAAATTCAAAAAAATCACAAAAAATCGAAAAAATCGAGAGCGGTCAAAAAAATTGCAGATTCGGAATCAGCATCAAATTCCAGTTATAATCGATATTTTCATTATTTTCATTCTCTTGTTCTCAATACGCTGAAGTAATCTTTTAGATTTGGTAACCATTTAGCGTCAGCCTAAATATTCACGGAACGTATTTAAACTCAGGTACACAAAAATACATGTAAAATACAAAATTAAATTTTATGTCCCTAATTGCTTTTTCAACATTAAGGAGTCAATATTAAACTTAGAAACGATATTCAGTTCATTTAACTCCCGGTTATTAGCGTTCGAGGGTTTTGAACGATGTAGACAGTTGTTTTTTTATGAAATCAACATTATAATAAAGATCAAAGCTAAGCTACGGATAAAATCATTTCAAGTTAATGCGTTTGATGTACTTGTTTTTACAGTTAGAACGTGAATACAACAATCAACAAAAGGTTGCGGACTAAACAACATCACCCTTCCGTACAACTTTCCCATCACCACTGCCTGCTGAGTACAAAATCTACAAATTTAGAGTTTTGACGAGCTTGTGGCACCCCACGAGCAGAGTTTTGTTACCCTAAAAAAATGAACATTCATGTCAAAGAAATCATTTTTAAAAATTAACTTGTGTTTTCAAGTTCGGTCTAATTACTCAATTGCTAAGACAAAATATAACCGGTATGTAATTGGGTGTCCTTACAGTAACGTGAAAACAGGTGATATTAGTAATTAGTTGTAGCTCCCAAATCAAGAAATTTAAAGATACATGCATATTTCTCTTGAATCAAGGAAATCATTTTTAACATTCTTAATGATAATTCATTATTTTTATTTTAACTCAGCGAATAATATGTATGCATATCATTTTCGATAGTTAATATACATCAGCGAATTTATAAATACTAACTCAGATGATTTACTTTTTGAAATGTTCTACGATTTCCGCGTATTTAAGGCAATTATTTTAGTTATAAGTAATTCCTAATGAATATAACGAGTTGTTTTATTTTGTCAACATATAAATGAATAAAATTATCGTTATTAATGAACCAATTACCTTACGAACAAGCATGGACATTCATCCCTATTTCTTAATATTAAACGCTAAATTCTTTACTTTCGCCAATTATATTGTTACCTAATAATCCTAAGCTTATGAGTTAATGCAAGAAGAATCTGTCCTCCACTGCATTCATTATAAGTATTTACAACATCAATATGTTTTGAGTCCTTGGGCTGAAAGCTAGGCAACAACAAGAATTATTTTTTTATTATGCTTATACAAATTATATTTATACCCTTTGACATTGCCATTACCTGCTTTTTATGGTTTATTTTCCAATTAAGGACCATTGTGTTTTAAAAAAAATCAAGTTCAATTGGACGTAATGTATAAAATTTGGCATTTATAAAATAAACAGTTTTTAAAACAGTTTTTCATAACTAGACGAAATGAAAAAAATATTTACGATTCAGCTGCAATTTTTCACCCATATGAAATGTGGTGTATTGCTACGCCAGGCATGTATTCCTACGCGCGGCCAATCACAGGGCGGCACCCGTCGGCGGGTTGCTTGTGTATGTAGCATACCGCTACATAAGCGTAAAAATTATAAATTTGCCATTCATACTTAAATAAATTAATTAGTAGCATTAAAAATATTACTCTAATTTATTATTAATTATTTTCTACTTCTAATTCGTAAGCATTGAAGTTTTTGTGTAAATGCATGAAATAATAAAAATAACACTTGACATTTTTCGAGAGAGAAGCCCTCTGGTGGCAACACTGCGCAGTTGCGCGTCCTTTCTTTCAAAGCCACTCTTACTTTGGCGTCCTACCTTAGCGGTGTTACAGCAAAAATTCTCGTGAGTTTAAAAGTGTTAGAAAATTATCGTGTTCCTTTTCGTCGTGTCAGTGAGTATTAATAAGTGACAGTGCAGTGTTATTAAGTCACGTGGTTATGCTTGGAAATATTGATGCAGCATGTGTCTCATTCAGTGCTTTGTTTGTCTTTTCTCAACGTGACTTAGCGAAAGATATTGCGCCAGATGTGCATTGCATTTCCGTGTCATGATATTATTATCAAAGCAGAATCATGTTCGTTCCTTTTCTTTTCGATAATCTACTAATCTACGATAATCTCTGCATTGGAATTAGCGCGGCGAAATTTGCCGGCGTTCGTTCGATAGCGTCTTTGTGTAATGGCGGAACCTCACACCGCCGTCTCTTGTCACTACTCTGTGATTATAAATACCATAGGCATGTGTATAGTAGCATTTATTCTTTTTTTACAAACCGACTGGCAGTAGTTTAAATTACGAAAAGTATTCATGTCTATGCTTGCTAAGTTTTGGAATTTCATTTCTTAATTCCATATCCTTGCAAACTTTTACGTAAACGCCTTTATTTCAATAGAGAAACATTTCAATGAAATTTAATTTAACTCATCGCATTCTGGTGATAAAAACACCCAACCTTCTGCCTATCTTAAGTGTGTGCAAATTGCTGGCGGCTCTGGCTGAGGCCGACGCGTATAGTCGCCGGCTAAATCGCCACACGTAACTTCGTGCTTTCGTGTTTTCTTTCTTCGCGTATTTTCCGCCTGTGAAATCAACGTTTAGGTTTTCCCTTTCCTTTTATCATTGGGGATATATATATTATTCCTTAATTCCTTTATTATTGCAAATGATCTACCAGAATTTCTTAGTAGGATTGATATCCTCGAATTTTAGGATTTTTATGTTTTTCTTACTGCTTTCAAAAGTGCAGTCACTTGATATTTTCACCATTTTTCCGTAGATCTCGTGTTTACTTGCCCGTAGTCTCTGTAAGGAATCACGATCTCTATTCTTGGAAATTCTTAAACCTAATACTCAGAATTTAAAGCCAGAGGCATTAGTGATTAAACAATTTATCTTTTAGTTAAAATCTGTCAACCAAAAATCTGTCCTATTACGTTTGAGTTGCCAAAAGTGAGAATCCCAAAGTAGCCGGAGTCAGACCTGTAGGAGTTTTTTTCGGATTTCTCCGTGTGGGAAGAGTTGTCATTATAATTTGGATTGTCAGTGGTGGAATGTCTTGATGTCTCTCCTGGAATGTTTCATCCAGCATCTTGGACTCCTGTGCAGGACCTCTACATCATCGCCATACACGCAACACTCACAAAATTGAATCTCCCTGGGTTTTTCCTGAGTGCCATGTTAATTGCTATTCTCACATAAGCAGTGACTAAACTTGCTACTACTAATCTGAGCAAGTAATTCAACTTGCTCCTGCTAATGTGCCGACTTGATTCTGCTCACATGAGCCTGATTTAACTTGCTCACTCACACCCCACCTTATTTTGGAGTCATTAGTTCTACCTGAACTAATTCACTGACCTGCGCTCAATCATCTCAAATTGCCAAAACTCAAATTCCCAAATACAACTCACTCACCCTGCTTACTCCATCGCGTGCCGGCCTTCGTCAACGTCAGCCTGGTCCTCCGGCGAGGATTGCCCACCTAGACAAGCTCTCCGAGATCAAGATCCAAGCCAGTTCTCCTGGTTTCCTCTTCCAATAAACTCCACCTAAAAACGAGCTGAGTCCATAACCGCTTTTCATTATCCCTCTCGTAATTTTCCCTTGCGCTTCGAGAATTGATCGAGTTGTTCTTGCCGTAAAAAAATCAATATTTTACATTCTAACCAACCAACGGCAGATAAACCCGACATGTACACATCGTATTTTGTGTTCACGGACGCTTTGGTGTTGCAATGTGTTTATTCTGTTTAGAATTACACATGCGACGTTTTTTACGTTGTAAGCTGCTCCGTTTGAGTGGCAGGAGGTATTTTGTGGGATCTACTTCCTGACGTGTGGAGCATCAATCTGTGCGCCGGCCTTGGCATTATTTCGTCTGTTGCTGGCGAGTGCGGTTGTGCGTGCTTGAGCTTCCGGTTTCGCTCTTGAAGTATCCTTGCGAGATACTTGTGTTGTGTTTTCTCTTTTTCTTTGCTGAGACACAAGCAGGTAGGACCTGCAGGCGTGTTGTGTGCATGTGTATCTGAGTGTTGTTCAGACACACCACACTAACTGGAGCTAGTGTGTTTTCACTAGCTTGGAGCTAGTGTGTGCTTCCTTTCTGCCGTGAAGTGTTTTCGTTTTCACGGCAGCGTGTGTTTACACTGGGTGTGTCCTCTGACACACGAGCTCAGGTGTGTGTTTGGTGTCGGCTGTAGGGGAGGTTTGGAGGCTGATCCGAGCTCTGGGAGCTCGGCTTTGAGACCTTGGGTCTCGGGATTTGCACATCCCACAACATGAAGATCGATGTAAGCCCTTATACAAATTCTTCGTTTTTGATACCCATATTCAACATGTTAGTAAATTCCTTTGTAGTCTGCCTTGCGCCGATGGTTAGGCATCAGGTTTGAGTCTGGAAACATCCTAGTTCGAACTCAGTACTAAAACAGTGGTATTTTCACTTGATGACATGACAGTGAATTGTGGTGGACCCTGAAGGTCCAATGAAATAAATGTACGAGGAGTTCGCGAGACTCGAACTCAGGAACTAGAAATTACAGCGCCGGCACGCTATCGACCGCGCTATCGAGGCACATAACTCAGCACCACCTAGAGACTACGTCCTCGTCAACCATATTAAACCTTTAAGCTCCTGCAAAGCTCCTGCTCCTGCAATTAAGCTTTTGAAACCTCAGGTTGAACCCTCGAGTTGGCTCTAGCCCTATCACCCTCACTGTGCCTTACCAACCGGTAGTTGTCTCAAACTGCAACAGCTGGCAGTCCACCTTAGTCTCTTGAATACCGTCCATTCCCGAGTTACTTTGTAGTCGACGCACACGACTTCTAAAATATAAAAACTTCACTCTTCCAACCACACTGTCCACCACGCTTGAACGAGCCTGAGCCGGGAAGATATCGTTTGAAGTTCTGCTACCAGGGTTGGACCCCAAGAACTATTCGAAGAATCCTGAGACATGAGTTCACCGCAGTTCTTCAACCTTCAATATATTTCAAAAGGCGAGCATGTTCGGTCTTTCATTTTGTAATATAGCGAGTAGTGTAAGTTCTAGTTAGAGAGACCTAAAGTTGGCAACGCTCGAGACGGCAAGATCATCAGCCAGTTTCCGATTGGTCGTAGCCAGCTTTTTATGTTTGGTTGGTATGGATTTTAAGCGTATTACCAACTTCAAAACATAAAGATCTCGAGAAAGTTTTCGATTACGTAACAGAGGACAAATGAGAACACAGTGTGACTCAGCTTTTGTGTACGGTCTTTATTTGAAGGAGCCGGGAGGATCGCCGAGACTTGATCCTGCAGATCTTGACTGAAGATACTTCGCAGTCCTGAGAGTCGCTCCGGCAGGTTGACGAGGTCGTAAGTGTATTTGTGTTTAGGTTATTCAATTTACAATTTACAATTTTTAACCAAGCACAACAATCGGTGCGGTGCTATTTATGTGGGCAAAAGCCTGCTGAATTTTTGGAGCAGGTAAGTTTGATCACAGGTGCAGAGCCTGGTGGCGATGATGACTCTTCATTTGAATAGTAATTAAGATCAAGGTCCGCTGAATTTAGCAGATGATGGTTTACTCAGTTAATGCCGGTAAATGGAGGCAGTTTAAATTTTTAAGCCAGACTAGTAGATACTCTAAAAGCCCAGGTGATTCTGTGTTAATGGTCAGTGTGTGTGTGTGTATCGACGTCGGAGAATCTGGAAATATTCAAGGACGCTGGATGACAATATCCACGGAAAGACACAGAAGAAGACCACAAACACTGTTCACCCAGCAGCTCTAAATTCACGTCACGGGAAAAACGCTGAGTTTGATCTAATGATCTCCATCGCGTTTTTATATCTCTTTTTAAGCTCAATGATAGAATAAGGACAGATTAAACATGCTGGCAATATACCCTTCTACTATTCTCCCGATTTCAATATAAGCCGGACACGAACAAAAAATTAATTGTGTCAAAAATTTTAAATGGTTAGACATATTATTAGAAACGACATGCGACTTCTGTAGGCGATCGGGCGCATAATTTTTAACCACGATCATCGTATAAATCCTGGTAAATTATAATACGTCCATATGGCGCCACAACCAATGTTTCTGGCACAATGAGTCTCACACTATTTTACGAAACCCCCAGGCAGCAATACACTGTCACTATGCTGACTATACATGGAAATATTGAACACTGCACAAGTATGCTGAATACAAATGGGATAATCTTAACACTGCACAAGTGTGCTGAATATAAATGGGATAATCTTAACACTGCACAAGTGTGCCTAATATAAATGGAATACTGAACACCTTAAACACACACCTACGTCATAAACGAGACAAGCTAAGAACTGCTAAAAAATAACACGGAAAAAATACTTAAGAAACTAGTAAGGGCAACAGGGAAAACCTTCACCATAGTGAGTTTAAATCTAACACCGAAATCAATGCACTTATTCACACTCACGCGACGAGATCCTTTCGACACCAATTCCAAGCACAAAATGACGCTATGGGACGCGTGGGTGGATGTTGCCACCACGCCTAGGTCTAACTCAAGCGGTTGTTTGGTGTTATTTTATCTTGGTGTGATTTACACAAAAACATTAAGATTAATACTTTATAATTAGAAAACTATCAGTAATAATCTGAAGTAATATAGTTTATGCCAATAAATGTGTTGTTTACATGTTAATGAGAAATTTAATGAAATGAGACATTTTTGTAGCGACTGCTACAAGCTAAACAGTTCATGCTGACTGCAAGTGTATATATAGATTATCTCGGACGGCTAAGTACTACCTTTAAGTTATTCTCTAACTACCTACTACTAATTCTATTCTACTCTATCCTGCTATTTCAATCTATCTCCGCTCTACTCTCGCTGGCCATATGTCTGGTAGTCGAGTATCTAAGTTGTAGGGTATCTAAGAGGTGAGTGGATTATTTACCTTATGTGATGTGTCATTGCATTTGTCTATTTATGTTAGCACTATTACTGTGTTGTGTCTATGTGGAACACAGATACTGTGCCGGTGTTGTTTAACCTATACTGTGCTCTAGTGTAGGATTACCAGGTCTATTATAATTTGCCTTCATGTGATGGTTGAAAAATAGCTTGCTTAATTGACACCAGTTGTGCGTCTGAATTCCTACTCCTTCTGAGCTATAACGGCCAATTTTACTGTTTTGGTATGCCTCGCCCTGGCATACTGGTAACCCTCATAAGCATTGAATATCTCTGGTAACATTTCAAACACCAGAACATTAAAGAACAATCCAGGGGTGCTGGTAATGTAAAAAATATTGAACTATATAAAGATACTAAGAAAGAAAAAGAATTGAATCCGGTGAATTTTTCTGTGCCAAAGCCTGTAATATACGAAATTTTAATTTTTCCGTTATTGTAAAATCCTTCATTTCATCCATACCAGGTATTTTAGTTTACTAGTTGATACAAAACAATGTAAAACTGCCTCTAGCACCAACCTAGCAGTCAAAGATGCAAATTAATTTTGGATCTACCCGTTGTACTTTCAACCTTTAATCCCTCATTTCACTAGTTCCAACGTTCGTAAGCTCAAATTTCAATATGGAAGTGCACCAACTAGAGTGCTCTTAACAACGCATCACATGTGCAATGTTTTCTTGACCCCTTGAAATAAAATCCAGTGTTAAAATCAGACCAACACAACGGAGAGAATGCATTTATCTACGTACTTTTCTCCCAATTATTTGTTCCAAAACTTAACCGATAGAAATATTACGATCATCATGTATTTGATATCAACACAATGGAAGGAATGCATTTTCTTTGTACTTTTCTCCCAACCATTTGTTTCAAATCAACCAATATAAATATTAAGATCCTCATGTATTCGATCTTAAGTCATGGTCTTAACTTTAAGATACTCGTAAGTACTTTTCGCTCATATTGAAGCTTTTTTGAACATGCGACGTAGTTCATTAGCAGTTTTTTACTTTCCTGCGCTCGTGTACTTGAACTTGAACTTGAGGGCCGACAGCGTCGGGGCCTTTGTAACGGCCTACAATTCCCTCCACAATTTTCACACAAAGAGTTCAGCGCCTGGTACCAGACTTGTCCACTAAACTACTCAGGATCTACCAATCCTTGTCACAAGCTGCCATTGGATGGCATCACTGGGATAGCCAGTGTGTCAAAACACCATCCCCAGGCATATTGGGTCATCACTGACCATTCTTCCTGACTGGCTCATTCCAGTCACTGTCTCTTACTCCAGGCACACACAAGAAACATTTTCATAGCTTCAATGATACTCAAATTACACTCCTGATCCAATCCAGCAAGACAGCTCATACCGCAATCATCTTCAGCACATCTAGCATACCACTCATTCTCTCCATACTGCTCAAGCACCACATTCATAAAACTTTCTCTCTCTTGCTCATACTTACTACATTCCAGCACAAAATGCTCAATTGTTTCCTCCACTCCACTGATACACTGCCGACATAATCTGTTATTATTCTCATTCCACAACAGTTGACTTCCAAAACTACCATCATAGAACATCTCAAACTTAGGTGCTTCTTTTTTCATATACCAGTCAAGTGTAGGCTTCCGCATCATGCTGAGCTTCCACTTATTCAATCCATACTCTTTTGTTTGCCTCTCAATCTCTTTCTTCCACCTCTTGCAGTCCCACTCAGGCCCTACACCTCCAGGATTTAGTAATCTCCAGTCATCCACAGGTCTCCCAATTCTAACATGAATAGTCTTTTGCACACTAAGATTCCTTGCATGCCCCCAACACACTTTCTCCCAATAGCTTACACTCAGATTCCATTCAAAAATTTGCTTTACCCATCTGCTATTCTGCATTCTTTCAATTCTCACCTTATAATTCAGCACCGCTTTCATCATTCTTTCTGAAAATAGGCTCCACCCAAGGTCACCTCTAATGGCTTCTGTAGCTGTCCATTTCGGAGCACCCAATGCTAACCCTCCTACCTTATTTTGTATTACATCCAGCTTTTCAAGATCACTTCCATTCCAGGCAAGAGCACTCATACCATACATGACACTAGGTACAGCAACATACTTCCACATTCCTCTCACACATTCATACTTGTTTGCTCTGTATCTGGCCACGCTACTTAATCGTCCACTCCACTGCATAGCTTTTGCCACTTTCTCACCCTTAGTTCTAGTGCATCCATCTTCACTTATCATACAACCTAGATATTTGTATTCTTTTGTTCTACCTATTCTGATTTCTCCAATATTCCACAGTCTGTCTCTATCAGTCTCATTACTATTTATAATCATAACCTTGCTTTTGTCGGCACCGAAGTTCATCTTGAAATCTGTACTATATCCGTTCACAATGTCAAGCATCCTTTGCAGTTCATGTCCACATTCACTCACCACAACCACATCATCAGCATACAACAAACAGCTCAGTCTCTCATTACCAACTTTCAGTCCTAAGCCACTCCCTCTCAGTCGAACTGCTAATTCTTCTGTGTACAATCCAAACAACAGGGGAGACAGAGTACAGCCCTGTCTCACTCCTCTAACACTCCTCACTTGCCCCGTTTCCAAATTTCCTAACCTGTATATAGCGCTTGTGTTCTCATACAGACTTTGTACAATTTTTACTATTTTTCTGCTAAACCCAACTTTTCTCAAAACTTCAAAGAGCCTAACCCGATCCACTCTGTCATACGCTTTTTCAATGTCCTGGAATGCTAAATACACCTTTTTATCATCCTTCCTCATTCGCTCAATTATTTCACTCACTACAAACAAATTATCTTCCCCACGTCTATCTTGCCTAAAACCATTCTGTTCTTCACCTAGGACTCCTAATTCCTCAACTAAATTTTTCATTCTCTCATTCAAAATACCACAAAATATCTTACATACAGTGTCACCCAGTGCAATTGGTTTGTAATTTTTAAGTTCTTTCATACTCTTATGTCCACCCTTATGCAACAGAACTACATTACACTTGTTCCAGTCATCCGGTACTCTTTCACTCTTCCATATCTCATCAAATAAACATTTCAACATACTGACTACACTCTCTCCTCCACATTTATAGAACTCATATGGGATCTTATCAGGGCCACATGCCTTTCCATTTTTCACTTTCTTCAAAAAACTTACAATCTCTTCACAAGTGATTTCGTCTTCCATTTGCAGTTCACGTTCATCAATCAGAAAATTTATGGGTGCATCATCTGTAACCTGCTCATTCATTCCACCAATGTCCTCCCAGTATTCTTCAACTGCTTTCACCATTTGCATCCTATCTTGCACACTGCAACCATTAACTACTAATTCATCAACTTGAACTTCACTACTTCTATCATTACCTTGTATAAACTTATACCAATCTTTTATTCCATCCGGACCTTTCTTTCTTAGATTTAATTTTCAACTTGGTGTCTCTCCTCTTTAACTCTAGCCTCATTAATCATTCTCCTTACTTTCTTCTGCTGGTCCTTGTACTCATTCCATGCACTCTGCCATTCATCCTCAGTAATTCTGTTTCTTTCATACATTTTCCTCATACTGCGTTGTTTCTTATTTAAAGTCTTTCTTCTCATTCGTTCTTCCTTTATCTCACTTGTAAACCACCTGGCATTCCCTGTCCCTTTCCTACATTTTATTCTACCAATCTTTTGCTCTGCCACATCATACAAGGTTCTTGCAATCTCACCATTTAGGTCATTTACATTTCCACACCTGTTCCAGTTATACCTACTCAATTCATTCTTAAATTCTTCCCAGTTTGCCTTTTTTATCTGCCAACTTTCTTTCACACTACCGACCTTCTGCATTGACTCCTTTCTACCCCAGTTATATTCAAGCACAAGCATTTTATGGTCACTATCAATATCAAAATCATCTTCATCTACAAACATTTCATTGACACACTCTCTTGCTCTACTATTCACAATCATATAGTCAATTGCAGTTTTCCATTCCCTGCTTTGCCATGTATGCAAGCAATTTCGTATTGTGACATTCAGGTTTTCAAGTTCATTCTTATCACAAAAAATCTATCAATTTTTGTCCATTTGCATTCACCGGCTCACCAAGTATACCAACATGGCTATTCATGTCACCCATTACAATCAGAGGGCACCTGCAGTGTTCTCGTACAATCCTTGTTAATATTTCATACTTTTTTACATTCTCTTCATGAGCTAAAATCCCATCAGTTGTCATATAACACACAATCACAACAATACATTCTCTGGCATGCATTCTTTCACACTTAATTGCTAACAAATCTTCACTTTCAGGTTCATTTCCAACAGGAAGTTCCTCTAATTTCCAATTTAGAGCATTCTTTACAATCAAACCAACTCCACCACCTCTTTTTTGCAAATTTACACGCCCTTTTCCTATCATATGATACTTGTTCTCCTTACTTGTTAAACTGACTCTATCACGCATTTGGGTCCCTACTACACCAACACAATCCAATTTTTCATTCGCAAATTCTACTACGAGGTCATCTAACTTACCTGCATTCCATCCACGCACATTTATACTTCCAAACCTTACAACACAATTGGACAATTCAAGACATTCCTCACTTTTGCTCTGACGTATTTTCATTCATCCAGTTACACCTTCCATTATGACATGAGTAGCCCTGATCCACCGTATATATTTCTTGGAGAGTTTCATCTCACCTTCTTTTGTAAGATGGACTCCATCTCCAAGAAAACACCCATCCTGGATCACGCTCTCCATGTCAAGGAAGCTGGAACCCAGCTCACGCTTTCTCACACTCTCAGCTCTCATACTCATAATCCTTGCATGCACCTCTCTATTCACCTCCTTTCGCACCCTTTCATACTCCTCATCACACGCAGGCCTTCTTAGGAGGCTAGTCACCGCCACTCTAACATTCTTCTTCCGCGCCCTTTCAACAACTTTCATAATTGCATTCACCGTCCGTTCTCTCCCACATTCAAGCAACCAATTGCCACCTCCTTGCAGTACAACCATTCCTTCATCCATTCCATCTATCACTCTCTCAGCATGCCTACAAATCTCCTCCACTCCTTTCCCTCTCATGCTCGTACATCCGCTACTGTCACTCATACATACGAACCTATCAACATTTTTCACCATGCTATCTCCACATATTCTAATCATAGGTCTTACTCTCCCTTTCATGCTACTCTTTCGCTCAATTCTTTCACTCAGATCATTCTTTCCATTCGTCTTCCTTTCATTCCCTTCCACTACAGGCTCCTGCACCTCATGTGGCACCTCAACAGGTGGCTCATTCACTCTTTCCATTTGTACCTCTTTCATCATGCTCATTCATCCTTCTACTCTCATCTGTTGCATTTGCACCATCATTTGCTTCATTCACACTCCTTGCACCATCATTTGCCTCATCATCCACTTCATTTGCACTCCTTGCACCACCATTTACCTCTTCATTCACTGCATTTGCACCATTCTCATTCTTTCCTTCGTTCAGCTTCCTTTCATCCTTCAAGTCAGCCTCTAAAGCAACCATCAAAATTGTCAATCTCTCAACCTCCTCTTTCAACTTCTTACTCTCATCATTCAAACATTTCCAGCACGTAAACACAAGATCACTCAACTTTCTCCGACTCATTTCTCTCAAACCTTTGCATGCATCTATATCTACCCACTCTTTACAAGTCATGCACTCAATCTCCTCATCCATTCCACTTGCACCTCCCTTCCTACGACCAGTCCTATTTATTGCCATCCTCAAACACAGACTTCTCTCTCAGTACAAATTTCACAGGCAGAAGAAGTCTTCACTCACCAAATCTACTGAAAATCAAGTTATCAAACCAAAAGAAACAAAAACGTTTCCTACTACTCTCACAGTCACTCTCTACAATGTCACACACTATACTCTTTATATACAAAAAAAGCTTACCAGTCAAAACACCTCAGTCAAAAATTGCAAGTCACCACACCAAAGTCCAATGCTCAGTCTCAACTCTCACGCAACAAAAAAAAAAACTACTCTCACTAGCACTCCATACAAAGTCACACACTGTACTCACGTGAATATACAAACTATACCAGTTTTTCAGCAACTTCACTTTAATTCACCACAATTTTCGTCGTAGGATCAGAAGCACGTGCACACCGTATCGATAGAGACTCAAGTACGCCGCAGTACAACCAATCGCCACAAAGTACGCCGCAGAATGTGTGTACATTGGTGTTCCAGCTATGTAGCAAATATTACGGACTCGTGATCCAATAACGCGCACCCTAACAAGATTATTTTCAGCTATGTGTCACAGGGATTTTGTGTTCTTAGTGACTCACTTTCATCTTGCATTTCCAAACCCAAATTAATGACCGCAAAGAGAGAGAGGATGTTAAATGTGAGGGTATTTTAGTACATACTTTCTCTACTTCGGTCTCATTGAAACATTTAAAAAAGGCCTCGGATCTGACGAATGTCATAACTTTAAAGATCATCATTTAAATCTTCTTATTCTGGTCTCAAATTGCTGTCGTAAGCTTTGTGTGGTAAACTCTTTACCTTTTTATTCCCGTGAATACACTACGACAACACTAATTTTAGATAGTTAACTTTTGTACGGTTCCACCTATGTTGAAAATATTACAGCTAGCGATGTAAAACAATACTTTTCATGTCTTTTATTAACCCCGATGTACTCTTTGTGCCAGTACTATTAGCGCAAGTAAGAAATATCATAACCATTTTGTGTTTTGTGATAGCAAATATTATCGTTGGGACACCTTACATAGGGATGAAAGATCGGATGTGGGCTTTCACCGGATGTAAGATATAAACAAATGTTAGGATTGGCCGTGGGTATAGCCACCTAAACGTGAATCGATAAGTATCTGTAAACCATGAGAAAGGGTAATGATTGGCGTGGAAACTCAGCTTTTGGTTTGGGAATTTATTCGGAGGAAACGCCCGGCGTCTGGCGAGTCTTGAGTTACTGAAGAACTTGGCTGGCGAGGGTTCGCAGTCCGTGCAGGCGAAGAGGCTCCGACTAGTGACGAAATCGACGGTGTGGATGTGTGTTTGGAATTTATAGGAGCTCAATTGATAAGACTTTGAAAGACCCGTGAGGTTGGTGGTGTCACGTTAAGGTATTGGCGTTCTTAATCCCAAACTGGACAAGCGAGTTATCATAGTCGAAACAGGTAATTTTAGCTAGCCGGGAGTGGAATCTTAGGCTTACCAGCTTCAAAAATAACCCATATGAATTGCCAAGGGGGATAGATTGTAAATGCGGTCTCTCAGGCCCACAGCTCAGGTAAGATTCAGTTAAGGCAAAAACAAGGCCCAGAACAAGGCCAAAAACAAATCCCAAAAAGGCCCAGGATAAGGCCCAAGCTAAAGCCCAGGGAGACTGATTTGTGTGGTGTGTGGCGATGACGTGGATGTCCTGCAAAAAGTCCAAAACACTGGATGAGCAGTCCAAAGAGACATCAAGGAACATTCCACCACTGACAGTCCCCAACATCGTAAATGATAAACTCCCACAAAGTTGATTCTGACGAGAATAATCCTACAGATCCAACACGAGCTAACTTAAAACTCTCTCTCTTGTCAAGCTCAAAAGTAGGATAGAATCAATTTAGAAACTCGTGTAAAAACTCTTCCACCACTGCTCTTACTTGAAATAAAGGCATGAACTTGTGGTGCCCGGAAAAATTACTGAATACTTAATACAAATTTAAAATTTAATATTAAAAGTAATTTTGTACCTTTGAAAGTCTTTTATTTAAAAGATAAATAAATATTAAAATAGATAAAATCTACACCGTCTCATGAGACGAGTTCAGTGCCACTTTATGGCAACATTCACGCTCTTCAAGCAGGGTTCGCTGCTCAGCAGCCCATTCCTCCGCTAAACTTCATAGTGTAAACAAGTGCTCTGATCAACCTGGTGAGTCTCGCTATTCTCGAAGTGACAATTTTCGTGTTTTAAAAGTTAAGATGTAATAGACGTGAACAGGAGGTTTATTTTGTGATGTAATTGATAAAACTAATTTTGGGGAAATGTGATTTAATAAGTAAAGGAAGCGAGCTAGCCGGCTCGTGAGTAGCAAATAAATATCATTTGGCTGCCTTCCGTGCAATTCGTAATATTGTAATGTGTCTTGTAATAACTTAATAAGGTTTACTAGATATTGATGAGTTTTGTAAGATCATGTGAAGTAGAAAGTGAGACTAGAATTTACGCCTTAAGTAGAGTGACGTGTGACCGGCCGGAGCGTGCCGTCATGGAGGCGGTTACGTAGCGGCCCGGTAACTTTGAAAAGACCCGGTCGTTAAGTTGGAAGTGTTTTAACGCAGTTCGTCATTCGGGACTTTAGGAGTGAGAGCTTAGAAGTTAGTTTAAAGTATCACTTAGTTTCTAGTGGGGATTGTGCCCACGATTAGGGAATTTCGAGTCGTGAGGATTAACTAATTTGATATTCAAATTACAATCTGATAGTAGAAAATATAGGTTGGTAATTGAATAATTTATATGTCATTTTTACCCGATGTCATTATGTAATTTCGAGATCCTCATATCGCCATGCTAACCTTTGTTTTATTTGTGTAATTGCAGGATCTACAAAACACAGTTACCTCCCCTACCTTTACCTCTTTTGATCAAGCGATTATTCGTTATTCCAACATGTCGTAATTAACCGTACTTAGAATCCTAACACCATTATAATATTCCATTACTATTCGGATTATAGTACGTTGCCAAGTTCCCCATTCTTTTCTCCTGAATAATTCCGTGGGCCAAAAATAAATATTTACCCGTTCGACTAGTCTTTATCCCTTGCTAGTCGCTATACGAATAATCGAATCGTAGGCAGTTCTAAACGAAACCTCCGCATTAGAACTAGCCTCATTGGTGACCCAATCGTGATAAATATAAATACACCCTCCTTCTTTACAATTACACATCATCCATACTAAACAAAGGAAGCACACTATAATGGTTCAGGGGAGGTAACAAACCCCAGCCGCTGAAGCCGCCGGTTGGACGCCGACACCAAGAACCAAGAAAGAAGACCGCAGTGGCATACAAAAGCCGAAGACTGCAAAACCATCGTGAGTAGCGAATTCACCAGTGATCGAGCACATATTTTTTTTTATTTTGAATATTTTGTGTTTTATTGATTTGCTTTTCATTGCATAAGTAGAGAGTCCATTCCGGTGCACCATAGTATATTTCGCAAGCGAGCTCTTTTCTATATTTCCTATTTTTTTTTTTTATTGATTGCTTTTTCCAACGAGTTTCCCCTATTGCGACGTTTTCTCTATTTCCCGCACTACATTTTCCTCCAACTTCTATCGCTATAACTATTATATTTCACATTATTTTATTTTTTTCCCTTTTCCGCGAGCGTATCCTATTTTCGACGTTTCCTGTATTTACGCATCGCATTTATTTCAATTTTTCAAATTCTTTCGCTATATATATATTTCTACTTTTCCTATTTTCATTGGGGGAGCAAAGAAATGGAGCCCCCACCACCAAACAGTAACGGTCAAGAAACCGTAGACGACAATGAGTCGCACATTCCCACAAACGCGGCATTGGTACGTCCCCCCGACTTTGATGAGGCTTATCCTCACATGTTTTTCAACATTCTCGAAAGCCAGTTTATTGTCGCCGGGGTGCGTCGCTCATCGTTAAAGTTCCACCACGCATTAGGCGCGTTGAGTAGCCGCATAGCTCGACATATACCACAAACGCTCATAGAGGCAGCTGATTATGAGGGGTTAAAAGAGTTTGTGCGCGCACGGTACTCCCGATCCGAAAAGGAACTCTTTGATGAGCTCCTTTCACAGAAGGGGTTGTATTGCCATGACAGACCTAGGGAATTTCTATCAAAGCTACGCACTTTAGCCGCTGAGAGCAACTTAGGCCTGTCGGAGGATTTCCTCCGACTCAAGTTCGTGAGCAGTTTGCCTGAAGCCATACGCCCCTGGATAGCCGCGCGCCAGGAGCACGACTTGGACACTATGGCGTCCATTGCAGAAACCTATATGGAATATTTGCCTAAACATCAGATAGCTGCTGTGGACCCAATTTTTAGAGAAAGGGCACCTGACGCGGGAGCACACACGAATTACCGAAGTAACGCCCGAAACGCAAACGAGGAGAGAGCGGGGCAATACAATAGCCCTAACATACCAATAGGTGTCAGAGCTTTTCGTTCAAACCAGCGTCCTAGGGTCTGTAGAGCACACCTGTACTATGGGGATGAAGCTAGATCATGCCGGCGCTGGTGCTCTAATTACAAACCCAGTTTGCCGGTCTCTCGACCCTCAAGTAGAGCTTCCTCTCCCGCTAGACCTGCTAGCCCGTTCCGTAGGTCGGAAAACTAGATCGGTCGTCTGTTCAAGCTGTGACCGTCGGACGACCGCTTTCAGTAAGCGCACGTATAGGTCGCAGTGAGGTTAATCTGCTCATCGATACAGGGGCGGGGATTAGCATTTTACCACCCTCCTGTGAGGTAGGATACCTACGTCCCACTGCAGTAACACTCTCTACAGCGTCAGGGGAAAGAATTAATTGCAGAGGCGAGGCCGATCTTGTAGTGGACATTAAAGGGCTGGGAAGATCTTTGCAATGGACATTCGTCATTGCGGAGGTAGTTCAGCCGATCCTAGGAATTGATTTCTTGGCCGCGCACTCGATACTTGTTGACTGCCAGAACAGTAATCTAATAGATACCTTGACAGGTAGGAAAATTCCCCTTAATTTTTCGAAGGATTCCTTAACCGCGTACTCCGCTGATTTGACCCAAATAGATCCCCGGGTACGCAAAATCTTGGCCGACCACCCGATTTTGACCTCTCCTTTACGACTCGGGTCAAACGATGCATCAACCGACTGCCCCGTGCAGCACTCAATTGATACTGGTTCTTGCTCCCCCGTTCACTTCAAGCCACGACCGTTAACGGGTTCTAAACTTGAAGCCGCTCGAAAAGAATTTGAATTTCTGTTGAATGCAGGCATCATTAGAAGGTCCAATTCTCCTTGGGCATCGCCGTTGCACCTCGTTCCAAAGAAGGAACCTGGTAAATGGAGACCTTGTGGAGATTACCGTGTACTTAACTCTCTCACTGTATGTGATAGATACCCTATTCCTCACCTTCGCTCTCTGACAATGTCCCTGCACTCAAAAAAAAATCTTTTCTAAGCTCGATCTAGAGCGCGCCTACCTTCAAATTCCTGTTGCTCCTGCATCTATCCCTAAAACTGCTGTAACGACTCCATTTGGCTTGTATGAATTTTTGTACATGCCTTTTGGACTAAAGAATGCAGGACCGACGTTTCAGAGGTACATAGATGCCCTATTCGTTAACGTAAAAAACGTCATCGTCTATTTGGACGATATTCTCATTGCCTCCGAAACCGAGGAAGAGCACTTAAATGATGTGTCCAGTGTTCTTTCCCTTCTCGCTCAACATAAATTGCGACTGTCGATTGACAAGTGCAGTTTCTTCCAATCTAAACTGACCTTCCTTGGCTATGAGGTGAGCGCGGACGGCATACGACCTCCCGCTGACAGAGTGGCTGCGATTGCCGACTGCGCCCGTCCTCAATATTCTCGAGACTTACGACGTTTTATGGGCATGCTTAATTTTTTTCGCCCCATGATCCCTTCTTTTGCCACCAAAGCTCTCGGTCTAACCGAACTCTTGCGTAACTATCCGTCAACTAAACAATTGCCTTGGACTGAGGCAGCAGAGCAATCTTTTAGTGACCTAAAACAGGCTCTCGCCGACTGTCCAACTCTTCATTTTCCTTCTCCTGATGCTTCTGAATATCATCTTGTTTCCGATAGTTCTAACTTCGCCGTTGGAGCAGCACTGTACCAACTGATTGACTCCCAACCTGCACCTGTCGCTTTCTTTTCTAAGAAACTTTCCGATGTTCAAAAGACGTACTCGACGTACGATCGTGAGTTACTTGCCGCATTCCTAGCGGTGCTGCATTTCAAATCACTCGTTGACGGCCACTCAGTGACATTGTTCACTGATCACAAGCCACTCGTGTCGGCTTTTTACTCCAAAACTCTTGCTAAATCAGATAGGCAGCAAAGACAATTGTCTTTCCTGTCGGAATACGTGACATCAATAGAGTATATTAAAGGCGATCTGAACGTGGTAGCAGACTGCTTGTCGCGCCCCGTTTGCGTGACATCAGTGGACATTTTCGATCTCAAAAAGCTGGCTATAGCCCAAGCCGACGACCCTGAAACGAGTGTTTTGAAAGAAAGGCTGACACCCTTCGATATCGCCCCTGATCTTAAACTATGGTGCGATTCCTCTACCGATTGTCCTCGACCCTATGTTCCCCTCGCTTGTCGCGAGCAGATCATGGCGTTCTTGCACAATCTCGCACATCCGGGCTATAAAAATACTGCCAAAAATGTCAAAGCCCGGTTTTTCTGGCCAAATTTGGACAAAGATGTCCATCGTTTCGTCCGATATTGTGAAAATTGTCAGCAGGCAAAGGTGCATAAACACACCAAATCTCCTGTTAGCCCTATCGCTCCGCAATCTGATCGTTTCCACACTGTCCATATCGACATTGTGGGCCCTCTTCCTCCTGCTTCCTTACCTACTTCTACAACTTCTTTACCCTTCAAGTACCTATTGACTTGCATTGATCGCGCTACTAGATGGTGCGAAGCTGTTCCTCTGGTTGATACCACTGCCTCCTCGGTCGCCATTGCCTTCGTATCCGGATGGATATCACGCTTTGGTGTCCCGTTGGAAGTGGTGACCGACAGAGGTGCACAGTTTGAGGGAGAACTTTTCAGTGAATTAGCGAACCTCCTAGGTTTTCACCATGTTCGCACGTGCAGCTACAGGCCGCAGTCCAATGGCCTAGTTGAAAGATTGCACCGAACTCTTAAAGCTGCCATTATGGCCCGTAGAGAAAATTGGTATTTCTCCCTTCCTATCGTTCTGCTAGGCTTGCACATGACTCCAAATTCTTCTGGTTTTTCTCCTTTCACCGCCGTGACTGGCGCCTATATGCTCTGTCCTCAACCTTTAGTTGCCGATACAAGGCCTAGAACATTTTCTTCGGACGTTATCCAAACCTTCGTCAACGAAATGCATAAGTTCGATTTCCGACGCCTTTCCGAAGGCTCGTGCCATGATTCACCACCTGTTTTCGTGCCCGTTGACTTGCAGAATTGCGAAAAAGTTTGGTTGCGAGTCGACCGGATCAAAAGGAGCTTAGAAGCCCCTTATTCAGGTCCTTACGAAGTCCTAGAACGTAACCCAAAATTTTTTAAGCTTAAACTTCCTCAGGGTGATTCAAACGTATCGATTGATCGTTTGAAACCCGCCTATAGTCGTACCCCTACCTCTTCTAAACCCTCTTCTACACCCTCATCTCCGACTCCTCCTGAACCTCCTCCTCCTCAGCCTTCTCCGCGCTGTCCTGAGATCATTTCAGCACCCTCGCTACCTCCTCCATCGCACTAGATCGGGTCGTACCGTTCGTTTCAAACCCTCAGCGGACTACCACTATTTTGGTGTCTGAGGGCGCTCCGCGTCTGGCCGGGGTAGTGCTGTGGTGCCCGGAAAAATTACTGAATACTTAATACAAATTTAGAATTTAATATTAAAAGTAATTTTGTACCTTTAAAAGTCTTTTATTTAAAAGATAAATAAATATTAAAATAGATAAAATCTACACCGTCTCATGAGACGAGTTCAGTGCCACTTTATGGCAACATTCACGCTCTTCAAGCAGGGTTCGCTGCTCAGCAGCCCATTCCTCCGCTAAACTTCATAGTGTAAACAAGTGCTCTGATCAACCTGGTGAGTCTCGCTATTCTCGAAGTGACAATTTTCGTGTTTTAAAAGTTAAGATGTAATAGACGTGAACAGGAGGTTTATTTTGTGATGTAATTGATAAAACTAATTTTGGGGAAATGTGATTTAATAAGTAAAGGAAGCGAGCTAGCCGGCTCGTGAGTAGCAAATAAATATCATTTGGCTGCCTTCCGTGCGGTTCGTAATATTGTAATGTGTCTTGTAATAACTTAATAAGGTTTATTAGATATTGATGAGTTTTGTAAGATCATGTGAAGTAGAAAGTGAGACTAGAATTTACGCCTTAAGTAGAGTGACGTGTGACCGGCCGGAGCGTGCCGTCATGGAGGCGGTTACGTAGCGGCCCGGTAACTTTGAAAAGACCCGGTCGTTAAGTTGGAAGTGTTTTAACGCAGTTCGTCATTCGGGACTTTAGGAGTGAGAGCTTAGAAGTTAGTTTAAAGTATCACTTAGTTTCTAGTGGGGATTGTGCCCACGATTAGGGAATTTCGAGTCGTGAGGATTAACTAATTTGATATTCAAATTACAATCTGATAGTAGAAAATATAGGTTGGTAATTGAATAATTTATATGTCATTTTTACCCGATGTCATTATGTAATTTCGAGATCCTCATATCGCCATGCTAACCTTTGTTTTATTTGTGTAATTGCAGGATCTACAAAACACAGTTACCTCCCCTACCTTTACCTCTTTTGATCAAGCGATTATTCGTTATTCCAACATGTCGTAATTAACCGTACTTAGAATCCTAACACCATTATAATATTCCATTACTATTCGGATTATAGTACGTTGCCAAGTTCCCCATTCTTTTCTCCTGAATAATTCCGTGGGCCAAAAATAAATATTTACCCGTTCGACTAGTCTTTATCCCTTGCTAGTCGCTATACGAATAATCGAATCGTAGGCAGTTCTAAACGAAACCTCCGCATTAGAACTAGCCTCAAACTATTTGAATGGAATTTTGGTAATAACTACTTGTGATTTTAAAAGCAACAATATCGGTGATTCCATTTGTGGAATTATAGCAAATTCGTGAGACTGAATACACGGAATTCATGAAGCAGAAGGAAAAGACATACAACACTAAAATTTGCATAGAATGAGAATTAATCCTTTCTTTTCAGTACTCTAGAACATCTCTATATCCGTACGAGAAATAACAGGAAAGAAAATCCTAACTTTCATTAAGAAAACATCATTGATAAAAATAAGGAATAATATCTACACTGAGAAAAGAAACACTAAACACATTGTTTGGCACAGAAAGAATATATTCGCAAAGACGAAATATGAAAATCAAGGTGACAATGACCCGGCGGTTTTTACGTTTCGCCATTTGCAATAAACCGCCGGCATAACATTCTAAGAAATAAGTGCGATTAAACGCAAGATTTACGGAGTAATAAAAAGATGAAGAAACTAAAACTTTAGCAGGCATATACATGATTAATCTTCGTAATTTATACAACGTACGAAATTATTAAAAGATTTTTTAATTATTACTTCACGTCAAACACATTTAAGAAAAACTACTGCAAGTATGTTTGTAAAAAAAGAATTATTATAACACATGCTTATAGTGCAATTAAAGTCACGGAGTAGTGACAGGAGACGGCAGTGTATGCTCCGCCATTTTGGAAAACAAAGACAACCGGCGACAAAGACACTATCAACAAAGACGTCGGCGGTTTTCGCCGCGCTCTATCACCAGTATTCGTGAACGGATCTTGGATTAATATGACAACTGCAAAATGTGTACCTTGTAGTAAGGCACAACTTAGTTGATTTAATATAATAACTCGACACAGGACATGAATCGTGACACGCAAAATTTTTACGTTTTGTCCGTCGAGGTAGCACTCGAAAATAACAGGCTAGTCTAAGAATTTTAACACTTTTTTAGAGTTTATCCCTAGCTCACGACACTGAACAGATCTTTACGTTTAAACACAATACACACTAAAAACACATGGCGAAATATAACTTTACCAGCATTTCTCTATTTCACTTTAATTTCGTTCACTTACAAGAACGTTGTATGCACAAGCCACGGAAGCACCAATGAGAGTGGGCAACGCTCAGCTCGAGCGTCGCGCTTGGATGTTGCCACTTCGGGCTGCTTTAAAACTCGAATTGTCGATTGATTATTTTATCTCTCATGTATTTACACAAAAACTTCAATGATTACGAATTTATCACATCCTACACTATAGCACAGTATAGGTTTCACATAGACATAGACACAACATAGTAATAGACATCAAGTTAGGTAAAATAGTTTACTCACCTCTTGGATACCTTACAACATAACTAGATACTCAGATACCAGAATGTGGTTAGCGAGAGCAGAGCGGAGATAGAAAGGAATATATAGAATAGGGTAGCATAGAATTAGTACATTAGTTTAGAAATTAAGAAGTTAGATACCAACCACAGTAGGTAATATTATTTACACACTCGGTCAACATTTACTTGTTGTCGAGCCCGAGTTCACTTGTAGACTGCCCGCGAGTGTTGCTGTCTCGAGCGTTGCCAACTATTAGTCTCTCTAACTAGAACTTACACTACTCGCTATATTACACCCCTCCCTCCTTAATTAGAAACCCCCCCTGTATCCCCAGTCCCCTTATTCAATATAGTCAATCCTAAAGGTCCATTCTCACCACAGGCTTCCGAGCTCGGGTAGACCTGCGCGAGATGCTAGCGCTTGGAGGCTCGTGCATCCTAGCCTCCTGGGTGGGAATCGGGTAATCAGGTGTTTCGGAGTCAGGTTCATGGGTCGGAGGTGGTGGGTATGAATTTTGAGCAGGTTGTGGAAACACAACGGTTTCCTCCGTAGGTTGTTCCAAGGGTTCAGGGATGGTGTTCGAGCAGGTAATAACTTGGTCCTGGTGTCGACGAACGACCTCTCCCCCCTTCAGTTGGCACTTGTAGGATACCGGGCCTGTTTTCTCAATGGTGGTAGCAGGGGTCCATTTTGGAGAACCCGGCGTGTATTGACGGACCATCACAGGTGACTCCAGCGGAATGTCAACCGCGCGAGACCCTGGGTGGTATCTTTTCTGAGCGTCCTGGCGTTGAGCAACTTTGGACGCGATTGCTTCTGACGGCCAAAGCAGATCAAGACGAGAGCGAACTTTCCTGCCTAACATCAGTTCGGCAGGCGTAACACCTGTTGTCGTGTGAGGTGTTAGCCGATAGTTGAACAGGAACCTGTCTAGTGCTAGGCGTAGGGGTTCCGTTGACTTCCGTATATTCTTCTTGAAAGTTTGTACCATGCGCTCTGCCAGTCCATTAGTTGAAGGGTGGTATGGTGCGCTTGTAATATGTCGCATACCACATGCCTTCACAAATTCTTGGGATTCAGCCGATGTGAAACACGTTGCGTTGTCTGAAACAATTGTTACTGGGAATCCAAATGTCGCAAAAGTGTGTTTCAGGCACAAGATCGTTTCGCTAGAGGTTGTAGTAGATGTGGGAAAAATTTCAACCCACTTAGAGTGTGCATCCACGATCACTAGGTAGTATTTTCCATCCATTGGGCCCGCGTAGTCAATGTGTATGCGATGCCAAGGCTTCGCAGGCCATTCCCACGGATGGAGTTCAGCTTTCGTCGGTGCGGCTCGAGTGCTCAGGCACTCGCTGCATGACTTAGTTGTTTCTTCTAGATCTTTATCCAGAAGGGGCCACCACACGTAGCTGCGAGCTAACTCCTTCATCCTGGATGATCCAGCATGACCAGAGTGAAGTTCCTCCACAATGGCTTGTCTGAGAGCTTGGGGTACAATAATTCTTGCCCCCCAGAGCACACAGCCATTTTGTGTGGACAAATTTGTATACCTTTGAAACTACTGGGTCCCTTAGGGTGCTGTCGCGGATGTGGGTGCTGGTGACTGGAGCTGACTCGAGGAAGTTTACTAAGGACGTCCATTCCGCAGGAATAGGTGTGGCTTCCTCGGGAGTTGTCAAGGGTAGACGACTGAGAGCATCAGCCGTACCCAACAGCACGCCAGACCGGTGACGCAAGGTGAACTTGTAGGACTGCAGTAGTAAAGCCCACCTTTGGATGCGCCCGGATGCCATCGGAGGGATGCTTCTACCCGGATCAAATAGTCCTAACAAAGGTTTGTGGTCCGTAACCACAGTGAAATCCTGTCCCCACAGGTAGCAATGAAATTTTCGAAGTGCGAACACCATAGCTAGGGCTTCTTTCTCAGTTTGAGAGTAGTTGCGTTCTGTTGCTGTTAGAGTTCGGGAGGCAAAATAGGCGGGGCGTTCAATCCCATCAATAAGGTGACACAGCACCGCTCCCACACCATACGCACTACTGTCAGCCACTACCACTATGGGTTTCTGAGGGTCAAAGTGGACTAGAGTCTGAGAGTCCAGGAGGGCTTGTTTAGATTTCTGGAAGGCTCTCTCCTGACTTGCATCCCATTTCCAAGGGGTTTTATCCCTCAGTAAGGTATTTAGGGGCTCCAGCATGGTTGCAGATGATTTTAGAAATTTCCTATAGAAATTTAACAGCCCCAGGTAGGCTCTCAGTTGAGTCACATTAGTAGGAGCTGGTGCATTCTGGATTGCTGCTACCTTCTCGGCAGTGGGGTGCAATCCGTCCTTGTCGATTTGGTATCCAAGGTAGGATACCTGTGGCACTCCAATTTGACATTTATCCATTTTCAGTTTTAGCCCTGCCTCCTGTAGTTTAGATAAGACTTGATAGAGACGCTTGTTGTGCTCTTTCTCATTAGTGGCACTCACCAGGACGTCATCCAGGTAGCAGAACACTCCTGGGAGGCCCTGCAATAGTCCTTCCATGGCACGCTGAAAGATTCCAGGTGCGGACGCAATTCCAAAGCTGAGACGGTTGTAGGCAAATAAACCTCTGTGGGTGTTTATTACCGTGAGTTCCTTGGAGTCTTCATCCAAGGGTAGTTGAGCGTATGCCTGAGACATATCTAGCTTGGAGTATATAACTCCTCCTGCTAACCCGCTAAATAGATCCTCCACTCGGGGTATGGGGTAGGTATCAAGCCTAGTGGCTCTGTTGACTGTGAGTTTGTAATCCCCACATATGCGGATGCTTTGATCAGCCTTGAGCACAGGGACGATCGCCGCCGCCCATCTTGAATACTGTACATGGGTGAGGATACCTTCTTGCACCAGTCTATCAAGTTCAGCCTCCACCTTAGGTCTAAGTGTGTAAGGCACGTTCCTGGCCTTACAGAACTTTGGTGGTATGGCTGGATCCACTTCTATTTTGAATTTTCTTCCCTTAAAGCAACCTAGACCTGGTTGAAAAAGGTCGGGGAATTTATTTGCCAACTCTTCAGGGCAAGTGATCACCTTGTTGACATTATTGGAAACTATAGTTAGCCCAAGGAAATCAATCAGGTCCCTACCCAGCAAGGCTGGCCCCTCCCTGTCTACAACCACAATAGTTGCTAGCTGAGGAACCATACCACTAGATTCACGCTGGATGTTAGCCCTAATCTCCCCACAAACTACCAGCTCAGCTCCCCCATAAGTCCTAAGCTTAACATCAGAAGGTCTCAGCTCGGGTCTTGACTTAGCTGGAATTTTAGAGTAGGTGGCCATTGAAAGGATAGACCTGGCAGCACCTGTATCTACCTCCATCTCTAATGGCACACCATTTAGTAACAATTTTATTTTGATTGGGGGTTTCATTTCCTCGGCTAAAGCAAAAATGTCCCCATAACATTCTGGATTGGGGGCTGGGTAGTCTGCACTGGTTCCATTGCTAGTTCCATTAGGGTTAGGGTGGTTTTCCCTCCCCCTTTTTTCATGCATAGCATGCACAAAATTATTTTTGTTGCCTTTATCAGATTTCTTAATTGTCAATTTAAAACAACATTTCTTAAGATGGCCTTTTTGGCCACAACCATGACAAACACTGTCTTTATAGGGGCAATCTCTACGCCAGTGCAGATTACCACAGCCGCTGCATGCTGATTTGGGGTTAGCTTGAGTCTGAGTTTTGCCCTGAGGCTTAATAGCAGTTTGCTTAACTCTGCTCTGGCCTACATTTAGAATTGAATTTGGTTGCCTCAACCCCACTGTTTCTCTCAGTGTGGTTTCTTTAGCAGTAGCTAGATCCATGGCCTTTTGCCATGTCAGGCCAGCCTCATTTAGCAAGCAATTTTGAATTTCATTACTGGACACACCCAAAATGAAACGATCCAGCAGGGTCTCTTCTAGCACTTCCTGTTTGAAATTACAGGTATTAGAAAGTGCTTTCAAGCTAGCCACAAAATCCGCAATGCTTTCCCCTTGTCTCTGGTTCCGCTTATGAAACCTAAACCTCTCAAAGATTTGATTTCTTGTTGGCTTAAAATGCCGTCTCAACGCTTCCACAATCTCGTCATAAGTAGCATCAAGTACTTTTTTAGGAGACACGAGGTCTCTAATGAGCCTAGCAATTTTAGGACCCACTAGTGAAATTAAGGTGGGGGCTTTTTTATTTTCCTCTATTTTGTTTATTAAAAAATAGCAGTGTAATCTAGTTTCATAGTCTCCAAATTCCTCCTCTACAGGATTAAATTCTCCTACTGAACCTATCAATGGCATATTGAATTTTTAGTAAGTCAAAAACACACTGTAAAAAAAAAAATTTTCACAGCACAAATAGTACAATCCCTTGCTCAATTCTGAGATTCTTCACTAGTCTAGCCAGTCTAGCAACACCAGTGAGCAGCACAACAACAATAAAAAAATTATTAGGCAAATTTTATGTTCCCTCACTAGTCAGTAGTCACTACCACTTAGTCACTTCCAGCAGTTCTACCAAATCCTCGTCGCCAATATCACATCCTACACTATAGCACAGTATAGGTTTCACATAGACATAGACACAACATAGTAATAGACATCAAGTTAGGTAAAATAGTTTACTCACCTCTTGGATACCTTACAACATAACTAGATACTCAGATACCAGAATGTGGTTAGCGAGAGCAGAGCGGAGATAGAAAGGAATATATAGAATAGGGTAGCATAGAATTAGTACATTAGTTTAGAAATTAAGAAGTTAGATACCAACCACAGTAGGTAATATTATTTACACACTCGGTCAACATTTACTTGTTGTCGAGCCCGAGTTCACTTGTAGACTGCCCGCGAGTGTTGCTGTCTCGAGCGTTGCCAACTATTGGTCTCTCTAACTAGAACTTACACTACTCGCTATATTACAGAATTAGAAGTAGAAAATAATTAATAATAATTTAGAGTAAGATTTTTAATGCTAATAATTATTTTATTTAAGTGCGAATGGCAAGTTTATAATTTTTACGCTTTGTAGCGAAATGCTACACAAATGTGAAGCGTGACCAAGTGTAGAGGCATGACCGGATGCGGGGCATCGCCGGAAGAGGGAGTGAAGTGTTGTCGGATGGGCGAAAGGAATTTTTGGATTTTAGAGTTGATAATTTATTAGAAAAAAAATAGGCTCTATTTCCATTCCTGGGCACCAAAGATGAAGTACTAGTAATTGTGGAAAGCAACCTAATTCCCCTGCATGGAACCAACAGTTGTGATGCTCATTTTATTCGACAGGAATAAGTAAGATCAATATTAGAATGACTTAGCGCACGTACAATAAGATAAATTTTCACTTCCTAGCAAAAATTTCAGAAATCGAAACTTAGAAATTGAAACACAGAAACTAAAACTTAGTGCCGCCCTCCAAATGCAAACGATCCTCTTATACATATTATTGTTTATTTTTTATTAACTTATGCTTCTCCCTAAATCCTGTGTCGACAACTATCATTTGTACTACGATAACCATGTATGAATAGCAATTAAGGATCTAAATCATATGTTCCAACACTTAACATGGGTGTTACGATAACCATGTATAAATAGCAATTAAGGGTTTCTATGTTAAGGTATTTGAATGCATTTTTCGCTATCATTTTCAAAACTTGTGCGTACTAATGAAAGTGTTTTTCAAATGAGCGTCGCGAGGATTGTGCTCTCTTAGTTCAAAATCAGATTAGGCAAGGAAAGGAACTCAATTTTGTTGTACTTTTCTATCAATCATTTTGTTTCAACATTCTACACGGGTATTACGATACCAATGTGTTATAATCATTTAAGGATGTTAATGTTAAAGTGTTTTAAAAACCAATGTATCGACATTTCATGTTTGTACTTTATTGGAAATAAAATGTTTTTCTTTCTTTCTTTTCTTTTTCTTTTTCTAGGAGAAAAATACCAAGCACAATACCCCACTCTACCCAGGTGTCTGAAATGGGTACCGGTCTTGACCGGGGGAAAGCGTCATGGCGTCCTGGCGTTAGTTATAAGGCAATTGAAAATCCAATGTACAAGGTGATATGTATCAGGCTTGATTGGAAATAAAGCATCCGTAGATGCCTTAATTATTATTATTATTTACCCAACGAGGAAAAATTATCTCGAAGCGCTGGGGTTCAAACCACCGACTTCTTTGCGGAAGGGGGAATTCTTAACTACGAATAACGAGCATTGTGTAAACCTGAGTTTTATGTAAATTACTTTTACACTTTTGCTAAACAAACATTTCATTTCAATTATTAAAGCTTTTTAAGTTTAACCAAAGTCAATCACATTGGGCTAAGTGAATTAGATAGAGGGTAACTACGGTGGCAGTTCATGAAACATTTTTTTCAAAACGGAACGGATAGACCTGAAAATTGCGAACTACTATTTTATGCACTCCCGCGTTGAGTCTTGAGTCTCCGATACGATACGGTGTGCACGTGCGTCTGATTCTCCGACGAAAATTGTGGTGAATTAAAGTGAAGTTGCTGAAAAACTGGTATAGTTTGTATATTCACGTGAGTACAGTGTGTGATTTTGTATGGAGTGCTCGTGAGAGTAGTTTTTTTTTGTTGCGTGAGAGTTGAGACTGAGCATTGGACTTTGGTGTGGTGACTTGCAATTTTTTGACTGAGGTGTTTTGACTGGTAAGCTTTCTTTGCATATAAAGAGTATAGTGTGTGACATTGTAGAGAGTGACTGTGAGAGTAGTAGGAAACGTTTTTGTTTCTTTTGGTTTGATAACTTGATTTTCAGTAGATTTGGTGAGTGAAGACTTCTTCTGCCTGTAAAATTTGTACTGAGAGAGAAGTCTGTGTTTGAGGATGGCAAGAAATAGGACTGGTCGTAGGAAGGGAGGTGCAAGTGGAATGGATGAGGAGATTGAGTGCATGACTTGTAAAGAGTGGATAGATATAGATGCATGCAAAGGTTTGAGAGAAATGAGTCGGAAAAAGTTGAGTGATCTTGTGTTTACGTGCTGGAAATGTTTGAATGATGAGAGTAAGAAGTTGAAAGAGGAGGTTGAGAGATTGACAATTTTGATGGTTGCTTTAACTAGAGGCTGACTTGAAGGATGAAAGGAAGCTGAACAAAGGTAAGAATGAGAATGGTGCAAATGCAGTGAATGAAGAGGTAAATGGTGGTGCAAGGAGTGCAAATGAAGTGGATGATAAGGCAAATGATGGTGCAAGGAGTGTGAATGAAGCAAATGATGGTGCAAATGTGACAGATGAGAGTAGAAGGATGAATGAGCATGATGAAAGAGGTACAAATGGAAAGAGAGTGAATGTGCCACCTGTTGAGGTGCCACATGAGGTGCAGGAGCCTGTAGTGGAAGCGAATGAAAGGAAGGTGAATGGAAAGAATGATCTGAGTAAAAGAAGTGAGCGAAAGAGTAGCATGAAAGGGAGAGTAAGACCTATGATTAGAATATGTGGAGATAGCATGGTGAAGAATGTTGATAGGTTTGTATGTATGAGTGACAGTAGTGGATGTACAAGCATGAGAGGGAAAGGAGTGGAGGAGATTTGTAGGCATGCTGAGAGAGTGATAGATGGAATGGATGAAGGAATGGTTGTACTGCAAGGAGGTGGCAATGGGTTGCTTGAATGTGGGAGAGAACGGACGGTGAATGCAATTATGAAAGTTGTTGATAGGGCGCGGAAGAAGAATGTTAGAGTGGCGGTGACTAGCCTCCTAAGAAGGCCTGCGTGTGATGAGGAGTATGAAAGGGTGCGAAAGGAGGTGAATAGAGAGTTGCATGAAAGGATTATGAGTATGAGAGCTGAGAGTGTGAGAAAGCGTGAGCTGGGTTCCAGCTTCCTTGACATGGATAGCGTGATCCAGGATGGGTGTTTTCTTGGAGATGGAGTCCATCTTACAAAAGAAGGTGAGATGAAACTCTCCAAGAAATATATCCGGTGGATCAAGGCCACTCATGTCATAATGGAAGTTGGAACTGTCTGAATGAAAATCCGTCAGAGCAAAAGTGAGGAACGTCTGGAATTTTCCAATTGTGTTGTAAGGTTTGGAAGTATAAATGTGCGTGGATGGAATGCAGGAAAGTTAGATGACCTTGTAGTAGAATTTGAGAATGGAAAATTGGATTGTGTTGGTGTAGTAGAGACCCAAATGCGTGATAGAGTCAGTTTAACATGTAAGGAGAATAAGTATCATATGATAGGAAAAGGGCGTGTAAATTGGCAAAAAAGAGGTGGTGGAGTTGGTTTGATTGTAAAGAATGCTCTAAATTGGAAATTAGAGGAACTTCCTGTTGGAAATGAACCTCAAAGTGAAGATTTGTTAGCAATTAAGTGTGAAAGAATGCATGCCAGAGAATGTATTGTTGTGATTGTATGTTATATGACAACTGATGGAAATTTAGCTCATGAAGAGAATGTAAAAAAGTATGAAATATTAACAAGGATTGTACGAGAACACTGCAGGTGCCCTCTGATTGTGATGGGTGACATGAATGGCCATGTTGGTATACTTGGTGAGCCGGTGAATGCAAATGGACAAAAATTGATAGATTTTTGTGATGAGAATGAACTTGAAAACCTGAATGTCACAATAGGAAATGGCTTGCATACATGGCAAAGCAGGGAATGGAAAACTGCAATTGACTATATGATTGTGAATAGTAGAGCAAGAGAGTGTGTCAATGAAATGTTTGTAGATGAAGATGATTTTGATATTGATAGTGACCATAAAATGCTTGTGCTTGAATATAACTGGGGTAGAAAGGAGTCAATGCAGAAGGTCGGTAGTGTGAAAGAAAGTTGGCAGATAAAAAAGGCAAACTGAGAAGAATTTAAGAATGAATTGAGTAGGTATAACTGGAACAGGTGTGGAAATGTAAATGACCTAAATGGTGAGATTGCAAGAACCTTGTATGATGTGGCAGAGCAAAAGATTGGTAGAATAAAATGTAGGAAAGGGACAGGGAATGCCAGGGGGTTTACAAGTGAGATAAAGGAAAAACGAATGAAAAGAAAGACTTTAAATAAGAAACAACGCAGTATGAGGAAAATGTATGAAAGAAACAGAATTACTGAGGATGAATGGCAGAGTGCATGGAATGAGTACAAGGAACAGCAGAAGAAAGTAAGGAGAATGATTAATGAGGCTAGAGTTAAAGAGGAGAGACACCAAGTTGAAAATCTAAGAAAGAAAGGTCCGGATGGAATAAAAGATTGGTATAAGTTTATACAAGGTAATGATAGAAGTAGTGAAGTTCAAGTTGATGAATTAGTAGTTAATGGTTGCAGTGTGCAAGATAGGATGCAACTGGTGAAAGCAGTTGAAGAATACTGGGAGGACATTGGTGGAATGAATGAGCAGGTTACAGATAATGCACCCATAAATTTTCTGATTGATGAACGTGAACTGCAAATGGAAGACGAAATCACTTGTGAAGAGATTGTAAGTTTTTTGAAGAAAGTGAAAAATGGAAAGGCATGTGGCCCTGATAAGATCCCATATGAGTTCTATATATTTGGAGGAGAGAGTGTGGTCAGTATGTTGAAATGTTTATTTGATGAGATATGGAAGAGTGAAAGAGTACCGGATGACTGGAACAAGTGTAATGTAGTTCTGTTGCATAAGGGTGGACATAAGAGTATGAAAGAACTTGAAAATTACAGACCAATTGCACTGGGTGACACTGTATGTAAGATATTTTGTGGTATTTTGAATGAGAGAATGAAAAATTTAGTTGAGGAATTAGGAGTCCTAGGTGAAGAACAGAATGGTTTTAGGCAAGATAGACGTGGGGAAGATAATCTGTTTGTAGTGAGTGAAATAATTGAGCGAATGAGGAAGGATGATAAGAAGGTGTATTAAGCATTCCTGGATATTGAAAAAGCGTATGACAGAGTGGATCGGGTTAGGCTCTTTGAAGTTTTGAGAAAAGTTGGGTTTAGCAGAAAAATAGTGAAAATTGTACAAAGTCTGTATGAGAACACAAGCGCTATATACAGGTTAGGAAATTTGGAAACAGGGCAAGTGAGGAGTGTTAGAGGAGTGAGACAGGGCTGTACTCTGTCTCCCCTGTTGTTTGGATTGTACACAGAAGAATTAGCAGTTCGACTGAGAAGGAGTGGCTTAGGACTGAAAGTTGGTAATGAGAGACTGAGCTGTTTGTTGTATGCTGATAATGTGGTTGTGGTTAGTGGATGTGGACATGAACTGCAAAGGATGCTTGACATTGTGAACGGATATAGTACAGATTTCAAGATGAACTTCGGTGCCGACAAAAGCAAGGTTATGGTTATAAATAGTGATGAGACTGATAGAGACAGACTGTGGAATATTGGAGAAATCAGAATAGGTAGAACAAAAGAATACAAATATCTAGGTTGTATGATAAGTGAAGATGGATGCACTAGAACTAAGGGTGAGAAAGTGGCAAAAGCTATGCAGTGGAGTGGACGATTAAGTAGCGTGGCCAGATACAGAGCAAACAAGTATGAATGTGTGAGAGGAATGTGGAAGTATGTTGCGGTACCTAGTGTCATGTGTGGTATGAGTGCTCTTGCCTGGAATGGAAGTGATCTTGAAAAGCTGGATGTAATACAAAATAAGGTAGGACGGTTAGCATTGGGTGCTCCAAAATGGACAGCTACAGAAGCCATTAGAGGTGACCTTGGGTGGAGCCTATTTTCAGAAAGAATGATGAAAGCGGTGCTGAATTATAAGGTGAGAATTGAAAGAATGCAGAATAGCAGATGGGTAAAGCAAATTTTTGAATGGAATCTGAGTGTAAGCTATTGGGAGAAAGTGTGTTGGGGGCATGCAAGGAAGCTTAGTATGCAAAAGATTATTCATGTTAGAATTGGGAGACCTGTGGATGACTGGAGTTTGATAAATCCTGGAGGTGTAGGGCCTGAGTGGGACTGCAAGAGGTGGAAGAAAGAGATTGAGAGGCAAACAAAAGAGTATGGATTGAATAAGTGGAGGCTTAGCATGGTGCGGAAGCCTACACTTGACTGGTATATGAAAAAAGAAGCACCTAAGTTTGAGATGTTCTATGATGGTAGTTTTGGAAGTCAACTCTTGTTTGCTGTGAGATGTAAGTCATTGAGTGTGAACAGACGTACATGGAGGTGGAATGAGAATAATAACAGATTATGTCGGCAGTGTATTAGTGGAGTGGAGGAAACAATTGAGCATTTTGTGCTGGAATGTAGTAAGTATGAGCAAGAGAGAGAAAGTTTTATGAATGTGGTGCTTGAGCAGTATGGAGAGAATGAGTGGTATGCCAGATGTGCTGAAGATGATTGCGGTATGAGCTGTCTTGCTGGATTGGATCAGGAGTGTAATTTGAGTATCATTGAAGCTATGAAAATGTTTCTTGTGCGAGCCTGGAGTAAGAGACAGTGACTGGAATGAGCCAGTCAGGTAGAGTGGTCAGTAATGACCCAATATGCCTGGGGATGGTGTTTTGACACACTGGCTATCCCAGTGACGCCATCCAATGGCAGCTTGTGACAAGGATTGGTAGATCCTGAGTAGTTTAGTGGACAATTCTGGTACCAGGCGCTGAACTCTTTGTGTGATAACTGTGGAGGGAATTGTAGGCCGTTACAAAGGCCCCGACGCTGTCGGCCCTCAATTTCAAGTTCAAGTTATTGCTGAAGAAATACAGCAAAGACTACGTTAGGATATCGTTATTTGCTCTATCCATGCACTCCAGCAAAAATATAATTTATGAGTGTCCATGTTACATGAAAGTAAGGTAATTGCCGATATGGGTTTTGACTGGCAAGATTCTCTAGGTTGCGCCACCCTGCCCCAGTCTTGAAACATTCAGTACTGTTGTGGAGTAAATAGTACTGGAGTTGAATAAATGTTGGAGGTGTAGGGCCTGAGTGGGACTGCAAAAGGTGGAAAAAAGAGATTGAGAGGCAAACAAAAGCATATGGATTGAATAAGTGGAAGCTTAGCATGATGCGGAAGCCTACACTTAACTGGTATATGAAAAAGGAAGTACCTAAGTTTGAGATCTTCTATGATGGTAGTTTTGGAAGTCAACTCTTGTTTGCTGTGAGATGTAAGTCATTGAGTGTGAACAGACGTACATGAAGGTGGAATGAGAATAATAACAGATTATGTTGGCAGTGTAATAGTGGAGTGGAGGAAACAATTGAGCATTTTGTGCTGGAATGTACCTAGTAAGTATGAGCAAGAGAGAGAGAGAGTTTCATGAATGTAGTGTTTGAGCAGTATGGCGAGAATGAGTGGTATGCCAGATGTGCTGAAGAGGATTGCGGTATGAGCTGTCTTGCTGGATTGGATCAGGAGTGTAATTTGAGTATCATTGAAGCTATGAAAATGTTTTTTGTGTGTGCCTGGAGTAAGAGACAGTGACTGGAATGAGCCAGGCAGATAGAGTGGGCTATAATGACCCAAATGCCTGGGGATGGTGTTTTGACACACTGGTTATCCTAGTGATGCCGTCCAATGGCAGCTTGTGGCAAGGATTGGTAGATCCTGAGTAGTTTATTGGACAAGTCTGGTACCCAGGCGCCAAACTCTATGTGAAAATTGTGGAAGGAATTGTAGGCCGTTACAAAGGCCCCCACGCTGTCGGCCCTCAATTTCAAGTTCAAGTTCAAGTAGTACAGTGGAGGTGAAGGCTTGTGTGGCATTATCTGAAGGAAACAAAGGAAATAAGTAAACTGAAAAAATTTGGTAAATCTGAAAGAGATGACAGTTATCAATTTTCCACTTTTTGGTACCTGAACCTAATTAATTGAATCATAATAAACAAGTTTTCTTCTATGAGCTTCCCGTCTCAAATGAGTATATCACGATTTATAGCGGTAGGTTTAGTTTCGTCTTTGATGACGAATCCGCTCGAATAAACAGCTACTCATCGATTTTCGATTTTTTGTTGCTTGAATCATAGTAATAACATTGAAATGAACAACTTTTCTGCCATACACTTTTTTCGTCAAATGAGTATTTAACAAGGTATAGCGATAGGTTTGGTTTCGTCTTTGATGACGATCCCGCTGGAAGCGAGTGCGCATTGCAGTGTTGCTGTCCGACGTGCTCCTTGAATTACTTGCCGCTTCAAATACTGGAGTTACAATGGTCAATATTGAATTTGATGTTGCCAACGAATTTAATAATTTCGTAGGTATAGATAGGTAATATAGTCGTTTTTAAGATGTTTTAAAAGAATGACAATGTGCCCGGAAATGCTTAGTTTTGGAGATATAGGATAAATAATGCCAGGTAAAAATAGCATTAACGGCAGTTCCGATATGGCTCTTCCGGCGTTTTGCGGACGCGGACCTCGCCAAGTTTTTTGGTGGTAGTCATCGGCCTCGGTTTGGTTGAGTTAAATTAAGATATTTTAGGCTTACTTAGGTTAGGATACTTAACTAAATTAACTTTACCAAACCTAACCTTACCTATCGTTACGTCAGAACCGGATTTCTGCTTATTTACCTCTCCGTTTGTTCAATTTTATAAACGACGTTCCTATAACTTCAAAGTTAAATATCTCAAAAACTAAGCATTTCCGGGCACATTGTCATTCATGTAAAACGTCTTAAAATCGACTATATTACCTATCTATACCTACGAAATTATGAAATTTGTTGACATTATATTCAATATTGACCATTACAATAAGTCATTTACCGCTATAACTAATAAAATACTCATTTGATACGGAAAGTGCATAGAAAAAAGCTTGTTTATTTTGATCTAAATAACTATGCTTAGGCATCAAAATTTACAAAATTGATAACTGTCATATCCTTCAGATTTACCATAAATTTTTTCTTCGGACAATTGTAAAGTATATTTTAACTTGATTTGATAGGTAGGGTGCGCCTGATGTTGAAGGAGGTGATACTGATATTTGATGGAGATTTTAGCTACCAACTTGTGTCTGTTGTCATCTGCATAGTGTGTGCTATATCAGCGGGTGCAGATTGAGCAGGAGTAAGGATGGTAAATGTTGAGGATTAACCGGGAATTGATATTTGATATTTTGGTGCCTAAACATAGTTAATTAGATCAAAATAAACAAGCTTTCTTCTATGCACTTTCTGTCATAAATAAGTATTTTACGAGTTATAGCGGTGAATTAGTTACCGCAACTCAAGTGTTTGAAGCGGGAAGTAATTCATAGAGCCCGGCAAATGGCAACGCTGCAATGGAATCTTGCTTCCGCCGCGCTCGTTATCAAAGACAAAACTAAATCTACCGCACTAACTCATAAAATATTCATTTGATGAAAAAAGTGTATGGAAGAAAAGTAGTTTATATCGATGTTATTGCCATGATTCAAGCAACAAAAATTTGAATATCAATGAGTAGCTGTTTATCCGAGCCCATTCGTCATCAAAGACAAAACTAAACCTCCGCTATAATTCGTAAAATACTCATTTATGACGGAAAGTGCATAGAAGAAAACTTGTTTATTTTGATATAATTCACTATGTTTAGGATTCAAAAAGTGGAAAATTGATTCCCGGTTAATCCTCAATATATACCGTAAGGATGATAGGTTATGTAAGCTGCAAGCAGTTTGATTAAAAAATGGAAAAAAAATTATAGAAGAGTTTGACTATGCTTAACCCTTTAATGCCCATAAGGACACCAGCGTCTTCTTTCAAATAAATGCAATTACACAAAATTGAAGTCAAGTTTCTACACAACTTTGTATCATCCACTTTCAGAACGCGTTTGCATTTGATCCAGTCACAGCGTCCCCATTTCTTGATTGTATGTTGTTTTTCTTTCACCAACAATGCCTAAACACCAAACAATTAATGGAAAAAAAATTTCCCTCTTGAGGAAAAAAATTGAACGTTAAAGGGTTAAGTATATCTTAATTCAATAGGAGTTTGAAAGGTCATTATGCATATTAATGCGCTCACGGAAATTAAAAATTCCGTTTGAAAGAATCAATGAAAGAACACATTTAAAAAAGTTCAACAAGAATGAGATTCCGCTTGCTGATGCGTTATTTTTGAAATATACCAATTACATTCAGATAGGAATAACGTTATATAGTCAGTTTATAGTACCCTTCTTCTCACTTTCATGCAATCATAAATGAATCCCTGGCTTAGTACAATAAATTACCATCATATCCCATCTTACAAAATTAATTTGTTCCAGAAATGATTTTGTAACATTTTTTTTGTAAGTAGAATTGTATTTTACATATAAAAGGCCTGATTCATTCCAAGGCCTCCAATACTATCCCCTAAACCCTTTAAAAATTATAAAAGTACATCAATGTTGTATGAAATGTTATAAGTACAAGAAAATCATTTATTAAACACTAAAATGAATAAGACATGCAAATCATTTACCATTATATTTGGGCAATGAGCTCATTCAAAATATCACAAAACAACTGTAACTCTGTCCTTTACGCATGTTGGAACTCCATGACAAACGAGGGTCAAAGGCACACTAAAAGCATCATGGTATTGTAGAGATGCAGCTTTCTCCCAGCCAATGGGAGGCCATTTGAGGGATAGCCAATGGGAGAGCAACACTATTATGCCAATTCAAAATTAAAATACAGGATGCCACAAGTGTATTTATGCTTTGGGGGATTTGGGCGGCTGCAAAGCCAAGCGTGCATTGTTTGAATTTTTTAGATTTTGCATTTTGTACCTTGATTTTTTTTTGTATTCTGACAAAAATTTCACGTAAATGTGTTATGTAACTTAGATTATTCGTTAGTTCAATCTTTCGTAAGGTGAGGTAAGACTAATTTTTTCTTCAACTTTGCTTATGAGAGGTTTCTATGAAGGGAATCCATGCATATTTATTCTTTGATCACATACAGGACATTTTTTTTTTTTTTCATGTTATGTAACTGATTGTTTTTAAAATGGTGGTTGACGTAGGCAATATTTTGCAGCTTGTACTTTTCTGCATTTGTGTTCAATTGCTCAAAGTTTTGTGGGAGCATACAAGGAATATCATGGATGATGGTACTAACTGTAATCTCATGAGCAGGGTTGTGAGGACTGTCTTCAATTAAGCAGTTTGAATTCTTCACTTGGATATTGCTATCATTTATTGTAAGTATATTAGATCTGGAAGCTGATGTTTACTTGGTGTGGGATGCAAACAAACTTTCTGTCAAGTTGATTCACTCTGCAACTGAACTACATGTTTTTTCTTTTTTTAGTCATGGCTGAATATGATGACATAACAAACTTCAAGTATGCAGGTGTTCAATTTAGAGTGGCATTATTTACTAAATTTTTGGTAACCCTCCATTGTTGATTATCTTGTCTTGTTTGTATTGTACAAATAACTTGCTTATGACCTATTTTGTGATTGCTCTCTTGCATGTTCCTGTATTCTTTTTTCTTTACTTAGCGTGAAGTCCCCTTCTTAAATGTCAGTGCACCATTGCATGGAACTCGACTTTCCCATTCAGCATTTCCAAAATTGAATGTATATGGTATATACGTATATACCAAGCCTTTTCCTCTTTTCAAGTAGAGGGTGGCTAGCATCATTTACATGATACTTTACAGGGAATGTACATGATAGGGGTTCCCCAGGCCCCTAGTCACGCCCGAGCTTTAGGCCTCATTTTTCTCTCGTTTAGTGCTCAGGTAACATTCCTTGAGGACAGTGACCATACTGCAGGCAACGACCCTGATTTGCCGCATCAGCGTTTTTCACGCCAACTGCCGCTCACAGGGATCGAACCTGGGCATGAAGCATAGAACGCAAGCGCTCTATACACTCGGCCACTGCGAGGCCAGTACATTTGAGTACATTCAAAGGTTAAGTACATTCAAAATTGAATGTACTTAACGTAAAGTTCAAAAGCAGCCTAGAGATTTGAGCTTGAGCAGCCTAGAGATTTTCTTAGTGCAAATATTCAAATACAAGTATGAATATGGTATAACTTTATACTAATGATTGGACAATTTATGAAAACGAAAAGAAAATTATTTGATTTTTTATGCTCATAACAGTAAACACATATTTTTATTATTCAGAAAAATGTGTATCAAAAGATTGCTATAAATTTTTGGCTTCTTTATTCTGTGAACTTTCCATTGAAGGGCACCTTTCTGGTAAATTCACCTTTTGTCTCTATAGGAATTAGTTCTCCCAAGGGGTGGAATGAGGTCCCAAACTGAAGGTCAGAGAGGCCTTTCTCTTTTTGAAATAAAATTGGTCTTTTGTTTGTTTTATTATGAACGTTTTTGCAATTTTCACTGTCCTGTTTTTCTGCACTAAAGTTCTATAGTGTCACAACCACCTTTGTAACTTCTGTTACTATGCACAGGAGATTTTATGTGAGAATACATTTTGGGTAGAAGTTCTGTGTTCCCTCAACTCCATACAAAGTGGTGCTTTAAGCCTTCCTCCCTTTGAAAAATCAAAGTTGTGGTAAGGTAGGCCTAAACTATGATCTAACTATTATAAACACTAGCTTTTCCTTGTAGATTCTCTTGTGTTTTTCTTCCTTGAATTATTTTCACCTCTCTGATTTTCCAGTTTCAAGCCATGGATGATGAAAAGAAGACACTATTGCTGGGTCATGACTCGATTGGATCAACTTCTGCCTCACAAGCAGCTCAATGTTCAAGTGAGAGTGAATCTTGCAAGCCTGAATTGGCGACTGACCCTCATTCATCAAAGGATGAATCATCAGGTGTTTTCTCTTCAGTACCTGAGCCAGCAATTATCAATAGAGAAGAAATGGAAAATAAATTGAATGTGAAAGAGATAGGCACCTCAGCCATTATGAACAGTGCTCAAGACCAAACTGAAGATGCGCTTTTGCTTCTGGCTTTGAGTACTGTACATAATGAGGGGGATATGTCTGCGACTGATACAGATGAGTTGCTTGCTGAGCTACACACCTCAAGGTCATCTGGTCACAAAACCACTGCACAACGTGACATGGATGGTGGAATAAAAAATGGTGATTCTGAATCTTCTGAACAAGATGAGGAAAAGAAAGCCAAGATATTGAATATCTTGAGTGGAACTACCACCACTATGCCCAATTCTGGAGAAACAAATCAGACCATCAGCAAGCGTGAAGCAGAATCATTTGAATCAGAAATGAGTAGTACTGAACAACCAATAACATTCAGGAGCAATGTAGATGAGGATGTCCAAAATAGACGACACACCAGTTTAATGGCAGAGGCAGCTCATGAGCGAGTAATATCTGGAAAGTTGTTAAATGAAGATGATGCTGGTAAAGTAGTTCAACTCGCTAGAACAAGCAGTGAATTGAAAACTTCTTTTCTTGAAGTATCTGAAACAGCTAAACCTTCTTTGTGTTGTGATGTCAACGTGCTAACAGTTCCAAGATCTACCTCAAATGAAACCAAGCATCCTCTGCATGGAAACAAGTCTTGTGTCCATTGTGGAATTGAAACATGTGTGTGTAAGAAAGAAGATTACCTTCCTTGTCCAGCTAAGACTATGCTGTCAGAGTCAATGGTCTCTGTGAAGTCTCCTACTTTAGACCCAGGAATACCTCACCAGGGAAAAGCAAATGCATCAATTGAGACCACTTTTCATTTGCATACCAAAACTGATGCTTCTCAATCTTGTTTATTACCTACATCCCATGAAACTCGATCTCCTTCTCCTGGTTTTCTTGTTGCTAAAGTTATTGAACCTGCTAATTTTGACGCATCTAAGCGCACTTGCTCTCCTCCACCTTTTCTTACATCTCAATCTCCTCCACCCCCTCCAGAGTCCAAAACTCCTCCACCCCCTCCAGAGTCCAAAACTCCTCCACCCCCTCCAGAGTCCAAAACTCCTCCACCTCCTCTGGAGTCCAAAACTCCTCCACCCCCTCTGGAGTCCAAAACTCCTCCACCCCCTCTGGAGTCCAAAACTCCTCCACCCCCTCTGGAGTCCAAAACTCCTCCACCCCCTCTGGAGTCCAAAACTCCTCCACCCCCTCTGGAGTCCAAAACTCCTCCACCCCCTCTGGAGTCCAAAACTCCTCCACCCCCTCTGGAGTCCAAAACTCCTCCACCCCCTCTGGAGTCCAAAACTCCTCCACCCCCTCTGGAGTCCAAAGCTCCTCCACCCCCTCTGGAGTCCAAAACTCCTCCACCTCCTCTGGAGTCCAAAACTCCTCCACCTCCTCTGGAGTCCAAAACTCCTCCACCTCCTCTGGAGTCCAAAACTCCTCCACCTCCTCTGGAGTCCAAAACTCCTCCACCTCCTCTGGAGTCCAAAACTCCTCCACCTCCTCTGGAGTCCAAAACTCCTCCACCTCCTCTGGAGTCCAAAACTCCTCCACCTCCTCTGGAGTCCAAAACTCCTCCACCTCCTCTGGAGTCCAAAACTCCTCCACCTCCTCTGGAGTCCAAAACTCCTCCACCTCCTCTGGAGTCCAAAACTCCTCCACCTCCTCTGGAGTCCAAAACTCCTCCACCTCCTCTGGAGTCCAAAACTCCTCCACCTCCTCTGGAGTCCAAAACTCCTCCACCTCCTCTGGAGTCCAAAACTCCTCCACCTCCTCTGGAGTCCAAAACTCCTCCACCTCCTCTGGAGTCCAAAACTCCTCCACCTCCTCTGGAGTCCAAAACTCCTCCACCTCCTCTGGAGTCCAAAACTCCTCCACCTCCTCTGGAGTCCAAAACTCCTCCACCTCCTCTGGAGTCCAAAACTCCTCCACCTCCTCTGGAATCCAAAACTCCTCCACCTCCTCTGGAGTCCAAAACTCCTCCACCTCCTCTGGAGTCCAAAACTCCTCCACCTCCTTTGGAGTCCAAAACTCCTCCACCTCCTCTGGAGTCCAAAACTCCTCCACCTCCTCTGGAGTCCAAAACTCCTCCACCTCCTCTGGAGTCCAAAACTCTTCCACCTCCTCTGGAGTCCAAAACTCCTCCACCTCCTCTGGAGTCCAAAACTCCTCCACCTCCTCTGGAGTCCAAAACTCCTCCACCTCCTCTGGAGTCCAAAACTCCACCTCCTCTGGAGTCCAAAACTCCACCTCCTCTGGAGTCCAAAACTCCTCCACCTCCTCTGGAGTCCAAAACTCCTCCACCTCCTCTGGAGTCCAAAACTCCTCCACCTCCTCTGGAGTCCAAAACTCCTCCACCTCCTCTGGAGTCCAAAACTCCTCCACCTCCTCTGGAGTCCAAAACTCCTCCACCTCCTCTGGAGTCCAAAACTCCTCCACCTCCTCTGGAGTCCAAAACTCCTCCACCTCCTCTGGAGTCCAAAACTCCTCCACCTCCTTTGGAGTCCAAAACTCCTCCACCTCCTCTGGAGCCCAAAACTCCTCCACCTCCTCTGGAGTCCAAAACTCCTCCACCTCCTCTGGAGTCCAAAACTCTTCCACCTCCTCTGGAGTCCAAAACTCTTCCACCTCCTCTGGAGTCCAAAACTCTTCCACGTCCTCTGGAGTCCAAAACTCCTCCACGTCCTCTGGAGTCCAAAACTCCTACACCTCTGGAGTCCGAGACTCCTCCACCTCCTCCAGAGTCCGAGACTCCTCCACCTCCTCCAGAGTCCGAGACTCCTCCACCACCTCCAGAGTCCACAACTCTATTTCCTCACGAGTCCAACGCTCCGCCACTCCCTCGCGAGTCCACAACTCCGCCACTCCCTCGCGAGTCCACAACTCCGCCACTCCCTCGCGAGTCCACAACTCCGCCACTCCCTCGCGAGTCCACAACTCCGCCACTCCCTCGCGAGTCCACAACTCCGCCACTCCCTCGCGAGTCCACAACTCCGCCACTCCCTCGCGAGTCCACGACTCCGCCACTCCCTCGCGAGCCCACGACTCCGCCACTCCCTCGCGAGCCCACGACTCCGCCACTCCCTCGCGAGCCCACGACTCCGCCACTCCCTCGCGAGCCCACGACTCCGCCACTCCCTCGCGAGTCCACGACTCCGCCACTCCATCGCGAGTCCACGACTCCGCCACTCCCTCGCGAGTCCACGACTCCGCCACTCCCTCGCGAGTCCACGACTCCGCCACTCCCTCGCGAGTCCACGACTCCGCCACTCCCTCGCGAGTCCACGACTCCGCCACTCCCTCGCGAGTCCACGACTCCGCCACTCCCTCGCGAGTCCACGACTCCGCCACTCCCTCGCGAGTCCACGACTCCGCCACTCCCTCGCGAGTCCACGACTCCGCCACTCCCTCGCGAGTCCACGACTCCGCCACTCCCTCGCGAGCCCACGACTCCGCCACTCCCTCGCGAGCCCACAACTCCGCCACTCCCTCGCGAGCCCACAACTCCGCCACTCCCTCGCGAGTCCACAACTCCGCCACTCCCTCGCGAGTCCACGACTCCGCCACTCCCTCGCGAGTCCACGACTCCGCCACTCCCTCGCGAGTCCACGACTCCGCCACTCCCTCGCGAGTCCACGACTCCGCCACTCCCTCGCGAGTCCACGACTCCGCCACTCCCTCGCGAGTCCACGACTCCGCCACTCCCTCGCGAGTCCACAACTCCGCCACTCCCTCGCGAGTCCACAACTCCGCCACTCCCTCGCGAGTCCACAACTCCGCCACTCCCTCGCGAGTCCACGACTCCGCCACTCCCTCGCGAGTCCACGACTCCGCCACTCCCTCGCGAGTCCACAACTCCGCCACTCCCTCGCGAGTCCACGACTCCGCCACTCCCTCGCGAGTCCACGACTCCGCCACTCCCTCGCGAGTCCACGACTCCGCCACTCCCTCGCGAGTCCACGACTCCGCCACTCCCTCGCGAGTCCACGACTCCGCCACTCCCTCGCGAGTCCACGACTCCGCCACTCCCTCGCGAGTCCACGACTCCGCCACTCCCTCGCGAGTCCACGACTCCGCCACTCCCTCGCGAGTCCACAGCTCCGCTACGTTCCATTTATGCTCAAGTTGCTATATCTGAGCAGCAGTCCACTCCTCATGATGCCAAGTTTCTTTTGTCTCGATGTAAGAGAGAGGATCATTCTCGTGTATCTGAAGTTTTTGCATCATCTGAGTTGAGTGCTGTCGAACTTGAGGATTTGCATCCCCCTATGGACATTTTCCAAAAAATACCTGAGAGTGAGATTCCTCTTAATATTCGCGAGTTCAAGTCTAGGCATAAAACTCCTCCTAATTCAAATGTGCTGAAAAGTTCTCAAACATTTCTATCTGGAGCGTCGAAGACACAGCTCAAAGATGAGCTTTTAGAGTCTGATTTAGCAAAAAATCTTTCTCCTCTTCCACTAACTGTTTCTCGCTCTTCTCTTGAGCTCACTCTTCATGTTCAACCGTCTTGTACTACTTCTCATAATTTTCCTTTGCAAAGTCCTTTTCCTACTGAAACCCAGCCTAATTCTCAAATTGAGCTACATTCTTACACCCCTCCACGTGAATCTGTCACTTCTGTTCCATCCCAAAATTCAACCCTTATCCGTGACGCTCAACTTGCATCTACAATGCCTCCATCCCTTTGTGCCACAACTTCTTCATCTTTCAAAACATCTCAAACCTTACCGTCACATCTGAGCAAAACTCAGTCACACTCACCTGTGAGCACTACTATGTCGTCACACCTTTCACCTGAACAAAATGTAATTGATCAAGATACTTCTCTTGATAATGACAATGAAGAGACGCCCGATGAAAATGATGCAATAGATGAAAATTTCCTTGCCAATCTTGCAATTAAAACCAACGCATCGTTTCTTCTTGGTTTGTTCCCAAATCGTGATGATGATGAGAAGAGAGGAAAGCAAATTGAAATTCTGGAGAAGGATGAAATGATACAAAAACGTAGCGTAAAATCTGAAAAGAAACCATTACCCAGCGGTGCAGCCTCTCGGTCGCACTTGGATGTCGATGACAAAATGATGAAGAGTACGGAAAAAAATTTACCTCCTCAACCCCCTAGTCAACATCGTGCTCCTCGTCCATCAAATGATTCCAGTAAATCACTGACTATTTCAGCTTCTGAGAGTTATGAGAGTCGAACAAATAGCCGTAGTTCTCCCAGTCATAGGGATAAAGAAGCAATACAGTCAAAAATGCGAGCAGACACAGGCGATAAGCGTAGTCGAAGCAGCTCTTCATCTAGAAGAAAGGATGATAAGGTACCTGAGAGGAAGAAGTCAGTTAATAAGGAATCTGAATCTTATAAGAAACGCTGTATTCAAAGTGCGTCGTCTGGAGATACAGTCAAGCTATCCAGCATCGCTGATGAAAACCGTAATGAAGAAAAAAAGGTGAAGGAATCTAGCAGGGAAGACACTTCTTCAACGAAACAGAACTTAGTTCTTCCTTGTTCAGTTTCATTAGATGAAATGAACAAAGGGAAGAAAGTGGAATCTATAAGCTCTAAGGGAAGCGCTAATAAGGATTCAAAATGTACAAGTTCCAGTTACGAAAAAGAAAAGAATATTACATATAGCGAAAAGTCTCGCAAGCTTAGGTCGTCACCCAGCCTTGAAAGTCGCCTCCCAGTCGAACACTCTTCTCCTAGTGCCGTAGAGGTTTTAAAACCTCCTCAGAGTTCTCATTCAGATATTGCGAGGAAGGAAGAGAAAAGAAAAGAATCCACTATGTCTAATAAAAATTTGACTAGCACGAATATCGATGATTCTGGCAATATCGGTGAGAAACAACCAAGTTCACAGAAGGTTGCAAGTTCTAAAGATATAAATTTGGCACTTGTTTCTTCATCTGGTGCCGCAAGTAAATCTAAATCTGAAAATATGGATGCAAGCTTGTCCTCTACTAATGATACGAATTTGGTTGCGTTTTCCCAGCTCTCTTGTGTTGATAAAAGAATGAACGCAGTAGATGTTTTATCAGACGCTTCGCCAAAGAATACAAAAGATTTGCGAGGCCACAGCAAACCAATTTTACCACCCAAAAAGAGTTCATCAAAATTGACTGATTTGGCCAAAACGACTCCTGCTGCAGTAGGAGAGGCCATCGTTTCTGACACCGTCCAATTGTTGGGACAATCAAGGTGGGATCAAGCTATTGACGACACCAAGGGAGCTGTGTCGGCCATTCCAGGTGACGATGCTGGCGGTCGAAAAAAGCTTACCGCTTGCCAGAGGCAACAAAAGGGTTCACACTTGTCCGTGACCAAGTACAGAGAGCAGGATAATCGTAAAATAAGGCCGAAATTCGCCAAGCAGTCTCGTATCGAGTCGCCCATTAAAGTCAGGTTCAAAGTAGAAAAACATTCGAAGAAATTGGCAATAAAGTCGGCGAGTCAAGCTAATAACGAATCTCAACAGTCGTTTGGTGAATTTTCGAATGAAACCATTCGTAGAACGGCTGAAAAATCGTCAAAAAAGACCAAAGCTGGGTACACTGAAAGAAATTCTACGAAAACTCCCAGGGCTATGAAAGCCCCATCGGTCGACTCCAACTCCATGACTTTGGGTCAGAACGTCATTACTCCTGACCCTAGCTCGAGTCTTGTCATAACGTCCGTCATAGGCAAAGCTAATCTTACAGATGATGAACCTTGTGTCCATAATTCGCTTGACGATTCTTATGAATCTAGAATAAGTTCAGTTACTTGCTCGTGGTGCAGAAAAGTGTGGAATCATTACGTTTTGGACAGCTTGTTTCGGTCATCCTGTGCAGTCACGGTCAAATCAAGAATTACGTTTGGTGCCATCTACCTCATGTACCAGTGGGCAACCCATGAGAAACTACCTGATAAAGATGAAGCCGTTTTTGAACTGCTAGAACGAGCTGACCTGAACAAAAATTTTCAGGGTAAGAATATTTCTAAGCTTATCGAGTGGATAGAATATAAATTGAGGCGTAAAGAACAAAAATGCTGTGATGTTTTCTATCTCATATATTTGAATGACCGTTGCCTTAGTTCTATGTTAAAGCGAACGAAAGGTAAGAAGCCTATTCAAGTGAAACGTCTTCAGGACGCTGGAACAACCGATGCTACTGGCCCAGTCGGTGGTCAGTTGCATAAAGATGTTCGACATTCAAAATCTCTGAACGCCCAACTGTCTGCCTCTGACTGTTCACTGGCTGCTCATCAACTAATGGTTCCAGTTCCTTTTGTACCTAGCAAGGTGGTAACGAGTCCTTTAGCTGAGAAGTCGTTAAGAACAAGTACTCTGAACATCAACGTTGAGCGAAGAAGGGATGGGTCTCTTGATTCTAGTGCAAATGGTCGACCTCAGGGCCTAATAACTTCTACCCAGCCATTAATGAAGAAGAAAGAACCATCGCAATTTTCTGTACCAGTTAAGCAAATTATGGCCTTGTCGCCTGGAAGTTTGATTTCCAGAAACTCCCTTGAGGAAGTGAAAGTTGTGCCTGCTAATGTCCCTTTGGTCCCGTTTTATTTACGAAATGGTCTCACGAATCGCGAGTATCTTTTAAATGGTGCTTCAGACAAGCATTTCGCACTTTTCCATGCAGAATACGATTCCTTAAGTCGTGATGTAAAGCAGATATTCCTTGAGCTGCCTTTCAAGGATTTTGTAGGGATTGAAAGTTCCTCGAGAGTGCTTTCTAACCGAGAAGTGTTGTCATTGCATTTCTTATGCATTATTAAGCCATCGTCTCCCAAGAGTGTCTTGCTCTACAAGGCGATTGTTCAAATAGCGAACGCCCGAGGACGAATTGTCCTTGTGCCTGATCACATTTTCCTTGCGAAACTGACTGAAAAAGCGTATAAAAACTTTGAAAAGAAAACGAAAAGCGTTAGGGAATTCCTAGATGCACCATCACCAATTGATAAAGTATCGACGACCACTTCCAGCTTGTCTGCTCACTCAAATGTCACAGTTGGAATCTTTCTTGGTGTATTTTGCCTGTGGAAGAATTGGCCGTATATAATACACTGGTGCGAAAGTTCTCCGGAGAAGGCATCTTCGTTATTATCACAACCTTCTTTGCAGAAGCTATTCAAGGAACACAACGTTTCTATATCTCGCCGTAAGGACCTGTTGCACGGCTGCCTTAGAATTCACGATAAGTTTTGCTACTACGCATTCACCTCCAACGATGAGAGTAAAGCTCTGCTATTTTTGTCTCGTCCTTGGAGCTCCCAAATTCTCGCCAGTAATCTCGAGAAATATTTCTTTGAGATACTACAGTGGACCCCGAGCTCGGTCGAATCCGACACCATGCGCAAGTCTGCTAGAATTGAAAAAACTGCGGAAAACGAAACGAACAATAGAGAAAACTGTGTAACGCTCAACGCAGAAAGCTTCCCAGTTTCTGATGCGAGAAAAATAAGCGATGAAGTTGAGCAATACAGACATTCACCGCTGAAAAGCAGTGCGTTGAAAAGACGTCTGGATGAAGACTATTCCAGAATGGGCTGCAAGCGGCTAAAACATAAGCAGTTCAAAGCACGTAATACAGCTTTACCTTCTGCTTCTCGGTTAATGCTTGAGCTTCGCATGGCAAAGGCTATGAGCATAATGCTGACCGCCAAGCAAGAGAAGATATTAAGCCATCTGACCTGTAATCGCGCAGGTGTGAAGCGTTCGATCAACGAAGCTGGATTCTCTACTCCCAGTACTGTAAAACATGCGAAAATAGATTCTTACGAGAAAAAAACTGGTGGTGATACATCACAAGCGACTAATTGCGAGGATTCTGTTGATGCTGCTATTGACGGTTGTGGGTCGAGTGATACTAAAGGTAAATCGCCGGCATCGAGTACAAAGAATGCTAAAGAATGTCCTAACTCAGCCGATAGCTTGGTACGTATTCCAGACATCCCTTATTCTTCAACGAAGTCAACGGTTTGTGAAGCTTTGAATTATACGTCGACCTCATCTGGCATACCTGGGCCCAATGGTTCCAATACAAGCGCAGTTCTACGACGTAGTGTATCTACTACCCCTGAAGTATGCGATGTCCATCAAAGGGATGGAAAGTCTCCTGCAGAAGATAACCCAAAATCCTCCCCAAAAGAGCATGAGGGTATTACAACATCCTTTGCTTCTGAAATTAACACTGGAGAAGGCGAGCTTTCTCCCGCGTTACAAGCAACAGTTCGCGCACTGCTGCAGTCTCAGAAAGCAAACAAATCAAACGTCGGGGTCATTTTGATGAATTGCCTTGTACTACTAAACATGAAAGACGTCAAAGCTACGCATGAAACGATCACGAAGTACGCTGAGAGTATAATCATGTGAGACACGTTGCTTCATTTTTACAAGAACTGTTGGTGTTTAGCTAGGTAATTGATGCTACGACTTACCCTTTAATCTTACATTTTTCTCTCTTCATGTCTGTTCAGTTCTGTTGAAATATTTTTTGCACTCCTAAAATTCGTTAAATCTAAAGCTGACGCTCTTCTTTATGCGTCGATGTAGTTATGAGCTGGCGAGTTTCAAAACGGATGTTCTTACGATCTTATGCAGTTTAGATTAACGGAACTATCATTGCTGAGAAATAAGACGGAGCACTTGGAAATATCAGGGAAGAATACTGGCTTTTCCTGTTTGTATTAATGTGTTGCCCGATTTTTTTTACTTCATTTAACAATAAGGAATTTACTTCTGGTAGTTTATCAGTAGGATAATTATTTGCAAATGTTATGTAAATTTTTTATGCTTTATTACGGCTTACCTATATTGATAGTGTCTTGTAATGTCTTTCATTGATACGTGGTGGATTTCCACCGTAAGGGACAGATAATATGCTTACTTACCTGGAATCTAGATATATAGCTTTTCTATGATTTTGCCCGTTATCGAGCCTGGACGTCTATGGAACTAATTAGCAATGAGCTCGAAACAGGTTTCCCGTAGAATGTCTTGGATTCGACTACTCATAAGTTCACCATTTACTGCATTTTATGATTCTCGCAGTGACTGATTGAACTTCTGGTGTGGCTCAAATATGGAATCGTTATTGATGTATCAGTTTCATCAATGTGTGCATCAGTTTTGTACATCTTTTCCATAACTAAAAGAATTTTCTTGCTAACCAGTTTTTTTTATATCCTAAATTCTTATTTGCCAGGGGACAGAGAAGCCCGAAGTGAACATTCATCATGGTATATCCAAACCTAATGTTGAAAACGGTACATAATTCAAAAACGTTGTTGATTATGCATCGAGAAATAAGATTTTCACTTTAAGGATGTCTATTCAAACTGTAAGTGCAAACTCGTTCTATCGGATAATCCCTGGAATAAAGCATTATCTCTTGTTGAATACCATTATTTTAAGGGTATATACGCTAAACAATTATCTTTAATGACGCATCCTCGTAAAGGGACGAATGGTATGAATAAACTACAGATATAAATCATGTTCTTAGTTAACTCTTGCTCGGCAAAGACACGTTAACTCTTCACCTAATTCGCCTTCTTCAGAGTGTGATGAGTACACTCTTCCAAAACAGAGATAAGTTTTATTACAGTACACATTGATCCTCCTCAGCTGTCGACGAGATCAGCTTTAAAAATGCTAGAAAGCAATTAGTGGCTGAGGAAGAGGTTAATAAGACACACAACCGAGCAGAATCGTTCTCTGCCACTAGTTAAAAATTGCACACTCAATTTTCATCATTGAAAAAATCAAGCAACGAAGGAGCAGCTGTTCCTGAAGCGCACACGAGTGAAGAATATCAGAAAAGAACGTCTACTGCACCTGCAGCACATTTATTACAAGGAATTCAGATTTCTTCCGGTCGAAATGGAGAAACATTCTTGAGTTCGATTTTCATGAAAACACAATGTGTAAAAACACTGTATTAAAAGAAAAATACTGAGGCATCGAATTCACAAAACACGCGATACAATAATAGCTAGTTCGATAGTACGCACCGGTAAATTTGCGGGAATGATGTCCATTCGTAGTGTAAAATTCTCAACTGAATGTTCATTGATGAGCATTAGTTCGAATGGTATAATTTATAGAAATCAACAGAGATGTTTCATAAATTAGAATCAACGTGTGAAAAACTTCAAGGCCACATTCAATCTTGACCAAGCGCGTAAGATCAAAAAATACCGAGGCCGATATTTCAGGAGCCTTCAACAGAACTCTGGCTTTTAGAATCTAATTTTAATTAACATTCAACAAGTAGAACTGCAATTACTGTTTTTAGAGTGAAAAGAGAAAAGGAGATACAAAATTCTGTAGTGCGAGTATGGCACAAAAATTGAGTCCTTAATCTATAAACTTATTCATTTTGTTCATTATCATATCAATCACAACACTACAAAAATATTAATATGTAAACCTTTAATCCTAATATTTCTATTCAAATTTGTTGAGTAACTCCGTGGAGTTCAAAGCTAAGAACGAGAACTTGGCTATAATGGTGAAGGTTGTTCGAAAGCCAAAGTTCATCAGGTACAAGCAAAATAATAAGCTACACTACGTCAGTGACCCATGCCAGTCTGCTGAACACAAGCGCAACATATACCGACAATTTCCTTCAACTTAAAAGTAACACGGTCATGTAAAATAATTAACTTAAAAGGCACGCTGAACACGAGACACACAAACAGCTGTAGCAGCAGCGCTGGCCATCAACTATGACGTCGATATCGCAAGTTCTACGGTCGCACTGAACTTTATTGGAAAGAAAATTTGTGAATTCTTCCTCTACAGCTCAAAGATACAAACTTACGTTAAATACAGTCATGACCATCGACGAAGCTAAAAAGAAAAGCCTGGACAAAGCAGTTGCACAGGATTTAAAAACATGCATCCAAAAATGTATAAGCCCCATCTCATTCAAACTCTTCAAAAAAAGTCCCCTGAATATCCACAGAAATGTGACTAGTTAACTATACGTGTGATTTCTCAATTTAACAACCAAATTATCAGGGGATACGCGGCAGTTTAGGTAATACCAACTTATGAAAGAATCTTGCCTACAAAACAATTGAAAAATGTCGCTGCAAGTATCACCCAAGACCTCTAGGATCATTCAGATAGCAACGGGAGACAGAAAGGGAATAAAATTAGCTAAGTGTACAAGCTACCTTCATCGAAACTCGAAGACGAATTCCATAAAAATAAATAGTCAGTTCACTAAGCCATACTAAAAAATGGAGTGCATGAAACTTTCACCTTTGGGAAAGAAAATGGACGAAATGATGCTATGCTAAAATGGAGAGAAATGTGGCACTATACTTCTACCAAACAATCAGAACCTAACTTTAACATTACGAAACTAATGCCACAGTGAGGAAACAATGATGTCCTTATAAACTATGACTCAGAAAAAGGACTTAAAAATTATCACCATCTAGAGGCGGGTCTTGTTAGAAGAAGTCAGCAGCCAAGATTTATCGCTGGAGCTGTTGGTCATGGACAGTCACATCTACAGTCATAGAATTAGGACTCGGTGGTCCATCACTCGCGACGCTGTCATCAGGCAATTGGTAAGTGACTTCTTCCCTCGCGCCACCTCGAGCGGACACCGTGCCCTGCGAAACCGCCCCTCCGCCGCGAGCAGAAACCACTCCAGCGCCCGTGCGCAGGTAGTCAGTGCCGCCTCCTCCCCTGGCCGACACGACATCGCCTACTATAGCAGGCGGTGAGCCGTTCATGTGGGCTGAGCTCGGCGATTGTTCGTCTACTGGAGGGTTTGCGCTCAAGGTTTCAGAGGAGCACGAGTCAACAGCTGTCTCGTGGATGACTTGCATGTTACCGCTGGCACCGCTGTAGGCGACGCTGTTGTTGGGCGACTTGGCAGTGAAGGTAGACTGGCTCGAAGAAGATCCTCTGCACACCGAGTCACGTGAAAAAATATCAACTGCTTCCCAGAAACTTAGCTAATACCCGAGCTTTGTACTAGAACTAATGAACACATAGTGAGAATGCAATACGCTTCAATACTTGTGGCTTCTCAACATTTATTTCATATTATACCCGAGTGTATGCATTAATCACAAAAATATGTGCCTCTGAACATGCAGCGTGAACTGAATGCATCTACATAATTTAAAATAAATTGATAGAGATGTACGTTAGGATATGCCTTCCATCAGATTAGATTAGATTATAAGTTAGTTTAAGCCTCCCTAACCGCTGCAAAAATAGAGCGTATCGAAGAGAGGAAGGAAGAAGGCACCATTTAGTATGGAGATAAGAAAATGAGGAATCTATGCAGAAAGGGCATAGAAACAGTAAGATGGGAAAGAAGTTCATGAAATAAGATAAAAGTTGAAGAAGAAAGTCAGAGGTGCTGAAAAACAGGACAGTAGTGAACCGAAAAAAGGTGGTCCTTAACATAATGAAAAACATTTTATTTCCACAAAAAGAAGGCCTAATTAACTCTCAGCTCGGGCCCTCACATTTTTCCCCTGGGAGCGCTAATTCCCATAGATAAAATAGTCGTATCCCCTGAGGGGTATGCCTTCCATCAAATTTTCTATTGTACAACGCAGCAATATGATTCTAACCTCATAGAATCTAGCGATATCTGGGTAGTGCGCTGGGACATCGATGTTGTCGCGTATGAAGAAGTGGACCGCACGATCCTCTTCACGCGCGAGATGCCAGGATCACACTTGCCACGTAACTGCACAAAAATATACCATGTGTTACACTCGCTACAATGCAGAATAAGAGTATGTTATGTCGGGTATACTGTAATACACAAATCAACATAGCAGATTTCAAAGGAAAGGCGCTCTAGCACCGACAGCGCTAATATTTTTAGCAGACGCGTTTACCGCCACAATTGGAGGTGAAGTGGACAATGTCTGATACACTACACTATACAAACCTGCATAGCAGATTTTGACGAATGTTCTCGACTACTGGCAACGCTAATCCCTCCAAAAGAAGACGAACAGGAAGCCCCTGCCAGTATTCAATAATCATTGCCAGATTTTTTAGTGCTGTGTGTGTGTACAAGTTTAAATGCAAAGAAAATCGCTCGATGCGGATGGTCATGCCATGATGCCATGTATCACAAGCCCTAATAAACCTGGAATTTAGCTTTTTATAACGATTTTATAAACAAACTCGGAAACTTCATACAAAATAAAAACTCGTATTACATAAACATGCCTTTCAAACATAAAATCTATAATGAAGAAGAGGGAAAGGGTTGGGAGAAGTTCAATAGAAATTAAAAAAAAATTAACTCTCATGCCTCCAAAATGGAAATATTGCCTAGACCTTCACCATGCTACAGTACATGGTAATTTCAAATTAGAGAACAGATTAGATGTTAATGTAAGCCTTTCTAACAGCAACAAAAGCGTTCCTAAGTGAGGAAGGAAGAAAAGACACCGTTTAGTATGGACTTGAGAGAACGCGGAAGCTCTGCCCAAGGTGCATAGAAACAGTAAGTAGTAAAGTTTATGAAACAACAAGAAAGTTGGAGAAGAAAGTAGTAGGTGCTGAAAATCAAGACAGCAGTGAACCAAAAAAATCATTCGTACCATAAAAAAATTATTTTAACATAAGAGGTCCTACCTCACACATTGCCTCCCCATGGGAGTGTTATTTCCTATAGATAAAAAAGTTGTATCCTCTTGAGGGGACTTCAAATAGGAATAAGATGTACCGATATCGGATGTATGCAAATGCGAGACGACATGCAACAGACTCCTACGCTGAAAACTGCAGATTCAATACATTAGGGGACGACTTATCCCCAAAAAGCAGCAAGCAGTAAAGACATGCATACGAAACAGAAATCAACATAGAAAGAGAAATACAGCTCAGTGATATGGGTTGGGAGCGGCCGCAAGGATCGTTCCGGTAACAATTCATGAGATGAATAACGACTTAGACATGAGAGGTCGAATATTTTTCAAGTTCATAGTTGGGACTAATGAAGAAATTTTCAAGCGGTATATTTCTATGTCACAAATATACATCCTTACATTTATAGATCAGATATTAATAAAAAGTTTTGCAAATCGGCCACAGGATGTATCCATGTTTCAGAATGTGGCGTTGGTAAGTTTGAGGTTGACGACAGCCGATAGAAACTTGCACAACACTATTACGTTAGCTTACTCATTCTAAGCAGGGTTGGCACATAGAAAACGCACCAAAAAAAACCCACCCAAAAAAACCCACACTAAAAAACCCACTAAATAGTAGGGTTTTGGGTTTTATTACCGTTATGTAAATTTTATTTGTTTTCAAGCTTATAGAATCAAAATGAGCTAAATATTTATCTTGTCAAAATAAGTATCTAAGTCATGTGCATGACTATGACAAGAAAACATTGAAAAACAAAACACCAACCCTATACAAATCAAATTAGAAAAACCTTAATCACAAAAAAACTCGAGGGACTAATATATTTTAATGAATTCCATTTCCAAAGTAAAAAAACAAAAATTTAGAAACAAATGCAGTTTGACTACTTAATATAGAGACTTCTGAATTTTTCCTGTCTTCTAGACTAGACTGCTACTACAATACTACTGTGTTTCTCTTTCTACATCCACTGCCATTTCATCATTGTCATCCACATCATGATCATTTGTGAGGTGGCGATATACTGAGACGATTTATGTGCGCGTTCTGATCCTAATCTATTTCTTAATTTATTCCACACAATTCCAAATGTTGAGAAAATTCTCTCAATGGATCCTGAACTTGCGGGGCAAGAATGAAGATTGCTTTTAAACTTGCAGAAACCCTCTGCCAGTCTTTTTTCATGAATCTGCATTTTCTGCTGTTTCATGTCTTGAATATCCCACCATCAACAAGGAGTCATTGTCTTAGTGATATTCTCATTGAACATGTGTTTTGGGAAGATGTTGGAGTCCTTCAATTTATAGGAGTAAAGCGCACCGATGAACTCCGGATTGTACTCAGCCAACCACTCTTCAATATCAGTCTCCTGTGAGAGCTTTGCCTTAAATGTTGTAAAATGAAACATCAATATCGAGTTCATTATCTTGTTGATCAGTCTAATGTGAAACTAGGCTAAGTGAATTAGGTTAAACATTATTGTACACCCTAGAATAATGTAATGGTAGGATGCCCTAGAAGTCGCTGAACTTATTCGGGCCCACAGGTAGCTATACTCAAATTTGACCATTGTATTAGACTTAAGAAACATTCTACCTCTGTATCACCTGTGGTAAATAAATTGTTTAAATTGTTTAAATTGAAATAAGTCTAACAATTATAGTCAGATGGGGCAAGACAACCGCAGCCATCATGGGGTGAGAAAGTAAAGAAACTACTGGCCTATGGGGAGCATTCAAGCTGCACTGGAACAAATTTGACGATGGAATCTGTTAGAGCATTTACTTCCAATCATTTTAGTGTTTGTTGCTATCCTGTACTGCGAAAAGTGAACTTTTTGGCAAATTAAAAAAAAAAATTGGCATGTCACTACATGTTGTAACATGTAACAGTGTGGTTGACTTGGCTTGCGCAGCTAAGCACTCCAGCTCACACAATACACATGTTAAGTTGTAAACAGCATGACTGTTAAGTGATGTGCAGCTGTCTTGCTTCAAGTTGCTTGTGGTGGTTCCTCATGATCTGCATGGTGCTTCTCTCTCACATGACTTGCGCCTGTCTGCTGCTAAAACAACTTAATATGAATTGACGAGCATAGCAATTCTCTTTGGACATCTTATATCTTTACAGACTGCAGAGCTATGTCTCTATGCATATTGTAATTGGTAAATGGTAATTGTGATGGACAAACTTAATTCATATATTGTTCATATAATGTAATAATTCATATAATAATGTAATATAATGTTGGAAATAAAGTAATCAAATAACAATATTTACTCAATAAGTGTATGTATATAAATCTGAAATAGGGGCAACGGGAGTTGTGTGAAAAACTCTTTTACAAAAAAAGGTATTACAAAAAACCCAATAAAGCCAAAAAAACCAATAAAACCCATAAAACCCAATTTAACCCAAAAAAACCCAGGTGGGTTGTTTTTTTTTTAAAACCCTGGGTTTTTTCCATCCCTGATTCTAAGCAATGGAAGATCCGTTATGGTAAGACTATGTTCTATAGCAATGGATTTAATACCATCTTATCAATCAATTATTCAATTCTTGCTTCAAATGACTCCAGGATTCGTAAGTAAGCAATTCAGCAAAAATTCAAAAACGGTTAGAATGCGCCGAGATCATTCGATAAAATTAATCAGAAGTGTAATCTAAGTGGAATTTAAACTGAAACTACGAATAATGATGTACGTTTCCTGTGCACTATCAAATCATTTAAACAGCTTGAAAACATTTAATAGATACATAAATCATAAACTTGGTGACAAAATGTCTACTTTCAGCGTTTCGGTGTATACTTACTCATTGGCGCATTTTTTTTGGAATACTTCTATTCCTAGTTCATCAGTTCAAGTTCATTCCAGTGTTAATTCATAAAGAAACTCATCTGTGTTTTATTCAAAATATCACCACAAGGGTCCCAAGATTGAGTCTCTCGGTTACCAACGCACACCAATGAAATGAAAATGTAAAATGAAGAAATAGCAGACGAAGACACTCGTGCTTTCTCACGAGGGTGGCAGAAAATAATAAGATAAGTGTTTTAACTACAAATTTGCGCAAGCTCACAACAGAATTGTGTAACAGGTGTTCCTGATTATATGGTTGGTAGCTGAGGTTGCTGAAGCGCTAGTTTGCGTAAATTTATACACTGAAGATTAAATTAGACGAGTTAGTTCAATTCCCCCTTCACCATAACAAGGGTGCTCCAAGGAGAGGAAGGAAGAAAGCGCAATTTGGCAAGGAGTTAAGGGAACAAGAAAACTATGCACAAGGCGTGTTTCCACACCTAATTCCTTACGAATAGAAACAAAAAGTTGAAAAGAAAAGCTATGGAAGAAAATAAAATTTGAAGAAGAAAGTCAGATGCTGGAAAACAGGAGCAGATAACTAAAAAAAGAGGGTCCATCGCAAAACAAAAATCTTCTTTCATTTCAACAAAAGTAAAGCCTAATCAACTTTCAGCTTTGGTGTTCGCGCAACAACACATTATATGTACATTTGAATGAATATACCATCCTCACTACAGCTACTTTTTTGCTTCTCTTTCCTCGTTACCCTCACCTCTAAAGGCTAAGAAACTTAAGCCAACAGTGGATTTTCAACTTCTGTCAAACGTTTCTCCACATCAGCAGTCTTCAATTCCGACATCGAGACCTCAGGTGTCATTTAACCTTCTTGGGTCCATGGAAGCATATGAAAATCAGAGGTATAAAAATCACGGCTCAACTCACAGGTTGCGATACCTGTTTGAAATTTAACTTTCGACCTCAAATTCACTGATGGACTCAGAAGCTCGTGCTTCACAGCGCACAGACACTCGAGTGCAATAAGATGCAAGCCTAAGGCAATCGAGATAGACCAACAGGAAGTGCACGCAACAATTACACTGAAGTATATAACACACAACATCTAAGAACTACACACATAAATACAAGATCTAATAGTTTCATGTTACTCCATATAAGTCAACATAATCAACTGCCGCGAAATGATCTCGAAGGGAGGGCAATGATTTTCAGTGGGCGTAAAAAACACAACTCTTGACTATTACTTGCCATCTTCTCATTCATGAGCAACGTCTCCAAACATTTCGATTCGATGTTTTTATTGTGCTTGTGTTTATTAATTAATGATATTAACTGGATCACTAAATGAATTTTAATGCATGTAACTCAGGTATATATTATTTAATGCATATTTTAATTTAGAATAGAATTTAAATACACATTATTTTTCAAATATACTCAGTGTGCTGGGTGCACTGATTTAAAAATCAATGCTTCCAACGTATAATATGTACACTTTCAGGTCTGTATTTTAACTAAAGTTGTTACAGTCATTTCGGTTCTGCAGCGAAATAAGGGCATTTCTTCCCCAATTCGATTTTCATAAGCGCTTCAGATAAGTTAAAATGCAGAGCAGTTTTCATTCAGTAGAAACCTGAATTATTATATTAGTTCAAGATTCCCAACCACAGAAAAGGCGATCTCAAGAGAGCGAATAGAAGGCACCATTCAGGATGAACTGTAGAAAACGGGGGTTCAATGCACAAGGTGTGTTCCCACACAGGGTACCCCGCGCACAGAAACAGCAAGTGAGAAAGGATGCCGAAAAAAGGATGATGTACCGATGATGGCATGAAAACTTGAAAGAAGACAAGTGGATACGAAAGATAGAAGTTTAAATAACAAAAGCTTAAAATTATCCCCCGTCGGGGCGACAGTCCCCATAGCATACAATAGGAGTAACCAAACTAACCGAAATCCATTGCCCATCCTATGCTTCTTGAAAAGGAAGAGACACCTATAAGGAAATGTTTCCCCATTTCATCAACTCTTGGCTCACTAAGTTTCCTTACGGTCACTAAAATTGGAAATTGACAGTAGTTTAATCAATTCATAAAAACGGAACGGTACTTTTTTGTTCCATGTGAAGTATCGCTTCAAAATACAGAGGCAATGAAGCAAAATGCTGGGACCCACAGGGCTGTAAACAGCTAGAACAGATCATGGATGCTTTCCAGTTTTAACGAACCTTCTCTATCTTACTCGTAAAATATAGTGCGAGATGTAGTTTTACCTGTAAATATTCAATTAGCAAGTAAAAACAGTCAATCACTTTACTCAGACGTGTCACTGATAGCGTTACTTTTCTATCCAACATATACAATTACATAATACAGAAGCAACATACGAGGTTTCAACATTTGTATCCTCAATACAAAAGCAGGAAACTCCGAAACAAGCTAGCAGTTCAGTCTGCAAGAAGACAACATGAAGCAGGCCACAATCAAGATAAGTTTAAATTTACCCCATCAAAACCAGCTCTTTTTGGTTCGCCGCCCGAATGCGTAAGCTTCCACCACGTTCGTAGCTGAAACACAAACACGGAATTCGAAATCAACGTCAGCATTGTAAGCATCACACGGAAAAATAGGACAGATTTCAAGAACTAATGAATGTCTCACGAAAAAAAAAGAATAACTGAAGTTCGAACAGATATTAATATTCGAGTTTGGATGCAGAAAACAAACAACCTGTCAACAACAATCAAAGCGAGTACAGATGAAATATTTCCGACAAACCTCGAATCTCATGGAGAGGTAAAAGTAATTTCACGCAAGAGCAGCCAATATGAAACACACTTGAACTGCACAATGATTATTAAAATAACACACATTAGCATAAAAGAGCGAAGACCAAATCCGACACAAAGACAGCAACAACCATAAAAAAATACCAGCAAAAAATCAATTCAGGCGACTTGACTCAAACGAGGGTCAAGGAACCCACCTGTGATCCCCAAAGATTTTTAGAACTAACTCCCACATTCGAACTGGAAAAGGAAAAATTACAATCATAGTATGATTGGGGGGGTGAAGACTTAGGTTAATCTAGGCCGCTCTAACACGCATTATGTAATGATGTAACGTAGAAATTCGTTGAAAGCATCGTATACAGAGGTACTAAAATAATTTCAAGCATAATATTACCCAAGCAATAATATTAAAGATGTATTGAAGCACCTTTCCCAAAACACTGGATATCTAAAGAAAGAAGCGAGGCCTATGCTTAAATAAGCAAGAACATCAATAACATACATATGTGAGCTGACACCCAGAGCGATACTGAAGCTCACAAAACCGTACTTCGTGACCGCTCGGAAAGTCATTTCTTTAATTCTAGACACGGAAACTCGGAGCGGGACTTTCTCATACGTCGACATGTAGGGCACAATACCTGAACATGTATTGAAGACAACATAAGAACTTAAATTTCGCAGTAGCGCTACTTTGAACGCCAGTAATGCCCACTGAGGAGCTTTTCAAGCGTGTATTGGACACTATCAGCATTAATCACATTTCTTCTATGAATCTGAAAGACGACGTCGACTAAAAGTAACTAATAAATTATCACTGGCTACTTTTTTGCGATGAAAAACATAGAAAGCAAATGAAAATATCTGAATGAATGGGACATATAGTACTAGGAAAAGCAAGGCCGAAGAAATATTCATACAAGTTCGTCGCGCCGAGTAACGATTGGCATTCTTTCTCATTTACTGGGAGGTTCGACCTGCTCACAGCTTTGTTATGTCACTCCGTCACCATATTATGAAGATGAAAGTACTTCGTATTTAGTCGCAGTACACAGTCATTTCAGCCGATCAGAAATTATTTCTTGATCGATTAGTTTTCTGTTAAACCTACACACTCACTACTACGGTGAGTGAAAGTGTTCGGCAGAGGGAAGAATAATAAATGTAGAATAAAGCGAAGCGTATTTTGTAAATTTGTTCTAGCTCATGATTAACGCAGGAGCGTCATAACGCATGAACATTTCAAGATCTCAGTCAGCTTTGCTCATGGGCGTTGTGCTGAAAAATTTGTAGTTAGGAAAGCTGATACTAGTGCATCCAGTGATGGTCAGCCAAAGAGAATACACCTAAGAAGTCGAAAAAGACTCCAAAGATTCGATGGTTTGATGGGAAGGCATCTGATTAGGAACGAATCGAAAAGATCTTTCGGAAATGCCTGCTTTGGAAAGTTCACAGGTATAGTTTGCCCAAAAGTTTGCTTTTGGTAGCTTACATGCGCCAGAGTAACATACTCTAGGGAATGAGCATTTCCAGTTCATCTATTCGTAAGAATAAAATTATAAAAGTTGTTTATTAGATGACCATTCCTAATGATAATGAGCAATATCCGGTTGCAGCTAAATCAGCGTGGATAAAACATGAAGCTATCCTATTATTTCCAACAGTAAACAGAACATAGAGGGTTCAAAACGAGCTAACAGAATGACTGATAGGAAAGAAAAGCGATTTGACAGCGCATATGAATTGAAGTGTCAAAGGTTAGGTACGTGCAGCGAGCTCTCAGGAAAGGGTCCAGCTATAACGAAGATATTTTAATCAGAACAGAAGCGCAAATTTCAAACAAATTAACAGCTCTAAGAACACTCAGTAAATAAGCTGACATAGATATGATCAAGTGAAAGTGCCATGTAGCAGAGTTCACGTTAGAGCCTTTCTAAATTAAGATAGCAAAGCTTACTTACAATTTGAACGAAATAAATCCAGAAGAGACGAAACAATGCTTCCGTTTCCAAAAAAAATACCCTTGCAGCATAAATGCAACGATAGCCAGAGACGAGAACAAAAGTGATTACACTGGCGTGCGCATGTGGTCCATAGGTGAAATGTGGTATCACCACACGAATAGATGAAAACTATCCGCTATGCTTGAACCAAAGTTAGAAAAAGTTTCCACGACCTGCTACTGAATATACATAGTGCTCAACTCAAATGAGGTTGAAGACATACCGAACTCCTCTGCTCAGGCAAAGTTCCATTTAAATAGCAGCCTTGTTTGTATGCGAATAGCTGTGAAAACTGATGCTTAAGAAAACGAATTTTCGAAGTGAAATACACTAATCCCGAGTTCATAAGCAAAACGCACAACGTAAAAAAAGTTGATACTGATGAAAGGAGGAGTTCTACAGCTTTTTGAAGATTTTTCAATGATTCAATGAGAACAAATGTTGAACCAATTTATCAACCAATTTATTTTGTTTTAGCGCTATAGCTGGAAGCGCGAGTTTCAAGTCGACCAGGATAAGCTACGCGCTGAGAAAAATCATGTATTATGAGGAAAATCGTATGAAATCTTGTCTTTGATATCGAATGACGAGCAGAAGTTGAGCTACGAAGCATACGTCAGGTTAGATCAGCATAGAACGGTTCTGAGGCACAAAACCAAAGGCATGTATTTTGTTCTTTTACTTCGGAGTAGGAGTCTAACTCACATTTTGCTGCCTTGGTTGGCAAAACTGCTGCATCTATACCTACATACGAAGCTTACATTTGCTGCTTTTAAAATTCTTCTCAGGTCCTACATAAGCACCTGCATTCAATGTTCAAACCTCTTCTCTAACGACTTTTAAGGGGGAAACAGAAACGTTTCATTTTTCACAGGGATTTTCACGCAAATTTTTCCCTTATTTCAAGAGTAAATATAGAAATGTTTTATAACCAATAGTGAACTTGAGATTTTGTACCAGTTTACTAGTCGCCTCTAAAAGAAGACAAATCGTGCGAAGACGATTTAACATGCATTTGCCGTGCCAGGGGTTAAATAAAATATAAGAATGAACATGTTTGAGCAAACGTTTCACATTGTTTAAAACTTCAACTCACCTTTTGAAAAACGGTTCGCTTGCACACGAAAATGACGAAGATGAACACTCCTTGTAATGAATTAATGATGTCCGTCACCATCCTGCAACAGAGCAAACTAATAATAAAGAAGGTAACGGAAACAAAAAACTGGCGACTTCTAAGAGAGGGTCTAACTACGGTGGTAATACTTACAGTCGCTAAATCGCGAACTTTTGGAAAAAAATCTTCTAATTTGGTATTTGACCCACAACTAATTCAGAAGATTGATTCGGGTGATTTTTATCAACAGACGAGTTCTAAATTTCCTGAAGTAAACCAAACCAAAGGAAGCTAACAAAACTGGGCAACACACGTTCAAAACATTTATTACATTTAATGACAAATTGGCTTTAAATGGATCATACGCATTGGAGAACCATCAAAATACGAAATTTTCATAAACAAAATGTAAAAAATACTTATTTGGTACCCTCTTAAGGGGGCCCTCCGAGGCCCCTTTTCTCTCCGATGGTCATTTTTGATGTTTTTGTAGAAAAGGACCGTTAGGTGGTGGACTATTCGGTCCTAAAATTTTATGGCGGTACGGACAATAGATCCCCCCCAAGGGGTGGTAAGGGGACCAAAATCTTGAATTTTCGACCCCATTTCGACCCCATATAAAAAGAAAACAAAAGAAGAAATGGAAAATTAGTGAAAATACTTTTGTTAGATATGTTCTAAGGATTCTAAAACTGTCTTTTTTTTTGTTCTAGCATAAAAACTCAATGAGTTCTATTCGTTTGAAATATCAAAACCAGTGGACTAAATACCAATATGTCAAATTTTTTCAAAAACTAAGGCCTGAATCAAAAAATGTATAGAAGAAATTGTGTTTCTTTTCAAAGGTTACAAATAATGGTCAAATTTCATAAGAATCTAACTGAAAACAAAAAATTTCATAATTATATGGAATATATATGTAAAATTTTTTTGATTTTCCTTTTTTTTGTAAATTACAATTCACAGTGTGAATATGATGTTATGCATGGAGATTATTGAAGTAAAAATGAAAACAGCATTCAATTACATAAATTCTCCAATATATTACACTTCAACAAAAAATTTTGTTTTTGGCCTATACTGTTGTCACTTATTTTCAAAATTCAAAAGACTAGAAGTCATTGAGTTTTTATGCTAGGAAGAAAACAAAGACAGTTTTAGAATCCTTGGAACATTCCTAACAAACTGACATTCCTCGATTTCCCAATTTGTGCGTTGTCTTTTTTTTCAGCTAGTTCAAAATCTAAAAATTCGGTATATTTTAGGTATTGATCAAATATCGCATATATAAAAAAAATTCAAAAAGAAAATTAAAGAATGTTAGTTTGTTTGCAATGTTACGAGGATTTCAAAACTGTCTTTGTATTTGTTCTGACATAAAAATTCATTGACTTCTATTCTTTTGAAAACATCCCAAAAATGAACCAAAAAACGAGTTTTTTTAAAATAAAAAATAAACTAAGGCCTAAATCAAAAAACTTCTCGAATATAATATGTTTTTTCTTTCAAAAATACATATAGTGGCCAAATTTCAGACCAATCGGATCAAAATTAAATTTTGACGGGAGGGCCCCATTCAAAAAATGTGATGTGTTGGAAAAGAAATTACAGGATGCTCTGCGGGTGTGTTCAAGGGAACGAGTTATAAGCAATTACGAGCACGCATGACATAAATGCTTCGATTACTTCTCAGATTTTTTTCAATCTATACTATAATAAGAGCCGCGTCCGTCCGTCCATCGGTCGGTCGGTCTGTCTGAAGCCAGCCTGCAGTGTGTGATGAGCGTATCTATGATACAAGCTCCAGCCCTATATATTTTGACAGGCCGTGTTCACGCGGCCTCATCAACTCTCGAGAGATTGTATTTTTTAATTTCTTACGGCCTTTCTCTCATTTCGCCCTCTTTTTTACTTCAAATAAAGGTGAACTTGTAGAAATAAAATTAGCGCAGTTTAGTTGGTGCATATCGGCTTCTAGTAACTGTAAAAACTTGAGAGCCTTATATAATGCACTCGTAATCAATCAATCTAATATTACCCGTTGTGCGTTTATTTATATATTTGTTTGGCGTCCGCTTCTTAGGAAACACAGGATGTCTTGAGTTTGTTGTATAATAGATACCGAATTCATCAGTTTAATTAAAAGATGACCACTACATGCATTGATGTTTGAATTGTACCAGGATGTGTTGGTTTAGGATAGGTTTGGTTAGATTAGGATAGGATAGGTTAGCATAGTTGAGGTAATATTGATTTTTTTACACGGGTCCACCTAGGAATTTCCACGGGTCCGAGGAATTTCCACGGGTCCTGCCTAACAATACCCATGGTTTATTTGTTTTGAGTCCGCTTCTTCCATTTCTTTGTCATGCTCATAAAGATGGCCATAATGACCGTACCTATGATACGAGTTTCATCAGTGCGCAAGTACAATAATATTTTTTATGATCACGGGTACTGTTAGGATGGATATATTTGTTAATCATCCACGTCTGGGAAGTTGGTACAAGAAAGGTATTGAATCCTGTATTTTTGGAGAGCCGTGCACACTAGTACTATAATAAGAGCCGCATCCGTCTGTCTATCCGAAGCCAGCCTGCGGTGTGAGATGAGCGTATCTGTGATAAAAGCTTCATCAACTCAACAATTTCCAGTGTATTAATCCATCAGATTCGAGTAGGAATGAATATCACGTGAATTCTTAGGAAATTGGAACATGTGTCATGTGATTTGTCGAGAGATTGATCACTCTCCTCATCAACTCGATATTAGATTAGTCGTTGGTTTTAGCCTCCCTACCCAGCAACAATTGAGATCCAAAGAGAGGAACGAGGAAGACACCATTTAGTATGGAGCTAAGTCAACGCAGAATCTACGCAGAAAGGGCATAGAAACAGTAAGTTGGGAAAGAAGATTATGAAACAAGATCAAAGTTGAAGAAGAAAGTAGTAGGAGATGAAGAACAGGACAGCAGTGAACCGAAAAAAGGAGGTCCTTAACATAACAAAAAAACATTTTATTTCAACAAAAAGAAGGCCTACCTAACTCTCAGCTCGGGCCCTCACATTTTCCCCCTGGGAGCGCAAATTCCCATAGATACAATAGTTGTATTCCCCTGAGGGGATCAACTCTCGAGAGATTGATTTTTTTATTTCTTGCGGTTTCTTTCATTTCGCCTTCTTTCTTATATGAAATAAAGGAGGGTAGACTAGTGAAAAATAAGTTTAGCAGGCATCCCAAATAGTTCATCCAGAACTGCAATGAGGCTTAAACTTAGCGTTAGACCGAGAAATCAGAGAGAAAAACAACAAGGGGAAAAATCGCCTCGCAACCTCGGTCGGTTCTAGCACTGAAATGAATAACATAGCTCACCAAACTTCGCATGTGCCTTCCTGGAACGAGATCACCTCGCAGATCCACGTCACTCCCATCACAACGAAGAGCTTCACGTAGAGCTTCATCCTGAGGTGATAAATAGTTGCTTTATTTAGAATAGTAAATGTGACTTGCACACGAATTGAAAATAAAAAGGGTCGTACAAGGCGTGATTTCGTTGACGTCACTCCGTGAACTTCGCCGAGTGAACATCTCTTGCGCCGGAACTCTTTGCTTGGAGAAGTTTCTTGGTACCCTTGGTTGCTGAGTAAGTCCTCTAAATTGATTAAAGAGGTTACCCATGGTAATTGAAGAGGTGGTAAGTGACCAGTTTTGCCGTCACGTTTGGGCGACTGCCCTATAACTACTATTTTTTTCTATTTTCTTTCTGTTCTTTTGTCTAATTTTTGTGTTTTTTGGTAATCTTGATTTGTTTATTTACTTGTAACCGGTGTATTTGTTGCAATGCCCCCCCCCCCCTGAGAGGGGGAAGGGGGCTGTGGGTGGTCGTGGGGGACAGGGAGGGCGACCGCCCGGAGCCCCTTTAATTTAAACTCCTGCTCAAACTTCACGGATTAGAACTTCGTCATTCTCGGATAGGTCTGGCCAGGCTTCTGCGCCACAGACCATTTTGCACCCTCCGGATCAACCGTTAACATTTTCAACTTCTCGTCCCTCTATATCCTCCACCTATCGCATTCAACTGAAAACTATAGATAACTCAAAAACAACGGACAAAGCGAAAATATTTGAAACCACCTTCAAGGAACTGAACGCCCCCCTCATTCGTCTAACCTCAACCATAAATGGAATTATGCAGTCACAGATCACATCAATTCAATAGACAAGTTAACATCCACCAAAGCTACACAGACCTTTCAGAAAATCAACCTTATTCCAGCCATTCCGCCAGACTTGAGAGCCAAACGCACAGTCTTTGTAAGACAAATAGACACCGAAATCGGAGCAAGGCCTTCTGAAGAAATAAAAGAAGAAATTGAAAATCAAAACAATTGGGTAAAAGTAACGGAAATCATAAAAATCAAGAACTACACTCATTTAATAAAAATAACAACAACAGACACTCTTACCGCCCAAAGGATCCTGCGCGATGGTTTCTATATGTTCCACACAAAAATAACTCCATATGAATGCGAACAAGAGCAGTACACCCACCTACTGATCTGCTATAAGTGTTATAAATACGAGGACCACCCCACTTTCCAATGTAAGCAGGAATCCATAGTTTGTTCAGAATGCGCATCACAAGAACACACCTACCAAAACTGCACGAATACTTCGAAGCAATGCATTAACTGTCACGCCCTTCACAGGACTCGAGCAGCCGGATGTCCTTACCGAAAAAATATCATCAAACAAAAACGGGAAAATGAGCAAGTAAAACAACAACAGCTAAATCGAAATACGTACGCAGAGATAGCCAAGCAGGCCATTCAACAGACAAATCCGCCTCAACACACTCTGACACTCACTAACGAAACACATTAAGTTGACTGCCCTTATAATAGAAGCTCATATAGCTGCCCTGGACAAGACCAAGAAATTTGGAGATATACTATCAAAGTCACTAAAGGAGAACTTTGATATCGATACCACGTTTCTCGACCGTTATTCGACAGCAATATTCAACTTCTATTGCGATAACGCCGATAAACCAACTTCAGAACCAACTCAACCAGCTACGTTAGAACCGCTTTCACTCGAAACTTCCATGGACACTCACACCGAAGAAGCAGACCCAGAAATCGAACTCAGATCAAAAAGAAGGATCAGTGACGAGATGGAAAACTCAATATCAATCGACGGCAAACATAACGTTCCAATAAAACTCTACCGTAACTTCCAAGACAGATCACCCATCCCAGAAGACCCAGACGAAGATTGGTGGTACATTGGAGAACTTAGCAAAGAGAAAGACAAAGGACTCAAATTTTCAGTACAGGATATCAACTCAGCAAGTTTACTTGAAAACATATTTTCAAAAAGAATCAAATTCCTGAGAACTAAAATCAACATAATACCTCACGATCAATTTATAATACTTCCAAGACAACAATCACTACTTACCACAACAAAAAAACCTAAAAAGGGTGCTCCCTCTAAACGAGTCTACAAAAAATAACAATGGTACAACACAATGTACAGTCTTGGAATACAAACAAGATTACCCTAGCAAATATCAACAATCAAATCGATCCAGACGTCATCCTCATTAACAGTCATAATGTAACTGGAGTCAATCACATGAAAATATTCAACTACAACACCTTCTATACCAATAAGAATGACGAACCACACGCAGGAGTTGCCATTGCTATAAAGAAAAACGTTCCGTTCAAATTACACGACAACTTTTATTCAGACATGCTAGCAGTAACCATTGAATCACTCCAGGGCCCAATAACAATAGGCACAACATAAACCCTACCAAGAACAGACTACCTCCATTTTGCAGACTTTCATACACTATTCAAGAGACAAAACCCGGTTTACTTCATGGGAGAAATTAATGCTGCACACAGAGCCATAGGACACACGTACACCAACAACAGAGGAAAACAATTGCACTATTTAATCGAAAGACAGCAATGCAACCATATAGGACCCTTTTTTCCCACTATAATAACTCATAGAAGCTTCACCTCACCGGGTATTGCACTGTAAAACCCACAGGCCTTTCATAACATACATCTTCAACCCGGACCAATCACACCATCTGACTACATTCCAATTATAGCAACAATAACAGCAAACCCAATTCAAATCCCGATTAAACCAAGGTATCAATTTCACAGAGCAGACTGGAAAAAATATAGGCAAGAATTAACCCGCATTAGTCCTGATCTACAAGTAAATCCAACCCTGGAAGAAATTGATGAGCATCTGGAAAAATGGACAAAACACATACAAGAAGCCTCAAAAAACGTAATACAACAATAACCCACAGAACAATTCCTGGCATCAAACCCACCCACGAAACCTTAAGCATCCAAGTAAGATATCAACATATATTAAACTACATACGCATTAACGGACCATCTAAAGAATTGCACATTACCCTCTAAAATATCAGGAAAGAATGGCAAACAATCTATAAAAAGAGCTACACGCAGACTTGGAATTCATTAATACAAAAAATAGACCTACAAGAAGATCCTACAAAACTCTGGAAATCAATCAAAAGAATGATGGGAACAAATAACCAACAAATAATTCCATACTTACAGCACAATAGACTCAAACTTCATACACCTGAAGAAAAAAAAACGATTTTTAGGCAACATTGGAAAAGTATATTCTCAGAGCAGGACGATGAAGATTTCGACACTGAACACATAAATTTAATCAAAGAACACATGAACCATATAGCGCATCAAATTATACCATTTCACACCGGCAACTTGAGCAGATTAGACCTACTTCATTTCCCCACCAATAACTTTAGATGAACTAACTCAGACCCTACGACCGTTCAAACAAAAAGCCCCCGGACCATCAGGTATTACCACACTACAAATAAAGAAATTACCAGAAAACATGCTCAAATACCTTTTGTACATATTTAACAACGCCATATCTGCAGGATACTTCCCAGACAGTCTGAAACATGCCATCATGATCTTCATCCCCAAACCCCTCACATCTCAGAAGCAATTTCAAAACTATAGACCGATATCCTTACTAGACATACAGGGCAAGCTATTGGACAAAATTCTAAACAACAGACTCACCAACCATTTAAAAATCCACAACCTCAATAATAACAGACAACACGGGTTCAGAAAAGACAGAGGCACACATACAGCACTGGCAACATTCACAGAAACTATATCCATAAATTTAGCCAACAAACACACAATAGACGTTGTACTTCGTGATGTCACCAAAGCATTCGATAAAGTCTGGCACTCAGGATTAATATACAAGCTCACACAGTCTGGCATCCATTCACTCTTTCTCCGTACACTAGCAGATTACTTGACCGACCGAACAGCATCAATCAGGATAGCAAACTACATAGGCCCTCAATTCACATTAGAATCCGGAGTACCCCAGGGAGCATGCCTATCACCTATATTATACAGCTTCTACACACACGATATCCCTCTACCGTTACCAAACACTGACTACATCTGTTTTGCCGACGACACAACCCAAATTACCACAAGCCGATATTCTCCAGCATATGCAGCCCATCAAACCGAGCACGCAATCCAACAAATCAACCAATTTGAAAATAAAAGGAAAATATCAACAAACCACAAAAAATTTAAAACCATTCCCATAAGTCGACACAACACTGGAGATATTTTCATCAACAACAAATACCTTCCGTATTCAAACAAAGGAAAAGTGTTAGGTCTCAATTTCTCAACCCATGGATTTTCAGCCCAAGTAACACAACGACAAGCAATAGGTTATAGCAATCTCAGTAAACTATACAGATTTCAGCATTTATCCCACGACACTAAAAGGAAACTATATTTAGCATTCGTAAGATCAGCCATTACATATCCAACCATTCCATTCCACACAATGTCTCCTACAGCCATTTCAAAACTACAAAAAGTACAGAATAAAGCACTAAGATTTATAACCAATACTAGACTTGTAGACAGAATTTCATCAAAAACACTGCATGAACAAACCGATATTCCTCCAATAAACATCCTGCTACATAATCACGCCCGTAATATTTGGGAAAATTTAGAACTATTAGAACCCGATTTATTCTATCAATTAACGTTTCCATTAGATAGTGCCAGTAGCCAAAACTCCCGGTTTAGAAGCTCCAAACTTCTCGCTTTAGGACCCTCACCTGAACCCAAATACAAGTGACCAAATCCAACAGCACATGGGGAAGACCGTACCAACTTTACTTATTTACTTTGTTTTTCATTGGGGTTCTGACGAGCGGACGGAACGGTCTCCCCCCACGGGTGGGAAGTCAGAACCCCAAAACTCCACTCAACATTTCAACTCAACCCAATAGTAACCCAACCTCAAAATCAGACAACCGATCAGAAAAACCCACCACAACCGTCCAATCATCAGGACCCATAACCCAGCAATACCCAGATTATCTCCATTCATGACAGATGGAACTCCTCCCCCCTTGGGCAGGCTTGCTATGAGTAAACCGGTTACTCGGATGGTTTGATGTTTATAATGTACATACGCGTTCTTCGAAAAAAAAAATATATATATATATACTTCTATGTATATAAAAAAATATATATATATATAAGTGTGTATATGGAAATCTATGCACATAATAACAATTGATGTACATACAGTGTGAAAAAAAATAAAAAAAATAAAAAAATAAAAAAAACATTATGGAAAAAATTAAATATATATATATATATGTATATATGTATATAGAAATCTATGCACATAAAAACAATTTATGTACATACAGTATGTAACAAAAAAAAATAAAAAATAAAATATATATATAAAATTGAATAAAAAAAATACAATGTGTATGTGTATGTGTATGTAATGTAAATAATTATTTTGTGTATATTAGGCAAGTAGTGTAAATAATATGAATATAATATTATTATGCCCTCTACGTTATGTAAATAGAATCTAGGTAGTCTTGGGCAGCCGATAAACATAGCCTAATGTATATACTGTAAATATTGTAGATATCATTTCGGCAACTCGAGATACTTGTATATATTCATATATACAAAGCCTTGAAAGGTCTTCCCGTTCTTCACACTCTAAGTAACTAACCAATAAGCAAATTGATCGAGATCACCAAATTATGCGTTTTTATTCGCCTGTTTTCTCTCCGACTGTCCATCTTCTCTTTCCTATTCCTTTTCCATTTCTTCCGGCACAGCCTGTGCCAAACTCTTGTTTTCCTCTCTTTCCTAATGGCACCGCCCCCCCCCCCCCCCCCATTTCGTTGACCAGACACCTATTCAAGTAGATGTCTGAGTACGACCTTAACGGCAAAAAATCTTCTGCCTCAATAGGAATGATCCGCTTAACATACTTCGAACAAACAGGTTCTCATCACCAGTGCAGCTGAGTCAGCACTAAATAAAGAGAGATATCGTTGAGAGAAGACGCTAGCTAGCTCGGACCGACACAACAAAAGCAAACTTCTCGAGAGTAGCACAGATACGCGAAAGTTTGCCCGGAATGTTCAGAAATTCTTCACAATAATATTGAAAACGCTGTGATGATGAAAGAAAAAATAAAAACAGTTAATTTTCAATAGAGTTAAAACATAAAATGTTTAACATTGGTTTTTAAAACATCTCAACATTAACATCCTTAGTTTATAATTACACATCAGTATCGTTAAACCCATGTAAAATGTCGAAACAAAAAAAAATTGATTGACAGAAAAAGAAAAGAAAACGAATATTCGAGGCGTGTTCACATTAATATGGAAACTGCACCTGTCTTTGTCTTGGCGGGTGTTCCTCAGGATGGTCTTGTTGACGCGCTGGGCTTGGATGAGGATGTAGGCCACTTGCATGAAAAATATGATGTTGATCACCGTCAGCAGCAAAACGAACCCGTAGAAGTAGAGCCACAGCGCTGCTTGCTCTGAAAAGTGGACACCCACATAGGAATGGAACGACGAACACACGTGCACAGCGACCTCGTAAGTTCACGAAAAATGTTTCAAAACTTCTTGAAAAATTTGAGTCGAGTTTTCGTAGCTTGATCGAAGTTTTCTTAGTCGACGAGTTTGTTTTCTTTTAAAAAGATAACGTTTTACACTCGTAAATTTCATTGCTGGCAAACCTAAGTGGAATCAGAACAACTGAGTTATTTTGATAAAACTGGTTTAGAGAATTGCAAAAATACACAGGGGTGTTTCTTAAATACAGTACTCAATAAAATCTTTAATAATTTTTGATACAATTAACGGTTTCACGATAACAAAACAGCAGTAGGATCCTGAGATTTATATCATTTATTTGATATTATAGAACAGTCAAAATAAGACTCGGGACACAGTAAAATTTATCCTGCTTTGAAACTGCCGCCAAGAAGACGAACTGGACAAAGGAACAATTAGGTTGTACTCTCTCTCTCTTGAAACTTCGCTGGTCCAGGACAATTGAGAAAAATGCAAGAATACAAATGATTACGCTGGAGCCGAAGTTCACTGACAGCACGTCAGCTATTTCGTATTATAGCAAAGGAAAATGGAACGTGATGCTCCACTGATACAGGACCCATAGATGACCAACCCAAGACTACTATCGATAGTCTGATGTTACCTCGTCCTCCCGACGAGCTAACAAGGGTGGGTGTCATAACGTACTCCGTGTAACAGCTCAGGAATATCGCCACCCCATTTTAAAGCTGTCAGTTCCTTGGAGATTAGGCCACTCTCGAGTGCCTCGGCGAGGTAGATATACTTCTCAATATCACACAATCTGAGAATCATTCTCGCAAAAAGTGACAGCAAAACATCAAGGGCTATACTGTGTGTTCCATAATCCAAAGCTTTTTCCTTTGTTTTATGTAAACAATTAATTTAACTGAGTATTAAATTCTTGACGAGACTTTTTTAAAATAAGACTATATTTACGAAAAATATGCGAGCTACTTTGTGAACCTCATGACTTGTCAACGCTTTCTTCAAGACGATTTCTGAAAAGAACTTTGCCAAATGTCTACTTGACGATAGTTCATAACTATCATTGAGCTTGAAAAGGTTAATGCGAAAGAATCGTTAGTGAAGTAGGCATGAGCAAATTACACAAGATGACCCCCTGAAGGTTCCGATTAAAGCCTCCACGTATCAACTACTTACCTTCAGTACAAATCACAAGACGCAGCTCCTTTTTAATCGTACAATCCACACCGCTTGTGTGAGGTGTGGTCAATAAATTACACAATATCTTGCCACTAGCTATTTTACACGGCAAAATTCGTCTTTGTTTTGACCAGGCGTCAAAAGAGAAACAGGAGGGCCGGCCGAAGCTGCAGCCCAACAGCGCGGTGTGGAGCGCAGGCAGGCGGTGTTGTAACCGCGGCTTGAGCAACGTCTTAACGAGCCTCTGTCAGCAGCACGGCCTGTGCTGACGCGCTGCAGCAGCTGCACACGCTCCCCAAGCTGCAGCTACTGCACACGCTCCCCAAACTGCAGCTACTGCACACGCTCCCCAAACTGCAGCTACTGCACACGCTCCCCAAACTGCAGCTACTGCACACGCTCCCCAAACTGCAGCTACTGCACACGCTCCCCAAACTGCAGCTACTGCACACGCTCCCCAAACTGCAGCTACTGCATACGCTCCCCAAACTGCAGCTACTGCACACGCTCCCCAAACTGCAGCTACTGCACACGCTCCCCGAACTGCAGCTACTGCACACGCTCCCCGAACTGCAGCTACTGCACACGCTCCCCAAACTGCAGCTACTGCACACGCTCCCCAAACTGCAGCTACTGCACACGCTCCCCGAACTGCAGCTACTGCACACGCTCCCCAAACTGCAGCTACTGCACACGCTCCCCAAACTGCAGCTACTGCACAACTGTCAGGTGAATTGCGGTCTATTTACCCCCTTATTTCGAAGCCCGCTTCCATTATATCTATGAATTTGAGTTTAGATGAAAGTTTAACCCTCCACCCTCCTCAACCGCAACACGCGTTCCAAAGAGAAGAAGGGTGAAGGTAGCATTTATTTTGGATTTCAGGGTACGCAGAATCTATGCACTATAAGTGCATAGAAACAAAAAATTGGCAAAGACGTTTATGAAACAACACGACAGCAGTGAGCCGAAAAAAAGATCGTTCGTAACATAACGAAAATCCTATTCTATACCAACAAAAAGGAAACCTGTTAGACCATTAACTTGGGACCACACATAACCTCCCTAGCAGCACTAACTGATCACTATGCATAATTAAAACCTTCGAATTATTTGTGCAGAATGTTTAGAACAGTTAACGAGACAAACCACGATTAGCTGGCAGCCTTCAAACAAACCTCTCTGCAGGAACGCAGATGGTGCAAGGGACACGCCGCACCTCGCCACAGTGGGCAAGTTTCCTTACCTACAAACGTGGGAAGTAACATAGTGGAACACAACGGAGCGAAAATGTGCAAATGCAAGAGACTCAGCACTGCAATATTGTTATAATCACCATAAAAATGAACAACTAGCAGCCCATCAGGAACCATTTAACTCGTCCAATTTGGAACTGAATTTGCACTCCTTATGCATTTTTGAGTGATACACTTACATCTCGTCAAAAACTGTGACAAATTTGCACACAATTTCTCAACTTATTTGACTTACCTTCCACCTGGTAACAGAATTATGAATGTTCTCTACTGATGGCCAGAACATGAAAAAAGTACTGACATAATAAAATATAACCAATCAAGTCACTCTTCACACATGCTTACCAAACTGAAGTAACCACACATGCTTCATCTTTTGTACTTGTTATTTACTTATTTTATCTAACATTCAGATAGCGTTTTCGTGTGTCATCAAAGTACTTCAGTGTCGAGTAAAAATTACTTGGGCCATACCGCGAATTATATTCACACAAGTTTTACATCAATTTAACAATAAATTCTCACTCCCAAATCCCATAACAACGAACAAAATTAAAATAAACTCACAAGAAATACGAAATCGGAACAAAATTTTTTTTAAAACGCAAAATTCTAACGAACCCTTAGACAAGGGAAATTGAAGCATTCATGGCCATGCGCAGTAAATTTCGACGCACGTTCAGCAAAGTCCGCACAACGCCCCCTAGCGCAGTCACCACGTCCTTGAGGGGTGATGTGATAATTATGTCTCCCGTTTCCGGAGTACCGATTTTCCAGACTCAGCCACCCAAAGTTAATGTAGCACGAACACTTCACAAAATCAGCGTTCACAATATCCTCGATGTATGCCGTCACTGTGAAAATGTAATATGAAACATGAGGGCCTCTATTGAAGTTTTACAATAAATTCCGTTCAATTTATCCGCTTGCACAGGCTACCGATAACCACGGATTCTCATTGCACATCGGAAGAGGCTATCACTGCACCTAATGTTAAAACATTCAAGGCACTGATCGAAGTTTCAAGATTCAGTAAAAATTAGTTTAGAGGTTAGTTTAGGCCTCCCTAACCGCAAAAAGGCGTTCCAAAGAGAGGAATGAGGAAGGCACAATTTAGTATGGAGATAAGGTAACGCAAAATCTATGCACAAGGTGCAGAGAAGACTCGAGTTAAGAAATAATTTACTCGAAAAAAGATGGTCCGTAACGTTACAGAAAAATCTATTCTATTTCAATAAAAAGAAGGCCTATCTTACCTTCAACTCGGGGCCTCACGTATTTCCCCTGTGAGCACTAATTCCAATAGATGCAATAGGTATATTCCTTTGACGGAAGATACTATAAAATTCGAATGCAAACCTTATACTGCCTTTTTAAAAGCAAGGTTTCGCAGAGTGAAAACAGCAACTGAACAGATGTTTCTTTAATCCGATAGAAACTAAACCTCTACATAAATACCGCCCCACTGAATACTAATTTAACACAGTTAAATGAAGAAACCGCCTCCAGCATAACGACTTTAATTTTTGAGTCCTCTTTCCGATCCCCTATTCCAAATATCCTCAGTTTCAGTTCCAGAGAAGGAAAAAGTTACTAGGTAATATTATTATGCATTACTTTTGGCCACAGTATTTGCGTAGAGATGGCTTTTAAACGGATGAAAAAAGCGTCTCAATGAGAAGTAAAAACAATTTAAGGAACAAATGGAGTCATTGACATATTACGAGGTAAAAATCACTTGAAATAAATTAACCCCCCCCCCCCCTCCCCCTCACGCAAAAATAAAACCAAAAGAACCAACCTCATCACGAAACTCGTGCCCACAGCATGCTTCCCCCAACAATTAGTGCAGTCGGATCTAGTTCAACAAGATGCCCAGACGAGTGAGGACAGACTAAATGTCGGTCGGTATTAGTGAAGCTCAAAAATCTCATACGTACATCCTCGAAAAAGCGCTAAATCCCCAAGATCCATTGAAGCCCAATTCCTACAACGGCACTACTTTTGAAGGATATTACGCAATGATGAAAAACAATTCAAAATATACCCGTGAATAACTAAACTTCACAAAAACAGCACCGCAACGATGTATGTGGTGTGATCGTACAATAAGAATCCAAAAAATGAATTTCACCACAGGCTTTAGCTTAATCTTAGTTCTGCAATGCAAAATATGCATGCACGATGAAAATATTCCTGTCAGATAAGTTCGCTAAGAATTGTGTAGCCAAAGATATGAAAGAAAAACAGTTAGGATTGTTTGAACATCGGAGTTTCCTTTGAACTCGATAAGTAAAGGAACTGCTGAGCACCAATAGGGAGAAACTGTGATATTTCAATGAACGTCCGCTGCTCACGTCCGTGTCGCATGCACAAATGAACAAAACAATAGGCCATAAAACCTGTTTACATTCCACTAGCCTCGGAGATTTCTTTTTCTTGGTCACTTCCTTCTATGCACTTTCTTCATGCAGCAAAATACGCGAAGGCCAGCACGAATGAAGTTCAGAAAATGAGCTTACCAGAGAACAGAACTTACTCTGCTCTCTGGATACACTGCATGACTCTCCATTAAAACCGCAGTTGTAAATGCGTCATGTGTAGCTGACGTGAAATAACAACGGTAAACTGCGTATTTCAAAACGATCAATCATTCCGAACTCAAGTTTTAATAGTTTCAACTGCTGTAATGTACAGCGTAGTAAAGCTCAGTAAGACGAGATGTAAATCTCACTTGTGGGCTATGATTTGAAGCAGTTAGTATGGCCAACTTTAAAGCTAAAAGAATCACAAATATAAGCATGTGCCATTATGAGGAAAGCCAGCTAAATTATAACTAGCAAAATACCGAAAATTGTAATAGTGATTGGCATACTCGTGAATCTTACAGAAGCGAGAAAGAAATAAAAAGATTAAATCGATGACTTGGTTTGTAGACAATAAAACTGACTCCTACCATACGTCGCTCATTCTGCAGTAGGTAACCAGAGTTGACACTAACGCTCTAAACTTGAGGTGTAGTAACCACGGCAGATCGACGAATCCGATAACTGTCTCTTGATCAGAAACAAGTCGCTGCAAAAGCAAAACACACCCAAACAACGTATCCTCATAAGATTACAGTCAAATGAATTGTGAAATTGAATAAAAGCTTTACAAAAACGGAATGTTCATATAGTTTTGTAACGGGCAAATGAAAAGCTCAAAGACGAAGGAATACATACCTGCAAACCAGCATTTTTTGACGCCAAAGCCTGGCAAGATGAGCTCAGGATGTTGGCTGGCGACGATCTGCTGCATGCCGATGGTGACGAGCCCGATGATGAGCGGGCACCCCCACGCGTACACGCTGTACCACTTGAACCTGCTGCGCGAGCCTTCCCCGCTCTCGGGGATTGGACGCAGCGACCTGCACATCACAGAGCTTGTTAGGCAACAAGTTCGGTAAACTTACAATGTACATTGCTTTCTATTCTTATTAGATTTTTATTCTTGTTTTTTACTTATTTTATTTTCTTTGTACTTATTCTTGCTATATACCTATTATTATATACTTATCAGTCTACTCCCACTTCAGCCGCCACAGCCACAACTCCAGTGTGTTCGTTCAGCAGTGACGTGCGGCGCAAGTAGGTTTGTTGATTTGGGTTTGCTTAGAATGACGTTTCAACGGAGGAAAAGTGTTTCAACGAAAAGCAGAAACAATTTAAGAAAACCAAAGAGTCAACCACATATACCTGTGGGTAGAATTCACTTGAAATGAATGAAAGCTTCCCTAACGAAAAATAGCATAAAAACCTATAGGACCGTAAGCTTCAAAGTCGAGTAGGCGCAGTCGTTGCCGGTCTCTTGGTTAAATCTCAGCTGTTCGGGAGTCATTTCCAGGTCGCACGTATTGAAGTGAAAAAATAGTTATTTATGAAATTAAAGCAACAGGCGTGCATGCATGGGAAGAAATGTGGCCGATTATATCAGTGGAGGATTATCTTGAATGAATAAAAAGGCAAGTATGTATTGAGCTATCCGTATACGGAGCTGGAGATCGTATTTATGTACACGACTTAACTTTCAAATTGTTCACCAGAAAATAGCTGCCCAAATACTAAACAAGATTTTAACGAGGATGTTCATTGCTTTGATGCATTGAATCGCTTTCAACCTGTCAGCCAGCACTCGATCATGATTGCGTACGAACGCTAAACGTCACCTTTCTGAGAAAGAATTTCAAAAATCGAAAAAATTATACGAAATATGGCACAAGGGTTACCGCAGTTATGATTTTCAACATTGAAATGAAGAAATTAATGTTGAAATGTAAAGATACTTCTTGGATAGGTGATTAGCATTTAAAAATGGTGAAAAAGTAACGCCGTTGACCAAAATAGTCGGCAGTGACAGCAGACTGTTACCCAATAGTTTCCTAAAAATTAACCGGGTACATAAATAACGGCAGAAACACTATATTTTATTCGATAACAATGTTATCTTTCAGTTATGCTTGTTAGAATGAGCGTATGAATTTTGAACTAGATTTTTATTTAGTTAATCCAAACGATAAGAAAGGTGTTCCCAAGAACGGACTCATGGGAATGCAGGAGTGCCCCACACTCAGCGCATAGAAGTAGCATGATTGAAAGATGCTTATGAAACAAGATGAAAGATGAAGAAAGTAGTGAGTGCATAGACAAATGAGAGCAATAAGCGATAAAAGATGGTCCGAGACACAAGAAAATCCTTTTCTATTACAACAAAAGGAACGCGTACCTAATTTTCAGCGTAGGACCTCACAACTTACCCGTGAGAGAGTGATGCATCGTCCGGCGAGATTTAGAAACATACAAAATGAGAAGAGTCTTTCTCTATTTTGGTTGTCGCTTATTTGCTCTACATTTTAGGAGGTTCATAAATTTATTAAAATGAATGAAAACTGCAATTTGGCGGAATTAAGACAGAATTTTTGAAAATCTTTATCTCGGTCAGACTACAAAAATGAAGCGTAGTTTGGGAAATAAAGCGAGTTCGTGCAAACTGCGAAGCCCACGGGGTTGAGACAAAGCCTGACGTTTCATTCTTCCGGGATGATAATAGACTACACGACTCAGAACTACTAAGAGGCGAGAACCCGATAAGATATCAGTAACTTACGACCGCAGAATCAAACGAGCCACACAATTAACAAGTTTGCTGCTTCACAAAGAAGCTTCACGAAGTCGGATGCACCACGCGTAAAGAAAGGCATTGAACGAAGGCGCTAAAATCGAAGCTTTCGAGTTCGAGGAACAATAGAGCAAAATTATCACATCAGTTGAAAATATTGCCGTACTGCATACTTGTCCCAGTTTAGATAGAGCACAGCTAAATACACGCTGAACATTAATGCGTGAATCCCAGGTATGATCTCTGATTAGATAAGAACGAAATTTACACGTCTATCCATCACCGGTATCTTATTTTATATCTTCACGGCGGAAAACGTTAAACGACCTGAATGCCAAACAATGAGTTTCTTTTCAATTTTCCGTCATTATCTGCCGTAGTTTGAAATGATTAAATTTGTTCTGGGTGTTGCACGGTATTTCTTAAATCGACACTCAATACAGTAATGAAGAACTCATTGGTAACTAAATGACTAGCCATATTTTGCGTTAACAGCCGTGCATTCTTTCTATATTATTTGACCGTTCAATTAACTTTAAAGCTCACGAGTGAAATTTTACGAGAGCTGAGTGTGCTCACTGGTGTTTGAGATGAAGATAACTGCAATCATATTTCTGGAGTAAATACCACAGCCACCACCGGTTATCTCAGCAGTGATGCGCAACGGAGTTCAGTGATACCCAGCCTTTTTCTTCATCTTGGCGTGTCTATGAATACTTCAGGTATTTTGAGAGTTTCAAATTAGGTCAGTAAGATTCAACTACCCGCTCATATTTACGCTGAAGAATAGGTAAAAATAAAACAAAGGCTGCCCATACAGATACGACTCGTACACATACTCGCATGGTGAGTGCAAGCAGCACTAATGCGCACTGCTAATTAGTGAGGTTTGATAGGCCAATCTACTAATGCAGTTCAGGACACAACAGTGCACTTATTGTTCGAATTATATTGAACTTAGAAGATGCAGCCATAACTTACTTTTCATCTATTGACCTCATTACAATGAAAGGAGGAACTTAAACTGCTATTAGAATCATGAAGTTTCACCACAGTGGTGAATTATACATAACGTTTGAATAGTTATGTAAAAATTCATTTAAATAAGCTCGTCTTGTATCACCACCTCAGCTCTCACAACCTTATAGCTGACACAAGCATTAATGATATAAAGCTGCAAACACCATTTTCACTGAAAACTGAATTGACGCGGAAAAATTTGCGCGAACACATGTAAGTAAACAACAAAGGCGATTAAAAGGCGTAAGTTTAGTTCAGAACAACACACTTTTAGGAAGAGAAACAGCGCAACAGGTGAGCACACACCTGCAGGCAGCGCAGCATATCCCAACACCGCGATAGTCTATCAGGTCTGAGAGCAACAGAGCTGCAGCAGAGCCACACGCCAGTCGCAGGAGCAAGTCGGTACAGTCGAGGGAGCTCCGCCCCCTCATTACCACTATATCTCAGTACAACAAACCGTGACAAAAAAAATCACGATAAAAAAACTATAAAGGACCTCGCCAGCGAACAGCGCTTCATAACTTCGGTGTCCTGGCTCCACAGCACACACACAAGACAGAGAAAGTGCTCGTAAAAAAGCTGACGTAAAAGAACAGTTGCATGCTACGGAACGCTCGTTTAATGAAGGTCCTCACGCGGTGTGAGTGCCACGATTATCACTGATGGATGTGCCGGTTCCTGCAGCGCGGCTGCGGCGAGTGTCGTTTGCTCTCCCGTACGTATAGCACAGCGGCGCTTCTACGCCGGTACGACATGCGACTCCGCAGATGAAAGCGAGTTTTCTCACGGGCAAATAATGAGCCTCCCCGACCTAGCAAAGAAAACGTGTCAAGGTCATTGTCACCACAACATGCCGACGTAAGCAGAGTGGAATACTTCATCAAGGTCAACTGAACAGCGGGAAAGGGTCGTAATTCTGTACCCGTGTTGGTTGCAGCGCCGAGTGACATGCAATTACATGCTGGAGCCTTGAGTTGTGGAAAGGGAAGAGTGAAGACGCACGACTGACTCGCCGAACGCTAATGCACGTTTTAGCAAGCAACGCTAGGCGAAGATGCAAGTAAAGCGTCAATATGTGACTCATCGCTACATTCTTCAAAGTAATTTGATCAAGCGCATGACAGCGTGTCAGCAAGTATTTTGTTACCAAGGACAATTGTTTCAGTAGTTCTTCCCTTTCTCGTTTATCGCCGGAGAAAATGGAACGCTTAGCTTAAGTACAAGCGCATGTATAGGTTAAAAATTCCTGGAATCGAAGTAGAACATCTAAGAAAGTTTTGAAATCGAGAGCACAATTGAACATAGGCAATTTCATGTGCTCTGATAACCATCAAATTGTGAATACGAAGGGAAAAAATCAAAGCGAGAAGTTCAGCAGTGTTGGCGCTCCAAGTGTTGGCTATTCACTGACAGCCCAAAAAATCTGAATAGGCTTGCATTCGGACTGAAGCTATAGTGCTGCACTACCACTGAAATTTACCACATGATAATAGGAAAAAGACTTTCGATGCTCTCATCATACACAAAAGTTTTCACGTATGCGCCTTGTTGAGTTCGTTCACATAATTTCTACCTGTGAAACAAAACACACAAGCCGATACATTCTCCACTGTCCCCGGTGCAAAAATAATTTATCGATACAAGTCGTACAGTAGATTCACAGAATACCGGAAGGAACAGCAGGCATGTCGATGCACTGGCTGTTTTCTGCTGTCAACACGCCCAAGGATTGCGACAAACGGACACAAACATGCGCAGGATGACGCACAGAACGCTCGAGGGCGTGAGAAAACGCGGCACTCCCTCGCACCGGCGTGATCGAACGCGACACAAAGAGAGCGATCGTGAGCCTGCGACAAAGAGGTAGAGCGCTGGTTCTTCAGCGAAAGTACGTGTGTGTATGGTACAAATGGTAGATAGTACCCTACGGTGACGGCTTTTGCTTTCAAATTTGAGATATTGAGTACTAGGTGATCACAATCATGAGTTTAGTGTACGAAATAAATTTGTATTAAAGAAAACTCGGAGAATTTTTTTTTAGAAATTAATACAAAAATAACAGTTTTATAAAATCCAAAACACGATCACACAATCTAATAGATCCCAAAACACGTTACGGAAAGACTATGATCAAGAATAGAAATCGAATTTGGAAAAATAATCACGATTGAATAAGTTACAAGTGGAGCAGTAATGATTCACCGCCAAAATTGTTCTTTAGGTGACGAAGGCCTGGTATGAGAAACATATTCACGAACTAAATCCCGTTTACTAGAGGGTTTGATAGCTCAAAAACTTGTTCCCACGTGCATTTTATTATTGCTCACGTACATATCAACACATTGGGTGGAGAACATTACGTATTTTTTTATACATTTAAAAAATTATTACTGTGTCACCGAAGAATGCTTTGTTTGAAAGTCGAGTACATTTTCCACATATTTATAGTTCTACACGCGCAATTGCTTGAAGAATTTCAAGAGCGACAAGTATCTAGAAACCAGGGAGAGACAGATCATCGAAAATAGTTTCAAAATAAATTGAACACACTATCGCTCGGTTTGCAAACCTACTAAGAGGAAAGAAACAGAATATCTAGCTGAAAGATAAAGCTCATCTGACTACAGCAATGGCATCAAGGGTGTCTGAAGAACTCTTATCGGCAAGATATGCTAACGACAATCTCCTTCTTTGAGCAACAAAACCAAGTAAAATACAGCGGAGTACAGTGACACTTTGGTGGCTAAATACAATTAAAAAGTTAACAGACAATTGACAATGCGTACCAATAACCCAAAGTGCGACAAAAATACAAACTGCAACAAATTTTCTAACGGTAACACTTATTTTACTTGAGAAATACAATATTGGATAGTTCTTTACCCCACGACAAGCAGTACCTTAGCACAACATTTGCCCAGATCAGTATTGCGATCAGGAAGAATGAACTAGTTTGATAGTATGTACGTAAATATATCCTCGACAAGCTACTAACGGTATAAATCAAAGAATTTAGCTCCCCACCATCCCACTTACGCTTAGCGGATCGCTTTCCTGTCTCATGTCCACGAACGTGTTTCTTCATCGGGATTTCCTAACTAATAATTCTTACTTGTGTCAGCTTGGAACCTCAGCACATTAGTTAATCATCATTACTAAGACCACAAAACGCAAAATATGACGTGAAATGCCAATAACTCTGTATGACTAACACACTCCTGCTCTCCAGTATATAAACCGCATTTAAATAATTTAATAGGGAACTGAATAATTGTCATTCAAGAAGCGAGTTCGAGTTTAGTAGCGCACCCTGTATCATGAAATGGCACTCGTGTCGCTCGTTTCAGCTGGCAACCACAACCAGTGGGACGGGACAGCATCGCGTGCAAGTGCGCCGTCATCACGGTAATCATGAATGGAGTGAACCAGTAAATTGCGTCTGGCGGTGTAATGTTGCACGGTGCCGTAACATGAGATAATGGAGCGATCTTGTTTAAAAGACCACAAATTGGGGGAGTTTATTTGAACAGGTCATTAGGCTCCGTTGTATGAAAACAAAACGAGCACCGACCCGAAACGCTTCCCAAGCGAACAGTTGAAAATGAGCCGAGTACTATTCAAGGGAGTTCATGAGGAATACGATGAACTAAATCACTGGAAAAAATGATATTAAAAGTTTTTAAAATACTAAAGTTGAATTAATCTGTCAAATTTCTTAAATTTATAGTCAGAAGGATAAAATAAAACTAGTTTGAATGATTCGTTTCATTCAATGGCCAAATTAGACTCCTGCGCGAAATAGCAACTCTTGAAGCACAGATTAATTAGATGATAGGTCAATTCAAGTTTCCCTGTCCACAATGTGAGTGTTCCCGAGAGAAAAAGAAGGAAGACGCCTTTTACCATGGAAGTAAGGGAACGGGAAATCTAAACGTCGGGGTGCGCACCCACACCCTGCGCATAAAAACACCAAGAGGGAAAAAAGTTTAGAAAACGAGATGAAGTTGAAAAAAAAGTGCTCGAAAAACGGCATTGGACTGAAAAAATGATTCACAACAAAACGAAAGTATTATGTTGCAGTATGAAGTCTACCTAACCTTTAGCTGTGGACCTCGCATAAACCCTTTAGGAGCACAATTCCTACAAATACAACAGCTGTATGCCCGTGAAGGAACTCTTGGACACAGATTAGATGTCATAGAAAGCCCGCATATAGTCTCCAGGCAGACAGATGAAACACCCCATTTACCATCAGCTTCAAACGACAGAGCGTATTAGATTCCTGACATGTTAGTTTAAAGAAATGACGAGCATTTCACAGAGAAAAAGTCGATTCAAGAACCTCTGGACATCAAACCTCCAATAAAAGCAGGCAAGGCCAGTGGAAATGTCGCGTTTCGCACGAAATTTGGGCGCCGCGGCTGAGCGATTGCATAAATGCTACGAAGGACAACAAGCCAGCACGCCGAACGCGGAACGCAGTCTCGCTTCCGTGGCCTTTGGGAGAGTGCGCGGCGAAGCGCGAGAAGTTCAAGAACGTCTATGGCATTGAAACGAGCGTGTCGCTGACGAGTCAGGTAGGTGGTTCCTTACTACTGTTATTTTGAGTCAAACATTTGTGCACAATGCTCTCATGAGAAATTAGCGTTGAATTAAGCGTGTCGCTGACGAACCTTGCAACGAGGTAGGCAATTCCTCACTACAGTGATTTGGATGTAACTTTTGCGCACGATACTTTTTATCATGAATTAATTACCCGTAAAAAGGAAATTTACTCTGGTATTTAAAATTGGAGGTCATGAAAGCGCGCATGTTGCGTCTGCGTGGGCAGTCGCGCCAGTGTTAAGCGTGAGTGAAGAAGCTAGAAGCTGGACACGAATCGTTCAAAGGAGAGAGCATCGTTTGGTCGGTACAGGGCAACGCTGACTGTTGGTTTAAATATCAGTATAATTTGAAATGAAACTGGATTTATTCGATTTCATGCTTGCAAAATACGTGATTTCAGTCACAAGGTTCAACGGTTTGCATTCATAACAAAGTGCATTCATAACAAAATGCAATGATCTTCACTTATGAGTAACGAAGAAACTATCAGAACCGATGATAGTTCACCAGTTACCAATTGACACTATTTCTTACAACTTCCAGTCGCTGAACAGGGATTAAGCCAAATTCTGAACAAGAGGCGGTAGTACGTAATCAAATACTTCATCAAGTTGATGATCCCTGTACATTGAAGACAAAGCGTAAAAGATGTTCGCGTTACTCTTGTTGCTCAAGTAATCTAGTTGATCGATTGTTACGGCAAAACTACAACCTGACTTAACTGAGCAAATGTAATTAAGAATATTCCCATCAACTGGCAACATCTTCAAAGAGAAAGCAAATTTCACATTTCCATAGGCCACTTTAAGACGAAGCTTACTGAACTCCAAACTTCAAAACAAATGCGGGTCGCAGTCGAGCGTATCAAGTATACATGAAGAAATCAGGTCCTTTTGTTTCAAACCAATATTAGGAATGGTGACCCATTTACTTATAAAATCCCCTTCAAAAAAAAAACTTGGGCTTATTCAGGTCTTATTTCCGTGTGAGGCCTATCGTAGGCTTGGACATGGCCTCCTCAGAAGTGGGCATCCACGAGACAACGCGTTTAATTTCATACTTCGCGTTGGAGCCTGTGCCGCACCGCCGCGCACGGAGCGCTCGAGCAAGTTTTTAAGACGTTTCACAAGGCTGCAAACCAGTACTATCTCTTAACTTACATAGGCTCTAGAGCATCGTAGAATGGCACTTGAAACTTGAGGAACTAAAGAGAAAATTCCTCCGACTTGAGTTATTTTTATGGTTTCAAGTTGTTTTCAAAATCTTCAAAACGTTTGTAACTGAATTTTATGAGAACTTCATTCCTGATTGAAAGCGTACGAGCTGACTCACAATACTAAGAGATATAAGCATACTGTCATCCAGTAACAACGCATAGCAAGACGAGTTTTTACAATGGTCCAGTCACGCGGAAGTGGTAAAGTTGAGCGACGCAGCCAAGCTGCGTACAAATTCAATACACCCACTGCGGTCAACGAAATGTATTCCTAAGTTTCCGTTACTATGTTCCCGATCAGGTACCAACACGTCAAACTCATCCAGTAATAATCGTAAACATTTTTACAAGTCCACGTAGAAAGAAATCAATAGGAAACAAAGCCAAGCAAAAACTATTCGAGGGACACCATCATTTAATGTAATAATCAGTGCGGAAAAATGTTATCATATTTAGAGGTCATTGACGAGCAATAGTTTAATATAACAGACCTAATACATGAAATATATTAGGTCTGCAGGTATAAGTCATAAATGCGTTTGAATGACGTATATGCTAACGACTACACTAGATTGAAAAATGCACATGAGATGGATGCTGCGATTTCTTCAATGAAAATTCCTACACAGGGAGCGTCATCGAGCAGTAAAACGAAGGACGTCAATCTCCGGTTTTTATTTGAACTCACGAATTCGATTGTAAAAAAACGCACCTATGAAAAGATACGCATGATTTATTGATGTGGAAAATAGTGATGTCCACCCAACAACATGCATCGGCTCTATTATTAATGCACATGCGTGTAAGGAGACGGTTTAAAACGATTACCATCCGATCACAGGCACAAACATGTTAAGAAAATTGCCACAGAATAATTCGACGCAACGCTCCGCGAGACAAAACGTTACAACAATTTGAAATTCTTTTAGGCTAATACTCCGCGTTCAAAATATACAGCGTCCGAACTGTAAACGCTACTTTTAGACCGTAATAGTTACAATCGACAAGGAATCAATCAATATCCCGATGCCACTGTACGCCATGTGTGCATTCTACACTGCACGTTCGCTAGTAAAAATACCGACGCGATGCATTGAATCAATAATTGATGCAACATTCTTTTAATTTTTGACAGCTCAAACTGCATTCTTCCAAGCCATCAACTCCTAGAAGGGAAGGAACTCAACACAGGTGATGACTCCTACACAGCGCTTACATATACCAGCCAAACGAACATGCGCACCGAAAGACCCTACACTGACTCCATAGGTAGGAAGGAAATATTTCTCATCAGATTCACCGAGAAAGTTAGTCGAAGTAACGGTGATCTTAGAGGCGAACGCGCAGTCGCCGCGAAATCGCAAGTTCACAGCTGCGACGCTTCCGCGTAGCGCGGCCTTGCAGTGCCCCATAATGGGTTCACGGAGGCGGACAATAGTACATGTACCAGCAATTGTGGTCCGCATTATCTGTCATTTGTGCAGGAATTAGCGGCAGGTGTTGGTGAACACAACACGTAACCTCGACTCGCGTGCATGAAGTAAGATTCTGTTCAATTCAATAGGACATGAAGATAGGTTAATTTATCTCTACCATATACGACAACAAACTAGATTCTGGAAACCAAATGGCCACACTCCTGTCAAAGTCATTTACAGTTTTTAGAATTATATTTTAAAGCGTTTCGTGATAAAGTCGGGTATTCGAAACGCACCCGCCTAAGGGAACTTTAACAGAGCATTTACGAGAAAATAAAAATGGTTACACTGCAAGGGACGGTGTAGGAGTTTTCAGCACCACCGCTAAATCAGTAGCGCGATGCGCTCACGCGTGAAACGAAGGGAGAAAACTGACAACGAAAGACTTTATTCCACAATAATAGTTTACTAAAAACCAGAGGTGATTAGCGATTAGCAATAATTCAAGACGGAGGCCCTTTGAAAGGGTCTCAATATACTTTGAAGCCCGCAATGTTTCGAAAATTCTCTGTGGAGGCACAGTAAAGCTGTGTCAAGGTTCAAATTAATAAATCGAGGCATTTCTTTGAAAATTTAACCGAATTTGCATGAAAGCATACTATCTAATTTAGATGGCCAAAAATTTATATAAGCGCCGCGCTATGCAGAAGACTAAACTGCTAAGATATTGGCATTGTGCAAGTAATATATGAGTCCATTTACAGCTGAATTCCTTCCCGCCGTCATACTGTGAAATTACTTCAAGGTTGGTTTAACACGTTAGTTGCGATTGGTTAAACTGAAATTCAGTATTCAACTTGAATTTTAAGTCAGAATTGATAAGCAAATTTGTAAATATCAAACATTAACTGGGCCTGTTAAATTCCATTAATTTAGAAAGGTTGTTAGAATTTTTGAAAACGACCCATCGATGGGTCGTTTCGCAGCAGGAAAAACCTAACTACGACCCATCGATGGGTCGTATCGCAAGCAACGTGTTAAATGTATACCAGAACTTCATGACGTCCATTTCACGCGAGAACAAGTTATATGATAAAGATCATTTCGTGAGAATGGAATACGTACAAAAAGAACACCAGTAACGCAAAATAAAGCATTTCATGTGAAAGAATACAAAATCCTAGACGAAGTACACTTAAATAATCATATGATAATCAGCCAACTGGTAAAAACAAGCAAGACGAATTTATCAAGTTTGTGGACAAGTTTACGTTCGAGATGTTTAGGTGCGATTTCACACAAACGCACATAACCTCACATGCTTAGGACAATATTCTGATAAGTCCTGAGATAAAGTTTATCACCACTGACGAGTTCTCTATCTATTAGACTTTTGTCTAATCATAATTTTCGCTTTACAAGCACAAATGAACGCGATGTTTGAGCTTATTCCCCGTAATTGTAAACAAAATTCTGGAACAAAGCGAAAAGCAGAAAATTATACTCATAAGCCTTGTTTAAATTTGCACACCATCGGACGATGGAGATAAACTAAGTCGCTTATCACTGAAGCGATAATGTCACGAGAAAAGGTCCCGTCGCCTTGTTAACATTTCATTAACAAGAAGATCAGGTTCTCGGAATTGAGGGAATGGCACACCTCCATGACATTACACTATACACAAAAATGTGAGGATGTATCAAGAACACAGTCACTAAGGAAAGGAAAAAAAATAATTGTATACTAAAATTAGAGCTGTACTCACCGATAAGCAGAGACACGACTTACACAGCGCATTTTCTGAGCGCTATTTTGCCTCGGTGAGATGTGATGCTAGCGTTAACGGGGTTTTAAACGCCATTAAATGCTAAAGAAACTTTATAATGGAACACTCTGGTACAAAGCATTAACCGTAAATTACTGGAACTGTAAGCAACACACATTGACAAACACTACTCTGCCTAATTGACCGGTCAATTTCTTCAAGTAAATTACACACCGACATACATATAATGAAATAATGCCCAAATGTCGGGTTGGCGCATTCCAACGGCGCAATGAATGGCTATTTAGCCTCGGCTCACAAGCTCTTTCAACCAAGAGCAGCTCCAGTTCAATCCCTGTTTCTTACACAGTGCATATACTGTCTTTGGACGTTCTTATGAAGAAGTCGTACTTGCAATTAATAGGAGAAAACCGCCCTCCTGTGGAGCAACAAAATTTTGACAATTACTTTTGTTCTACAATTTTCTCATACATATATATGAACATATTCCACATTTAATTCAACTGCTCCAATTCTCTTTTACGTTATATGAACCTATCGTTTCCAGCGGTATCTATACAAAAGAACGAGCCTTACCCGCCCTGACGACGTTATCAAAAATTTTCCTTTAAACGACCTCCACGGTACGGAATCTTCTTCCCTCTGCAAAAGCAAAAATGTAAACTTTTAATTTGTTGATTCAAGAAAAATATATCTTAACAGGTTTCGCTTCTCACTTATTTTTCTGAGTATAACATTTTTAAGTTGACACCTATTCACGACGCAGAGTATCACATTTTAAGTTCATGCCTAGCCACGACGCACCTTATTGAGAGGCTCGCCAAAAACTAACTGACTCTTGATTTTTCGTGCTAGCCAAAGTGTTCTTTTGGGGCTACCCTCTTTCCAATCATGACCAATGGTACCTCTCTTGCACTTCCAAACACTCGCCTGCTCTGTCCCATTGGCTGTTCTCGAGGTTGCACGCATCCTATTCGCTGCGAGGTAATCTTGAAGTCAAAACCCGTTGGCGAGCAGGCTTTCCCACGACTATACCCTCTACCCCTAGGCCGGGCCTATGGTCAACAAATTTTGCCTTTGTGGTAAAACAACACTGCCCTTCTTGTTCGAGCTCTCGAGGTCTGATTACAAAGCAAAACATTCGCCCGACTTCGAGTGCCCGCTTCGCTTACACGACACATAAATCTATGTTGAATGTAAACATTCAGGCCTACACACATGTTAGAGCGATCCACTCGTTCCGTTGGAATGCGCCTGAACACATTTTTATAAACTCACAATTTTAGTTCAAGCAAACAATAAATGCGCACAAAATTCGTGACACACAATTACAAGATTTATTACACATGATCAAATTTTTCCTAAATTTTCATTTTCAATTCGCAAAATTGATTATTCTCAACAGATTCTCGACAATAAAATGCAGTCGATTCTTATAATGTATCGCAGTAAGCAGCCAATTTGAACACTTCGTGGATAAAATATCACCTTGGATCATCTATCTTCTTTGTGTGAGAGTGAATCTTTATATGATAATCATAAATTGTGCAGAGATCACCAGCCCCTTAACTAAGCCGAGAATTTCCGTTCGTGCAGCATTACTTGAGACTTTGGAGGCTGATGTGCGTGAACGACTACATGAAATTCATCAAATCCTGCAAACAAGTGCATCATCTATCAATTGACCTATTTCCATGCAGAATATGGAAACCTTTCACTAATAAAGTCATCCCATTCAAAACGAGTCGAGTTTTTTATGAATATAATATACATGCAGGCATTTTTGCTGGAACTGAAAAAGAAACTTACAGAAAAGTCTTCTCCGACTTTCTGCTGTCAAAGATTTTTCAGAAGTACAATTTCCAAGCCCCTCTCCAACTGCCATATCTCAATAACTCTAAATAAAAATTCTGAAACCAAGCGAAGGGGACAAAATTATACTCCCATGCACGACGAACCACTAAAAAAGTGTAATTTACAAATCGACTGCAGAGTGAGTATGTGCTGGCATCTTTACCTATTCAAATACCAAGAACAACTCTGTGACGCTCATGATAAAAACATGATTATACTGTGCGTAGTCCATGAATCAGTGAATCATATTTCACCTCCTGTAGATATGCTAGATAGACGATATTCAATCTTGCGTGAGTCAAGCAAGAGAAAGAAGCGGCCATCTCACCTACAACCATGCTTCGTTTATTATCCAGTGCAATGATGAGTTAGGCGACTTCTACACGTGTTATTTTACCGAGATTATCATGAGTCATTTCGGAGGAAACAGGAGTAACATGAAATCAGGTTCCGCTTAAAAGGCCAAAAAGTGCTTATCGGACAACCGATAACAAATGAGGAAATACGTCAGATCACTCTTGTGACAGATCACAGCATGAGAGTGCAACATTAGCTGTCTATAGCTGTGTCATCCTCATCGTCAAGGAGCGACGGGTAGAATGCATATTACATACGATAACCCAAAATACAACGTCTATACTTTATTCCATCTCAATTCTTGATGAGACTCACAAGTTAAACTAATTAAATTATCTCAATACCTTTTCTGATGAAGAGATATTATAGGTTAGTTTAAGCATCCCTCACCACCACAAAGGTGTTCCAAAAAGAGGAAGAATGAGGGCACCAGTGAGTTAGGAGTTAAGAGAAGCCGAATATGAAATCTATGCACTTTGTGTGTTCCCACACAAGATTCCCAGCGCATAGAAACGGCAAGTTAGGAAGGAAGTTCATGAAACAAGATAAAAGTTGAAGAAGAAAGTAGTACGTACTGAATAACAAAACAGCGGTGAAGTGAAAAAAATATACTCCATAACAAAACAAAGGCTTACGCTACCTCAACTATTGGCCTACCTAACCTTCAGCTTGAGGACTCTCCTCTTCCTCTGGAAATACTTCTTCCTATAGCTACAATTGTATCCTCCTCAAGGAGTTCCAAACATAATACAGAACATTTCTACAAAATACAGGGGAGAAATTGCTTGACCCTCTCGAAGCAGCAGTACACACGCACAGACCTACATTGCATTTGGTGTAAGACAACACAAGTCAACCACCGATAAGGATAAGCAGCGGGCGTACGCACCACCGTCACCACCATGCCTGCACGTGAGCAAGGCAAGGGAACCCCGTGCATCTATTACCCAGTCTAACTTTTTCACCGGCGCATGCATGTTTTTCGCCATCCAAGCGATTTAATCACTCGGGCGGTGAAAAACATGCATGCAGGCGGCGAAAAATTTAGACTGGGTATGGAGTTGAGTGCGGATGTTTCGATGAAGGTATTTTATGCCTTCACGTCAGTCCAGATACACGAATGCGAGGAGATGACTGCAAGTACAACTTCAACGGCTGCCTCTTTCCGCAGGACCGCACGAAATATTAAGTTATATTCGAAGTTATTTCGTTGACATTGCATGGAACACGTTGAAAATGCATAAAATATGAATAAAAATGTCAAATTGAACATGTACAAGTGATTAGTTACGATGAGCTTTCAATTAAATTCAGGAAAAAACGATTCAAAACGCAGGAGGAAAAATTATTCTGTGATTCGTCGTATAGAAAGGCGAATAAATGATAAACCGTACGTACATCAACAGCAGTGAATATCTAATTATTCAAAACGCACAAACCCGTTTAAGAAGTCGAACAACACGAGAACACAAGCGCACAAAACGAAAGAAGTCTCGCTGCAGACCGTAGCCCACTGTTGATCCTCAATTCTTTGTTTCTTTGTGCGGATCTAATCAACTTCAAATCGATTTATGCAGTACGGTACACACGCAGTATCAGACGTCAGAGGTGAAACGTGCTTCTTTAGGCAACCTATTACGAAGACTCAACACCGCCAATTTTGGAATGGGACACAGAAAGCTTCAATACCTCATGATCCAGTTGAGTTCAGCTGCTTCAGCATAGCTCACTTTCTTAATTACTTGTTCTCCATACACAATAAATGAAAACTCTTAACTTCCCGCCACGGTTAGCATTCAAACGCTAAGGATACAAGGTGTTCGACACACGCCATGGCGAAGAAATAGAAAAAGAACGTCCTATGCAAAGCGCATGGTTAGAAGTGCACATCTGTTTTGAATTTAAGGTTGTAATTCTGAAATGAAAGAAGAAGATACCTCACAAATGCTTAGCGAGTTTAATCATACAATTACGCAGCGTAACCTTATTCAGTGGAACCGAGCGACAAATAACACCACCTTGGAGGAGGAGTGTCGTGTGACTCGTGAGGCTACAGCGCGCATGAGAGCCATTGTTGCGGCGCAGTCGAGAAGAACTTCAATCGAGAAGTGCAGCGCAAGACCTACGCTGGAGGCCACACGGTTGCAGGGAATGCGAAACCAACCGCCAAGTGGCACGGCTCTTTCAGCTCGTGCAGCAACGCCACCGCGTCACGTCCTCTCGCGCTCCAGAACGGTGCAACGAGTCAAGTCATGTGATGTTAGAGCTGTCTTTGCATTACTGCTGTTATGCGTAGCGCAACTCGTGGAACTTGGAATACCACGGGGCAATGGCATTTTGAACTTGCGCTCTATTTTCCACATGGTGTTTGCTGTTATATAATTGAATGCAACGCATAGTATCTCTTGTAGCTGGCTGGATGAATTGCATACATAAATGACCACACAGTCGGCAAAATTACGCTTGAAAAGGCGTGATTAAACTAATCACGGCGTGATCATATTAAACTAAGGCGTGATCATATTAAACTAAGGCAAAAGTAAGGTCAAATGATTTGCATAAGCAATCACGCCTTTTTAAGCATAATTTTGCCGATATGTGTGTGACTTTTATATTAGCAGCAATCACAATTTGTTAAAAAAGACCCACGACGTGAACCTTTCCTTGACTCGCTTTACTAGCAACAACTGAGCACAGTTGCACGAACAGTTTTTACCCTTTGCGTGTCCCATTTACGCGTTGGTTTTGTTTACTGTAAGAATTATGAATGAAAACGTGATTCGTCGACGAAGGTCCCATCATCAGAGCACTGCACGAAGCCTTGAGCGAGTTACTAAATGTTCCTACAAAGTGCTCTTGTGTAATTTTATCACGCTCATTAGAAGTGGCACGCAAGCGGCACAAGCAATTGTATCAAACGCGACCGTGAATGGAAAAAAATGCTCATTAAAGGTGTTCGTATTTACACGCGGCTGTCAGACGCTGACGGGCACAAATATTGCCCATTATTGAGGACTGACAGCAGATAAGCCCTATCTGCCCAGCCCAGGTGACTCACTAGCTGTAACATTTCTTCATCGGATACAGGAAGTCTACAAAATCAAAAAATTTCACGGATAACAGTGAACTCCAACTCAATACGGCGCCACAAGAAATGTGGCAGTATTTTTTGTGTTATACGTACAAGACAGAATATATGCTAGAAAGGTATTTGAAAAAGGAATATCACAATAATTCTGGGATTATCATTAACCCCTTCCAGTAAATATTCTAAAATTAGGGCTGAAAAACAACCGAATACTTAAGCTGAAGCTAAATCACAGCGATTTTAGGCTTAAAGTCTATTCATACAACTACTATTCACCTAAGCTACACTCCCAGCAAATGAAGCCTACATCTTTGCGCAATAATTTCATAAAATTACTAATCAGCAGTTGCAGAAATTACATCCCATAATTGGAGAACCTGTACTAGCTCGTAATGTTTGCTCTCGAAGATGGGCAACGTTCTGCCTCGTCCTGAAAGAAGACAAAACAAGTCACAAACAAATCCAGTAGTTTTTTATAGGACCATATCTCCAGAAGGTAAGACTCAAATTTGATGATGAAACCAACAAAATTAAGTGGGATGACTAGTAATTTTCATCTCAATAATACCTTTGGTGTGTTTATTCATATCTCTGTTTGGTGTCCACCTATTCCGTCTCTGTCACGTTCTCAAATGATACTTAACGACCATATCTGCGATACGAGTTTAACCAGTGCACAAGTTCAAAAACATTTTCATCGCGAGTACTTTTAGGAAGGATGGATATATTTGTTTGTCATCCACATCTGGAAAATTGATTGAAGAAAATATTGAATTGTCATTTTTAACGGGCCGTACACAGTAGTAATAAATAAAAGTAAAGCAATTCCACTGTTAATAATTTATTCTCTAGAGTCCAGATAGAACTGGCATGCCAAGTATTGGAGCACACGAGGCATAAACGAACGCTCAAGGTAGCGTTATGAGTGTTTAGAGGCCTCGAGAGCTATGGCTTGTCACCTTCCGGCCCGGCGCGCAGCCAAGATTTGCAGAGAGTGACAGTAAATTAACAAGGAGCAAATGTAAAGTGACACAAGAACTCGAGACACATCCATACATAACCTAATTATAGAACACGTACTTATACGCTACACGTAAGTGACTCAAACCGTCTTCAAGACCTCTCGGTATACGCCCGTTTCCTTGAACTGAGCCACAAGAAAAACTTGGAAGCATCCACGAACAGTAACGTTGACTTGGTAAATGCTCGACGTCAGTCGACGTCTTAATAAAAATTCTGAATTGAACATCATTACATTTAAAAGCGTCGAATTCTCTCCCAGAATTCATATTTTTCATGGAGAGAAAAAGTATTGAAGAAACACATTAAAAAGTCGATTTGAGTATTGCACGGGCCCTGATCTATGACGGATTGTTTTCTATATAAATGAACTTCTCTAATACTTACATTTTCAGTGAAGATAAAACATAAGCTATGTAGTTCAAGTCTCTCCCAACCACGACAAAGGTGTTCCAAGGAGGAAGGAGAATGGGACCATTTAGTATCGAGTTAAAGGAACGCGTAATCCATGCACAAGCTAGGTGTGTTCCCACGCAAGATCCTCTGCGCATAGAAACAAGTTAAACAAGAAGTTTATGACGTGAGATATAAGTTGAAGAAGAAAGTAGTAGGGGATGATAAACAAGACAACAGTGAACCGAAAAAAATAGTCCTTTATAAAACAAATAACCTACTTTGTTCCAACAAAAGAAGGCATATTTAGAACTCAGCTTGGAACCTCGCACATTGCTTTTGAAAAGCTTTGAGACAAGTCACAATACTCTAAATAGCGGCATGCTTTACACCGTACTTCATCAGATAAGCTCAGTATCCATTCTTAAAGTACACTTTCGAACCAAATTAACACAGAAGAGATATCGGGCGCGTTTGATGCTGCCAACATGACCAGAAACGCCGCAGGCGCGACTCCAAGAATACCACCACTCTGGCGTTACACTGCAGCACCTCAGGCAGACTTCAACTGTAAATTTGTACGTTTTATTGCCTCTAAAAATGACACGGCTACAGGGAAAAACATACGTAACTCTTTGAAAGTTGCGAGATTGATCTGCACTGATGCGAACAGAACGCATTGACGCGCGTATTTTTACCTCGATATCGAACAAATAATGTACTATATTAGTCTATATAATACAGAATTGTTGCTTGGCTGGTCCGTCACTCTGTGACACTTTCAAGGATGCTTATTGACCGTATCTGTGGTACGAGTTTCACCAGTGCACAAGTACAAGAATATTTTAATCGCGTGTACTATTAAGGAAGATTTTTTCACTATCCACATTTGGACGAGTATTTCAAGGAAGATATCGGATCCCGCCAGTTTTGACGAGGCGTGTTCAAACACTAGTGAGTCTTGCATAATAAACAAAAGTGAGTGAATAATATGAATACGTCACGAACTGCACAGTAAACGAGGAGGCGAAATTCATCAAATTATTTCTGCTTGGATTCCCGAGGTTTGACTCCGCGAAATTTATTAGAAGCAAAGATTTAAAAAACCGCAACTGTACAATTGGCCAGAGAACGCGAGTTAATGCCCTCACTTGGAGCTGATGTACAAATGATTTGTAATGCACACAGCAAAGAGTGACACGCCATCCTTATCCCATAAATTGACCATTTCTTGAAAAAGGAAGACTTTTTTAGTTCCAAAACACAAGGCGACTTGCAAGTGGTTATTATCACAGGCAGATGAGAGCAGCATACCACTTCACAGTATTCCTAGCTCAGCTTTTATAGTTTACTTGTGGAAGTTAAAGTGAAACTCAAATCAGCTCAAATTCGATAGTGAAATCAACTGTTGTCCAGATATAAGAAAAACGCAGCACTGCAGCAGGCATTATCGAATTGATCAGATTATAAGTTAGTTTAGCCCAACGTACCTATTATGAAATGTGTTCCCACGAAAAGAAAAAGGAAGGCACCACTTAGAACCGAATTAAAAAACTAAATTATGTTTGTGCTCCCCGGATGTTTTGTGCATAGAAACAGCAAGATGGAAGTAGCTTACTGAACACAAAAAATCATACACGTGATAGGTACTGAAAAAAAACCTGCAGTGGACCTAAAGGACATGGTCTCATACAGAATAAAAAAATTTCAACGAAATAAAACCCTTCCTAACCATCCGCTCGGCCCCTCACATTTTCCCGTAAGCGCACCAAGTCCCACAGACAAAAGTGGTATCTCCCTGAGGGAAGGTATCAGTGTAAATATACGCCTCATTTCTCTAACGAAGTACTAGAAAAGCCAATAACGGGCACATCATATCAAATTCCACGGAAGAGATAGTTCAGGTAACACATCGAGCTGAGAGTGACATTTGCACCCGCCATGTAGAAGAGCAGCTCGGGGACACCATGGTTGCAGCATCAAGAGCCTGATGATTTGGCGTTTTCCGCTAAACTGCGCAGCGTAAACATTTGTCAGAGGGACGGCCATGCACGAACCGTTGTATAACTTCGGAGGACGGTCATGAATTTTATGAAATTCTTAGATAATTTTTAGCAGCTTTAACATCGGTATACTCCCACCTGCTAAGACTGGGAGTTGTAATCTAGTGAATAATTAATGAGAACCCGTAACTATTTTATTTATATCTTTCACGCTACAACATAAAAGCTATTTCACCACATCTTTTCATGTTTTTCCCGCATCTTCGAACAATGGTTTGAAATCTTCGCACCCGTATACACAGATTAAAAAAAACGAGTTCCTCCATCGCTTCAAAGGTATTCCCGACGACAGCATGCACTTGTCACCAACAGGATTGCTTGAAAAAATTTTGGCGAAATTCTTGAATTAGATATATCTTGAAACAGAACTTGGCTGGAAAAACACCATTTATCTTAAACCCAGGAACGTTGAGATCAAACAAGTGCGAATACATTGCTTTCCAATAAGGTTGCCAAATATATTGCAATTTTCAAGGACAAATCTGGCATGCTACATACAAGAATTATGGCTACAAAAAAGGCCGATGAGGCAAGGGAGCACACAAGCTCACAGCGGCCGCCAGAAGTGTGTGCACAGCCAACATTGAAACGTCGTCTGCGGTTGTGCACTCCGCGCCTCGGGCAGGAAATGCGCTCGCCTGGATCACGTCGAGAAGTGAGATGTCATTTGCTGGCACGCAGCACTTCTCAGAATGTGCTCAACACGCGCGCTGGCACGTATGTACGCACACTGGACTCCTTTTTAAGGTAAAGACCTGACTCAGCTACGGCAGTAAAACCAACCCTTACGTCATGAAGTTCAAATCTGAAAGTTTGAGTAAGGCAAAAATCCCCAGCCGTCTCAGGTCCGGACTGTCACCTCCTTGATGATGCAGGAAATGACTAATGATATTGTAAGTTTACTTATTGATTATTACACTAGGGGTTGAACTCCCAACTCATCTGCACCAATAGTAAGGTAAATGTTAGCCTAGAATCATAAGAAATTTACCTCCAGGGAAATCGCAGATGAAACTATTTAGAGCAGAATTCAATCAATTAATAGAATCTTTTGTAGCTACTAAATTGATAGCGCAAAAAAAATACGCTCACATTTGTTCAGGAACAACTGACCCTCACTCAAACGGGACCTAATGCTTATATTTTTAAATTTTTTCCCGATATTTTATTCGATTTGCTACCTAAAACTCTTCCCGCGAGATTTTGAAGAGAATTATTGGCACCAACCTGACATCTAGTACACATTGTATGTCCTCACGTGAAGTCACTGAGGCGAAGTTCTATCGTCTTAATGGTCTCAAAGGCACTGATATGCTTACAATATTCATAACTTTAGAAAAGATATACTACAGACCATGGCACCTCAAGGAATTTCCTGAATTTATTTCCAATGTTCTAAATGCGAGTTAAATACAAACATGACATCAAAACTATTCTTCTTACGAGAACAACAGCAGCAGCAGCAGCAGCAAAAGAGCAGACGCAAACGGAACAGCCGCCCAATTATTCCTAATGAGCAGGGAAAGTAATTCTCCACAGCAAACTTTCAAAGAACGAATGAAGGCCGCCGAAGAGTGACGGACGCGCGCCCAGCTATTACAGTGATGACAACTGCCGTCTTCTTGCTGACGATATCGAAGCAAGCGCATCTTGTTTCCGCATCTGAGTCTGGATGTAAAGTGCCTAAATACATGATTTAAATATTTCATTTTGGAACTTTGATTTGCAGAAGAGAGTTTATGTGCACCTTACGCAGAATATTACGCGATGTTTGGTTCATCCCGTTAGAAAGTGAGGCGGATAAAGCATTGAACTACGCTTTGGAATAGGTTGAAGCAAGGTGAAAATTCATCGTCTAAATACCTTCTTACTAGTGTACAAATTTCCGTGAAAACTAATTACACAATAAATCGGAGTCAGAATTAGTTTTATTCATTCCCACACAAGATACCTTGCGCATAGAAACAGAAAGCCAAGATGGAAGATAAGAACAAAAAAAAACAAGATGGAAGATAAGAACAAAAAAAAACAAGATGGAAGATAAGAACAAAAAAAAACAAGATGGAAGATAAGAACAAAAAAAAACAAGATGGAAGATAAGAACAAAAAAAAACAAGATGGAAGATAAGAACAAAAAAGCCAAAATGGAAGATAAGAACAAAAAAGCCAAAATGGAAGATAAGAACAAAAAAGCCGAGATGGAAGATAAGAACAAAAAAGCCAAAATGGAAGATAAGAACAAAAAAGCCGAGATGGAAGATAAGAACAAAAAAGCCGAGATGGAAGATAAGAACAAAAAAGCCGAGATGGAAGATAAGAACAAAAAAGCCGAGATGGAAGATAAGAACAAAAAAGCCGAGATGGAAGATAAGAACAATAAAGCCGAGATGGAAGATAAGAACAATAAAGCCGAGATGGAAGATAAGAACAAAAAAGCCAAGATGGAAGATAAGAACAAAAAAACAAGATGGAAGATAAGAACAAAAAAAACAAGATGGAAGATAAGAACAAAAAGCCGAGATGGAAGATAAGAACAAAAAAGCCGAGATGGAAGATAAGAACAAAAAAGCCAAAATGGAAGATAAGAACAAAAAAGCCAAAATGGAAGATAAGAACAAAAAAGCCGAGATGGATGATAAGAACAAAAAAGCCGAGATGGAAGATAAGAACAAAAAAGCCGAGATGGAAGATAAGAACAAAAAAGCCGAGATGGAAGATAAGAACAATAAAGCCGAGATGGAAGATAAGAACAATAAAGCCGAGATGGAAGATAAGAACAAAAAAGCCAAGATGGAAGATAAGAACAAAAAAACAAGATGGAAGATAAGAACAAAAAAAAACAAGATGGAAGATAAGAACAAAAAGCCGAGATGGAAGATAAGAACAAAAAAGCCGAGATGGAAGATAAGAACAAAAAAGCCGAGATGGAAGATAAGAACAAAAAAGCCGAGATGGACGATAAGAACAAAAAAGCCGAGATGGACGATAAGAACAAAAAAGCCGAGATGGAAGATAAGAACAAAAAAGCCGAGATGGAAGATAAGAACAAAAAAGCCGAGATGGAAGATGAGAACAAAAAAGCCGAGATGGAAGATAAGAACAAAAAAACAAGATGGAAGATAAGAACAAAAAAAACAAGATGGAAGATAAGAACAAAAAGCCGAGATGGAAGATAAGAACAAAAAAGCCGAGATGGAAGATAAGAACAAAAAAGCCGAGATGGAAGATAAGAACAAAAAAGCCGAGATGGAAGATAAGAACAAAAAGCCGAGATGGAAGATAAGAACAAAAAAGCCGAGATGGAAGATAAGAACGAAAGAGCCAAGATGGAAGATAAGAACAAAAGAGCCAAGATGGAAGATAAGAACAAAAAAGCCAAGAGGGAAGATAAGAACAAAAAAGCCAAGATGGAAGATAAGAACAAAAGAGCCAAGATGGAAGATAAGAACAAAAGAGCCAAGATGGAAGATAAGAACAAAAAAGCCAAGAGGGAAGATAAGAACAAAAAAGCCAAGAGGGAAGATAAGAACAAAAAAGCCAAGATGGAAGATAAGAACAAAAAAGCCAAGATGGAAGATAAGAACAAAAAAGCCAAGAGGGAAGATAAGAACAAAAGAGCCAAGATGGAAGATAAGAACAAAAAAGCCAAAAGGAAAGATAAGAACAAAAAAGCCAAGATGGAAGATAAGAACAAAAAAGCCAAGAGGGAAGATAAGAACAAAAGAGCCAAGATGGAAGATAAGAACAAAAAAGCCAAGATGGAAGATAAGAACAAAAAAGCCAAGAGGGAAGATAAGAACAAAAAAGCCAAGATGGAAGATAAGAACAAAAAAGCCAAGAGGGAAGATAAGAACAAAAGAGCCAAGATGGAAGATAAGAACAAAAAAGCCAAGAGGGAAGATAAGAACAAAAGAGCCAAGATGGAAGATAAGAACAAAAAAGCCAAGAGGGAAGATAAGAACAAAAAAGCCAAGATGGAAGATAAGAACAAAAAAGCCAAGATGGAAGATAAGAACAAAAGAGCCGAGATGGAAGATAAGAACAAAAAAGCCAAGATGGAAGATAAGAACAAAAGAGCCAAGATGGAAGATAAGAACAAAAAAGCCAAGAGGGAAGATAAGAACAAAAAAGCCAAGATGGAAGATAAGAACAAAAAAGCCAAGAGGGAAGATAAGAACAAAAAAGCCAAGAGGGAAGATAAGAACAAAAAAGCCGAGATGGAAGATAAGAACAAAAAAGCCAAGATGGAAGATAAGAACAAAAAAGCCAAGAGGGAAGATAAGAACAAAAAAGCCAAGATGGAAGATAAGAACAAAAAAGCCAAGAGGGAAGATAAGAACAAAAAAGCCAAGATGGAAGATAAGAACAAAAAAGCCAAGATGGAAGATAAGAACAAAAGAGCCAAGAAGGAAGATAAGAACAAAAAAGCCAAGATGGAAGATAAGAACAAAAAAGCCAAGAGGGAAGATAAGAACAAAAAAGCCAAGATGGAAGATAAGAACAAAAAAGCCAAGAGGGAAGATAAGAACAAAAAAGCCAAGATGGAAGATAAGAACAAAAAAGCCAAGAGGGAAGATAAGAACAAAAAAGCCAAGATGGAAGATAAGAACAAAAGAGCCAAGATGGAAGATAAGAACAAAAAAGCCAAGATGGAAGATAAGAACAAAAAATTCAAGAAGGAAGATAAGAACAAAAAAAACAAGAAGTAAGATAAAAACAAAAAAGCCAAGAAGTAAGATAAAAACAAAAAAGCCAAGAAGTAAGATAAAAACAAAAAAGCCAAGAAGTAAGATAAAAACAAAAAAGCCAAGAAGTAAGATAAAAACAAAAAAGCCAAGAAGTAAGATAAAAACAAAAAAGCCAAGAAGGAAGATAAAAACAAAAAATCCAAGAAGTAAGATAAAAACAAAAAAGCCAAGAAGGAAGACAAGAACAAAAAATCCGAGAAGGAAGATAAAAAAAAAGATAAGAGAAACAAAGCGGGCGCAAAAGATGAAGTTGACATTCCCGAAGGCTTACTTTCAGCTGAGTTAACCTAACAGTATCTCTCCGGGGACGCAAGCCCCCACAATCGTTCATGGAAGAACTGCACCGAAAACCTCCAGAATTGCGATAATTTTAAGCGTAAACTCATGTTTGCAATGCTAACAAATGAAGAAAATGTGAACACACAAGTTTCCGAAAATCTTATGAAAAAAGCCGCATGCCACCACGAACTGGGATAAGTTCCCTGAAACATCGCAAGATAACAAGATGAAGAACAAGGCTCAGCTTATCTAACGATAAAAAAGTGAGTAAATCACTTGGTTTACATGGCCAGCTTTTAGTAACGAGCACGTTTACATACTAAAATCAAAACAAAGTGCGAGGCGCTATAATCAAACCTAACACCAAAAGCACACCCTTCACACTTCGCTAGGCAGGCCCATCATCTTACGCAGAAAGCAGGTCTACAGCAATTTATGAAGACGTGCCTTTATAAACATTCCGGTATTCCATGGACTATATTTTCTCAGCTTGTAAAACACAACCCAAGAATTTGCAAATTAGGTTAGATTATAATTTTGTTGAAGCCTTTCTAACCACATCAAAGGTGTCCAAAAGATTGGAAGGTTGAAGGCATCATTTAGTTTGAAGATGAGGGAACGCGGAATCTATGCACAAGGTACATAGAAACAGTAAGTTGGAAAAGAAGTCCATGAGATTAGATTATTAGTTAGTTTAAGCCTCCCTATCCGCAACAAAGGCTATCCAAAGAGAGGAAGGAAGAAGGCACCATTTAGTATGGAGTTAAAGAAACGTGGAATCTATGCAGAAAGGGCACAGAAACAGAAAGCTAAGAAAGAAGTTCATGAAATAAGAAAAAGTTGAAGAAGAAAGTAGTAGGTGCTGAAAAACAGGACAGCAGTGAACCGAGAAAAAGATGATCCATTACAAAACAAAACCTATTCTATTTCAACAAAAAGGAAGCCTACCTAACCTTTAGCTCAGGCCCTTACATAGTCCCCCTGGGAGCGCTAATTCCCATAGATACAATAGTTGTATCCCCCTGAGGGGAAAGAAGTCCATGAAACAAGATAAAAGTTGAAGAAGAAAAGTACGGGCTGCAGAACAGGACATCAGTGAACCGAACAAAAGAGGATCCGTAACAAAACAAAAAACCTATTCTGTTTCAACAAAAGGAACTTTTAGCTCGAGACCTCGCATATTCCCCCTGGAACCGCTAATTCCCATAAATAAAATAGTTGTATTTTCCTGATGGGACATCGATCATTAACTACACCAGCCACTAAATATGATCTTACGCAAAACAGAAGCACACCTACATTTACGAAATTTCAATTTCATGAATACTTCTTTTCTGCTTGAAACACGAGCAACATTTCATTATTTGAAAAATAACTCATCAGGACTATCGAACTTGAGTTGTGAATACACCTGTTAATTGTTAACCTCGCCTTCTATTTTTTGATTTTTCACTTCCTGTTCACATAAAGACATCCGTATGGATTCCCGATGTCATTTGACGTTCACCAAAAAGGAAGGACACGCTACGCTATGACTTGAGTCCAGGCATCAAAGTTAGAAAGCATCTTGTGGTAAATGCTAGATTCGATTGCATATTTATTCTTATGCACTTGAGCTCAATTAAGGCCAAGCGGTGAACAAAGAAACGTCCAGTACTGAATCAAATTGAGTGATACAATGTAAATAATATTGTAGATTTTAGTGTCGATTGCATAGCAATTTCTCTTGGAAAAATAGGCATCAGCAGCGGAGAGTGAAAGAATCGGTTAGATCACCAATAAAGCATAATCGAGTCGAGAAAAAAATACAGGTAGGTTGTCCAATACGCTAGCCTCATTTACGAGAGAAAAGGTAAAAGGGTATATAATAGATGCATGACTACGAAACTAAACCTACTACGGACCTCGTAACCAGAATTGCTGATCTCCTGGAGAGGCTAAGAATGCTCTTTTGGAGAGTGAATTCCACAGGGCACCCAGAACACACAGGGCACAACCTGCATCCCTCACAATGGAACTCGAGACTTCTGCTCCGACAAGTCGAGTCCAAAGGACATAGAGGATCAATTGTCTTCGGCGCGTTACCAAAGGGATACGTTTTAATATAATCCACCAGCCCCTACGGAAACGGAATTACTGAAAAATAACAATGGTTAATAACTTCCCCTGCATATCAGGAACAGATAAAATACACCAAAAGAAAGCACCGACAACTTCCAGGAAGTTAAATAATCCTCGCACGTGAGGGATCTGAGTCATAAGGGACCCAAATTTTAGTAAGTATTAGCGAGAATATACATTGAAAAGCAGCCGCAGTTTCTGGCAAGTCTTTCCCTAATTAGCTCAAGCACAGAGCATCATCTGGCAGCGTTAGTAAACACGTTTGGGTGTGGCGAATATGGGCAGTAAACAACACCTCCAATATGAGGCGTGCTCGGTGCCACATTAGGTGGCGGCCGAGTGGCAGCCTCAGGTGCTACACAGAAATGCACCACCGTCTCTCGAAGCTGGGATACAAACAGGACTATTGTTCACTGCATTACTGAAGCTTGCATTGCATACGGGACTAAAATCGGAAATCACTTCATATCGTCTCCATGTCCCGTGAGATCACAGAGTACATATCTTATGCATAACTTAGCGAAAAGTAACGTTAACAACTTGTAAGACTTCCTATGATAATGTCCAAATTGGATTTACCGATCTTCGAAATTTCTACCGATGCTTTTAGAGCGGCATGCCTTACCATCAATTGTTCATGTGTCAAACCACACGCATAGCCTCAACACGCATAGCTGAGGACACAAACAGTGACTGTACGGAACAAATTAATTCAAATTTAAGGCGATGCCTTCAAAATCAATTACACATCGAAGCCGACGTTTCGAACCCTTCAATAAACGCTTCACGTACTTGAGACGTCTGGACATAATTAAAACTCAACGCCCGCTGGTGTACAATGGCCATTAAATCAGAATAAACATTCCTAGACGAACAATCGTAATTCGTGGATTAATGAAACGATCGCTTGTGACGTCAAATAAAACTTCGAACCGTACCACCTTAACCTATTATATATATCATTCATGCACACGAGACCTAACATCATATGGATTGATAGTTTTAGCCTTCCCTACCACAAAAAAGATGTTCAAAGAGAGGAAGGATGAAGGCCCCATTTAGTATGGAGTTAAGCTAGGGAACGTGAAATCTATGCACAAGGTTTGATCCCGCACAGGATCACGTGCGCACACAAACAGCAAGTTGAGAAGAAAGGTTAGGAAACTAGATAAAAGCTGCTGAAGAAAGTCAGAGGAGCTGAAAAACAGGATAGCATTAATCCAAAAAAGATGGTCCTTAACAAGACAAAGAACATTTTATTTTAACAAAAAAAGGCCAGCCAAACTCTCAGCTCGAGGACCATACATCTCTCCCTCATGACTTAACCCTCTACCCTCGCTACACTCAGGCTACACTCAGGCTACTGGAGGAAACAATGTATGGTCACGTTACATTTACTCGCAAAATGACTAAATTAGAAATAATGAAATAAAAACTGGTATTTTAGAGAAATAATTAGAGCACAACGCAGGACTGGAACGCTCCCAATACCTGGGTTCAGGGCGGGTCAAGAGGAAGTTTTACAATTGGTGCGATAAGGCACTTGAGTACGAGCGTGACATGCCAAGTTCTACGACTCTTTTTTTCGGGAATAAAGGCGATTGCTTTGAAGCATACGAAGCCCAGTGGAGAGTTGCAACGTACTTGATTGTCATTTTGAAATTTCAAGCGGTCACCCGCAAGTATACTATACTAACAGAATATGTAACAACCATTAATTTATTAGATTAACGATTAATTTAATGCATTACAGCTGTTCACTTTCGTTTCCTCAATTACTTGTTGACTCCTGAATTTTATCCCAACACTTATTTGGAAGATAAACGCTGAAAAATGAGAACTAAAGGCGTCAAGTAACTGCGAGACAGAGCACTAGAGAACCAAGTATTCTCGACCAGAGGTCGTTCAACTAACAATATATCAAGTAAATCAGCCGGCAAGGAACCATACCAAGCCATCAAGCAACTGTTCAATCACTTAAAAAACTGGCCGCCAGATATGGTGGTACAGATATATTGATGATAGAGGCATTAGGCCATATCGCTAATGCGCAGAAATATGCGAGACAAACTAAGTTGTACTGGAAATCAGCCAGTTTCCACGCAACAGTTCAAGTTCAGACCCGAGATATTCGCCTCGTTTTGCATACGTAACGCGGCACATAATCCAGCATGCCAAGCACGAAGTACACAAGTTTTTGTCAGAAATGCTATTAAGTTGCTTTAAATTCATAATTAAACCTTATAATTGAGCGTGCAGTAGTTATCGCTCAAACCTGTAATAACAGTCTAGTCTGGCATACGTGAAGCCAAGCATAACAGTTTCAAATAATGAAAAGGCAATGACTTTTTTGAAGATATGGTCAAAATGCTCCTAATTCAATAAAAGTAGAAGCCTCCTAAAAAGTAACTCGCGCACACTCAACTTTGGCCTTCGCAACAAGGAGATCTAAAGGACATTTTTTTTTAAATGCCCGACTGCTGCCCTAGTAGGGGAGGGACAAAATAAACCTGAATAGAAAAAATGGGGATGCCTCCGTTGCCTCCACTGCCACTAGTAAAATTGCACAATTTACTCATTTGCTAGGAATAATTAAAAGCACATTTTTAAAGCAATACGTAGCGCTAAGAACCACGTATTAAAGCTTAGTTCAACAATCGATACCATTCAATTATTTATAACTGCATCTCATTTACACTTCTTTGGAGAGGAAAAAAAATTCAGAATTTTGGCGTCTCAGTTCGTAAGGCGCGCTACCATCGACCAATCTCGTAACATCGCAGACAATCAGAAGCAACAATAAGAAATAAACAACAGAAATTAAGACACTCCTGCAGCATCTCTTGATATTTCGGACCCATCAATGACTGAATACCACTCGTCCATGGACATTAACCATGAAACAAAGCCGTAAAAAAACGATTCACCTCAATCAAGTGTATTAGCATCTAGCACACAGTTTTTTATTCAGACCCTTTTAATCAACACAAAACTGACTCCTACACGTGTCAATTCAACACACGATCGTGGCTATTAAAGAACTCGAATCTCTACATGAATGATAATAGTCCGATAACAGGATGCATTCGACAAACAAAGCGAAGTTCATTACTAACCTTAAATGTTTTCGCAGCGTTGTTCATAACCTTTCACACCATACCACCGAGGAAATAGCATTGCATAAAACACATTCAAATTTTAGGTTAGATTTTACGTTACCTTCAGCCTTCCTTACCCCTTATAAAGAGGTTCCTAAGAGAGGAAGAAGAAAGGTACCATTTAGAATGGAATTAAGGGTACGGGAAATGAATGCGTAAGGTGCGTCCCAACAGCCAAATAAAAAATTATTAAGAAACAAGATAAAAAATGAAGAAGAAAATAATAGGTGCGAAAAAAACTGTAAATAATTGAAAAGATGGTCCGTAAAAGAGGCGTGTCACCATACAAAACAAAAGGAAGCCATGTCTAACCTCTCTGGGATCGCTAATTCCCACAAATACACCAGTTGCATCCCCTGAGGAAATGCCTACCATATCTCAGAAATGAAGACTAAATAAATCGAGTAAAAGCCCACAACACTGAGTTAGCATTGCCCGCATTACAACGGATCACAGCAGGGCTAGACCAGCATTACACTTCGCAGCGAGACATCAGACGATTGCTTCAATGAGCGCTCATATTAATTTCTTACTCAACGGTTCCAAGAAACCAACGATATCAAACAAACGAGTTTAGTGGAGCCTTAGCCTATATGTATAGTCCACGTGCATACTGCTCTATTTTCCGCATCTGCTCACCACTGTATCATCAAAATCTGCTTTCTAATTCTGCATAAATTAAAAATATTGACTGTTCAATTACTAGAATGCGTATTAGAATAAAGACATTAGATAAAATTCCATTCACAATATCGAAAATCAAGGAATTTTCAATACTATATAATAAATTCCTGGTGTTTCCTTGAATTTATAAATAAATTTACATATTTTTGTGAATAATTTCTCTGATGTATTACAATGGGAATCTCATTGAACACATCAAATTTGTTGGTCCGTCTGCCACGCTCAAACGGATGCTTTACGACCGTATCTGTAAAACGAGTTGCACCAGTGCCCAAGTGCATGAATATTTTAATCGCGGGTACTATTAGGATGAATATATTTTTGCACCCTCCACATCTGGAAGACTTCTCTAAAAAAAAATCGAGTCCCCTCATTTTTGACGGGTCGTGTACACTAGTACAGAATATTCTTAGCAACGCACATGCATCAAGAGCTCACCTACCAGGGCAGTAAATGAGTGCCGTTAAATGATATTATTTGCCTAGTCTCCAACCGATGAATGCCGTTAAATCATATAATTATTTGCCAGGTATCCAACCGTACAGTCCACGAACTTCACATAATGACTTCACATGCAGTAATTATTTTCACGGAATGCGCTGGAGATAATGAAACGTCATACGGCGTTACAACAGATGCTCTAAGTGAGAACGAATAAAAAACTCAGTTTGAATGCAGCATCAAGGACAAAATATTGCTCAGTTGCGGGCGTAATTATTTTAAGAACGTCCATGGCCATCAGAAGTCGGCCAGACGAGTATAATAACTCTGAGAATTAATTCAAGACCCGACCTCCAAGCGACACGGTCAACGAAATCGGCAAATATGCGGTTTTAGTACTGAAAGAGGTCAATTCCAGCAAGCCTTAGAAGCAAGCCAATTTAGAGAAAGAAAAATTGAATGTAATACTTAAATCGTTCATCTATTACTAAGATCAATAATACAATCAAAGTGCGAAAACCGTTTTGAAGCGATGGAGATCACCTTTTGGACCTCGGAGTTAACACGTTAACTGCCGCGGGTTAAACTGACGACTCAAATTCGAGGTAATTTTAGAGATAAATTTTGGAAACAAATATTTAACATATCGTACGATCCGCAAAACGTACATGCCACTGAATGCAGAAGAATAAATTACACATGAGCGTCAGCGACACACAGCGAGAGACAGCTTGACGCTTCAGCGGCAGCGAACGTTAATTCCAGTCCCTTTACAAGGGATCAAAATGTTATCGCCTTTGGGCACCCAAACATGCTGAGAAAAAGACGTGAACATCTTTGTCTCGAGGATGAGACACATAAGAGCGAAGAACAAAAACCTGCGCAACAAGTGGATTGCATGAAATGCTGGTCTTCCTCTCGAGAAAGAAAAAGGAAAAACTAAAATTAAGGCCTAAATAACCGCAAAACAATCACGCCAGGCTCCAGAAGCTAGTGTTACCAGCGAGGAGCGCCAATTCTTTGGAGAAGGAGATACACAAAGCAAGCATCTTTAATGAATTTACAGGAATAATTTATACCACCCGAAAAGCACGAATCCAAATGCAGTCTTAGACCTGCCTTCATAGAAAAACATAGTCAACACTGTCTCCACTTTAATAACTTGCTCAATTTCTACACAGTACATGTATACATCCCATCTTCAACATCTCCATCATAATAATTTGCTTTATATATACATCTTCATATCTCCTCTCTGCAACATTCCCAATAATTCATACACATACACATTTGAATGGCATAGATACCATTCAAAGGATACAAAAACCTGGCCACCGCTCACTTTTGTTTACAAGTCAAAAAAATTATTAATTATACGTTAGTTTTAGTCTCCCTTACCCCAACAAAGATGTTCAAAGAGAGGAAGGATGAAGGCACAATTTAGTATTGAGTTAAGAAAACGCTGAATCAATGCACAAAGGTTGTTTCCGCACAGGGTCCCGTGCGCAAAGCAGTATACGTAAAGATGGAAGGTTAGGAAACAAGGTAACAGTTGAAGAAAGGAAGAAATGCTGATAAACAGGACAGCAGTGAATCGAGAAAATGGTCATAAACGAAACAAAAAACCTTTCATAAAAAAACCTACGAACTTTCAGCTCCGGACGGACCACACATTTCCCCCTTGGAAGGGAGCCAAAAAATATTGCGGCGATGAAAATCGAATCTATCACTCAAGAAAATGGAACTTATCGCGAGGAAAAGATACAGCAATTTTTTTCTCTTCTTGGTTAATAATCTTACTAAATAACACCGTAGGCGTGTTTGTTTATTAGTATTTTTAGATAGTTGTTTAGTGTCCGCGTATTGCGTGTCTCTGTCGCGCTCATAAGGATGGTTAATGACCGTATCTGTGATACGAGTTTCACCCGTGCAGAAGTACAAGATGGAATATACTGTATATATATTCCCACAAGTACGTGGGATATATTTGTTGGTGATCCATTTCTAGAAAAATTTTGCATGAAAAATATCAAATCCCTTCATTTCAGACGGGCGGTGTGCACTAGTAAAATACTAATTTTCATCGACGCCGCGACCGCGCGTACACGAAGTTTTACTGGATTGACGTCAAAATCAACGATTACTTAGATTTCGACCACTAGCTCGCCTCACGATTCACACGTTAGATATTTTCCCAACCATTTGTTGGAAAGCCTTCTGGAGTTTACAATCATTTACTGATTGAAAACGTTTTGAAAAGAAAAAACCGCCTAGCAATGTCCGACAGTTTAACCTTTCAACGTTGAGTACGAGCCCTGCAGTACAGCACACGTGTAAATAAGAATAGGTATTGAAGAGAGAGCACTCACTCACTGAACGATAACACCCAGCGTTCATGGGCTTAGTTACTTATCATTTCCTTGGAAAAACGAGTTATTTTTAGCAACCGAAAGCGATAATGCGACGAATGAAGTTCATCATGAGCTTAAATTAAGTAATAACACGGCTTTTATTTGAGAAACGATTACCAGGAGTCAGACACGAAGAAATCAAATTGAACAGGAGAAAATAGAACAATAAAGCCTCTATAACGTAAAACTTTTATTACTGAATGTAACAAGATAAGACTATCTGGACCAGCATTTCAAGCTTCAAAACCAAGACTTTTAAATAGAACGACTGAACCACTGGCACTAGCGTACTCATATATGAGAACTGTGTCAAGTGGGAAGAACTACCCCGTTACATGCGAATGCTCAAGAACTGCTAAGACGTTCCCCGCGTATTGGGTCACATGTGAACCAACAGGTAAATTGGCCATTTACGTACCGGTCTAAGTGCAGGACATTTTCTGTTTCGCGACGTTTTTTTAAATAATTGTTATCATGCGAGGTAAAATGTTATCGTGCAATTGTATTTTTCATATCTATTAGGAAGAGTTGACATGTATTCAAGCTGGAAAATCGATATCCTAATTCTGCTACATACAACCTTACCAAACCAACCATTAAGAGCCACGGAAACGCGCTGAACGCGTTAACCGTTGTCAGGCCAAAAGAGACGAGGCAAGGGCTCCTCTCTCGTGCTGAACAAAGTATAGGCCTAATGAGGGCCTTTGTTAACGGCAGGCATGGAGCTGCAGGCGATGTGCTGCCGTGGGCACTGGAGGAATGCGGTGAGGTTGGGGCGGCTATACCGAGCGGGCTGTAAAGGCTCGGGATTTATTTTTTAGTTGCGAGCTTTGGCACGGCTCCCGCACGCTCCGCTCAACCCTACATTACTCGGCTTTGTTATGCAAAATCAACTCCAATTGCGAACTTCAGAGTTGTGGTGTTTCAATTACTCGAGATCTTTCATCTTAATTGATCCAGTACAACTTCACAAGCGAGTTCGATTTGCTATAAACGCCGTTTCAACAGTTTAATGGATCGTGGTCTCGAGTAGCAACAATTTTATTACCAATGTTTTATGCAACTGAAAACGAGCGGTAGCGGTGGTCCATCTTCAGCGCGTTGGTCGCGATGTGAGCCGCCGGTGTACACGGAAGAGATTTTCATAACGCTGCTGACCGACCAGTGGTCACAAACTCAATTTTTATAAAAAATACCCAAAGCTAAATGAAGGTACTATCCAGTTAATATTTGCTATTTTCAAAATTGCTTTCCACTATTGCCTTTAATTTTGAGTTCAATGTTGAACTTCAGTTTAACCCATCGCGGTCAACGCCTTTATGAAGCTTAGTTCCCAGAAAACGAAGCCGATCCTAACGAGAGCTATGAGATGGTCGCCCATCCTTTTAATTTTACGACGATGTTATGTCGGCTGACGTGAGTAACTACACTTCTCATTTAGTACTGGTGAGACGCACAAGATGGCCCTGTTGTCGCACATCGCATTATGGCGAACAAACTAAATTAACACCAAGAGAATTTAGAACAGGAGGTTTTTTCTAAGGAATTTTACGCTGCATCAATGTATTGACACTTATTTGCTAACAATTTTCCGCTTTCATTTCTTTCAGCAGTGTGACCATAAATAATTTTTTTTAAGTTCAGCCTCCCTTGCCACAACAAAGATGTTAAGAGAGACGAAGGATGAACGCATCATTTAGCATGGAGTTAGGGAATATGGAAATCTATGCACAAGGTGAGTTCAAGTATAAGGTCCCTGCGAAAAAAAAACAGTAAAGTAAACAAAAAAATTTAAAACTTAGATGAAACTTGAAGAAAGAGGCGATGAAAAACATGACAGCAGTGAACCAAAAATAAGACGCTCCTTACCGAAGCAAAACAATCTATTCTATTCAAACAAAAGAAAAGCCTACTCAACCCTTTATCTCATGCAGGACCTTGCATCTTTCCTCTGGGGGCGTTAATTATAATAGACAGGGAATGGTTGTATCCGAGAGTACCGCTAACTGAAGCCCAGATCCCCAATACACGTACGAGAAAAACTACGATTCGCATCAAAAACATGGATTCAGCCGAGGGAAAATCAAGGGGATATTGCAGGTCCCCATGGAAAGCGCAGGATTTTTAACTAGAGTTCAATGCTATCAGATTTGAACATCACTCAACGAGTAGGGAAAAAGCGAGAAGTTAGAAAATCTAAAGCAAGAGTGCTAGTTTCCGTGCGAGACCGCGATAGCAAGCGGGAAGAATTGTAAGTGCTGTGACAGTCACGATTCGAAGGAACAGAGCAATGAGATGTGCGATCCTCTTGTGCAGAACGCTACCGTTTTAAATGCCGTTTACTTTTGAGTTATACTACACAGTCTTCCGCAAATCTCAACTTGCACAGATGAAAATTAGTCTCAGTTTTTCTCAAGTATCAAGTATCGCGTAGTTGAAGTATCCCGTTAGTTTAATAAGTGGGACTACTTTTTATCCGCTTGAGATGAGATTTGCATGTCATGTTCAATGCAAGAATCGACTGCACGACCGAACAATTAAACGACCACGTAAAAATGCCCGCCATTCGTTTATTGTAAAACAATGCTAGAGAAATCACGGGAAGCTTTCAAGCGTGAGCTTAAGGCTGTCACGCAAATGTTAGTGTTAAAATTTGGCCAGAGTTCTAAAATTTGGCCAGAGTTCTACATTTCGGCGCACTGTGCGATAGAATACGAGGTCCGAGAACAGAGCCACAAGCGAGAGAAAAGCAGATGGTGTGCCCGATACGCCGCTGTGGACGCTCTTAAGCCTATCCATGCACTTCCAACTGATAAACTTCGGCAGCCGCAGAAATATTCAAAATAAACGAGCCATTTTGAAGAACTTTCATTAGAGTTCACTGAATGGTTTGAGAAGAGCTTCAAGTAATTCAAAAATCGCTTCGAAATTCAGTGCCAAAAGCAAACCAGTTTTCATATAAAAATAAAAATCAAAATAGGGTACACAAGGGAAACTTTCATCAAATCACTGGATTATTGCCCATACCGAAAATTATATATTACCTGCACATCAACTTCAAAGACTATGTAACTTGTATGCAAGTTTCTAATTTTTATGATAGAAAAACAATAGGCAACGCTACGACCTTCAAATCACAGCAGGAAACAAGACCCAACTCAATACTAAAAAACAAAACCCGGAACTGAGAATTCAGTGGCTGCTCGAAGCTCAGCGCAACGAAAAGGTTCTCAATACATTAATTTCACGGTAAGACCAAGCAGTATCGAAATTATGCGATACGCAAACTGCAAATGACGATGTCGTAACTTCAAAGCGACGACCTTCGAACTGGGTTGTGACCAGATCGGGAGGCAAGCGAAATGCGTGACTGTAATGCATGAAATTGCTAGGCAACACCACGCGTTCTGGGCAATGAGATACCCTGCGTGCATGGCCAATAATAATACGCCTGCGTTTCAACCGAACCGCACTGAAGATGTGGACATCTCAATGCTCTGCATGAACACACCACCGCACGCATTTCGTCCCCAAGGCGTAATAAGCAAGGGTCAGTTGCTTTCCTAAAGCAAATCTTAACTGCCCAGGGGCAGACCTAGACATCACATCTGTAGGATCTCGTTTTTAAAAACCGAAATCATAATATGTTAGTTTAAGCTTTCTTAATCACAACTTATTTACTATTCTCAAGAGAGGAATTAGGAAGATACGATTTTTAGTGGAGTAATGAGATTGGGAAATCTATTGCACTAGATGTCTCCCCACACCCTGCAGGTAGAAACACTAAGATTAGATTAGATAAATTAGTTTAAGCATCACTTACCTCAACAAAGGTGTTCCAAAGAGAAGGATGAAGGCTCCATTTGGTATAGGCAGTTGCAGGAATGAGAAATCTACGCACTAGGTGCGTTTCCACAAGACATACCCTACGCATCGAAACAGTAAGTTAGAAAAGAGTTCATGAAACAAAATCAAAATTTAAGAAGAAAGGAAAAGATACTGAAATACACGACAGCAGTGAAACGAGAAAAGATCGTCTTTCAAAAAAGTCAACCTATTCTATTAAAAAAAAAGGCATACCTTATGTTTACCTCTGGACCACGCATTTTCCTCTTGGAGGCACTAATTTCAACAGATACAATAGTTGTATCCCCCCGAGGGGTAGAAGAAATCAAATATAAATACAATGCTACGGGCGCGTATACAAGCATGGATCCTCGTATTTTACTTTTAAGCAACTCTGAGTTTTGATTCCTTACTACGAACAAAGAACGCTGTTATTACTGCTCCGAAGCTACCCAATGTGGACGGACGACATCGATGCAGCTGAGATTTTGAGGTCCGTATTATACATAAATCGCATTTGGTAATCATATTTTCTGAGACGGCGCTAATTGAAATAAAATAGCCTCCAAAATCATAGTAAATTACAATAAATTAGAAATTAAGTATAAGAACAACGATTTGATCTCAATTGCCAAAGTAATGATAATGAAAATAGAATGACGAGTTGGAGCTTATTCGCATTTAGTCTTATTTACGCTAAGTAATTAAAAGCGACGAATGTTAAAAATTAAGAATTGGAGCATTTTTAACAAATCAAGAATCAAAGGCAACAACTCCAGGCCTCACAAGCGTGAGGGAGCTCCTCATTGAGGAACACAAGAAGTCTGAAAGCAAAATTCACTTGAATATTGATTTATTACGACGGAAAATGATCGATTTTAAAACATTTCTTATTAAAAAAATACAAAAGACCTTCAAATTGCGCCAAAGTAATCATATGCTAATCATGTTATGAAACGGAACACCCACGAAGCTCCAACACAGACGTCTCATGTCAAGTAACGCAAATGCGACTGGACAAAGAAATACAGAATCGCAATATGTTGCGTTTGACAAAGAAGGAGCTATGTCATTACAGACCCCAAGGGACGCCTTGCATGTTGAAGTTGCATGAAAGAAAAATCCTGACCAGGCAGCGAGCAGCACAGGTACGATCGTGACTGGACGTCCACACGACTATCCTCAGCAGTAACGAGGTAAATTCAATGTTGCTGTCCATTTCTAGCGATAATTTTTAGCTACAACAATTCGGAGTATGGCGCTACGGCAAGGGAAGACAGAAGGCGTTGAAATTCGAGCTAGACCTATGGTAGTTGAAAAATAATTTAGATTCAGTTAGTGCGAGGCAGATTGTATGCAGGTTTTATTGAACGAGGTCAAACGTGATCATGAACTTCTCAATAATAATATTTACGATTGAGATGTGCGACATTAGCGATACATTCAAAACAAGCAAAATGTCCCAGAGTAATGGCTCGCATTAATCTGCGTGGTATGAAAACGAGCGTTATTATCAAAAGAAACCAACTCGACCTGAACCCTCGAGAGTACATGTACACAAAGTTGTAGAGACCGAATGCAATTTGAGGACCTCACTGTCAAGAACACTCTGAACCGAAATAGCTCGGCGTGTTATAATTTGACACCTGCTAGTCCGTCTCGTGGGTCAAGGGGAGGGAATTACGAGCGTTGCAAGGCCCATGAAGCCAAGATATCCGGGATGCAAATGGTCTCGAGGTGAAGTGATAAAATACGCTCTGATTTAAGCGCTGGGATTGAATTGAAATGAGGAGAGGTGCGCAGCAGCGCTGGCGTGACCACAAGCGTGAAGCAGTTCACACTAAATCGTTTGAAATGTTCAATGCGCGAAGCTGACTAGGAGCTTCCTAAAACGAAAGTGGGAAATAATGTTCGATTCAATTAGAAGGTAATTTAACCCTTTAACGCCCCAGAGGACACCAGTGTCCTCTTTCAAAATTCTCCTTCAATATATTTTATTTCTTATTCAATTAGTTCCCTAATGGGTTCTTTGAAGTTCTCTGCCGAGTGGCAGTTCTTATCCCATCCTGATATCGGTGACTGCCAGATGCCAGCGCCAGTTTAGTGACGGTGGTTGTGTTAACGGTAATATGAGTACAAAAATTCGGACGTTAAAGGGTTAAACCTCCCTAACGACAGCAAAAACCAAGGTGTTCCCAAGAGGGAAATGATAAAAGCATTATTTGGCATAAATTTTAGGAAACGAGGAACCTATACACAAAGCAAATCTCCAGAACCTACTAATAGCAGGTTAGATGTTTGTTGAAACTTTCCTATCTGCGTTCGAAAGACAGGATGGAGGAAAGCACCATTTAGTATGAACTTAAAAGAACGCCGAATCTATGCACAAGGTGCAGAGAAGTTGACAAAGAAGTTCATGAAACGAGAAAAAAGTAATCAAGAAAGTAGTAGGTGCTGAAAAACCGGACAGTAGTGAACCGAAACAGGACAGAAGGGAACCGCCAAACCTTTAGCTCGGGACCTCACATATTCTCCCTAGGAGTGAAGTACGTTGTTGAGGGACACAGTGCTTTCACTAACGAGTACGGTGCGCAGATGGCGGATGTCTGTAAACTGCACTCGTTAGCGGAAGCACCGTTTCTTGACACCGTACCTGTCAAGAGAGACACTCGGGTTTTCTACCGTCTCTAGACGATGAATTACAATCCGTTTCCGCTTTGCTTACGTTTCCTTCAACGCACGATGCCATTACCGAAGACTACTCCCACCGAGTAGAGGCTTTCGTTCCCAAGATTTTTTTGTCTACGCCGTTGCGGTCTGTCACGAGTAAATAAGACCGAAACATCGAAACTACCTCAAATGTGCTCGCCAACTGTCTGTTCGAAATGAATTTTTGAGGGGTTCAGTGTCTGTTGCAATATTTAAATAACTTTCAAATAAGTCAAATTTATTCAAAATTGGCAACCACCAAAATTCAACTAACCACGTGTTTGAATTCAGCGGTACGGAAACCGGAACGTACCATGACGTTACATTCGTTACTAATTACATTACAGAAAAATATCCTTTTTGCTGACGAGTAACTATGCAAAATATGGGGTACTAAAGAACAAAAATTATTCAGGAAGATTCAAATATTCAGATAGACGTTGAGTTATTACTGTATTCAATAATTCTAAGTAAAGGAATTTTCTCCCCACTCGTTTCATGATAACTCTCATTGTCAACACTGATATTGAATTCATGAGGTAGATAAGTCAGTTTCAGCTTCTCTTATCACAAAGGTGTTCAAAGAGAGGAAGGAGGGTGAAAGCACCATTCAGTAAGGAATGAAGAGAATGCGGTATCTACGCACAAGGTGTATTCTTGCACAGGATCCCCAGTGCATGGAAACAGCAAGTCTGAAATGAAGGTTAGGAAAGAAGATAAAAGTTGAAAAGAGTCAGAGGTGCTCAAAAACACAAGACAGCAGCAAACGGAAAAAAGATGGTCCTTAACAAAACAAAAACATTCAATTTTATTTTAAAAAGGCCTACTTAACTCTTAACCTCACATTTTCCCCTTGGGAGTGCTAATTCCCACAGATACAATAGCTGTCTCCCCCTGAAGACGTTTCAAGAGGTTTGAACATTGTTGGCCCAATCTCGTGCTAATCATGATTTATTATAGTAATTCTTTTTAGAAAAAAATGAGTTCAGGATAGGATAACTTCTCAGAGTCCTCTTCAACAAACCAGTTTCACTACTCTACTATGTATAATTCGCTCAACACTCTCAGCGTAAAACTGAAGTGATACATAGAAACGTAAAACTGAACTACTAGCCAGTACTGCTTCGAGCATCAACTTTTTAGGCATATAATCAACCGCGTAAAATTGAGTTGAGATCGACTCAGAAGAATGTTAATCCCCCAAAGCACCCTCGCCGCACCACATCGCACAACATGTATCACAAAATCCATCAGATCTCTACAAGGCAACAACAGAGCAAGACCGTCATAAAACCTTCGCCGAAATCGCTCAAAAACGCTCGCAAGGCACCTTCTTCTTCTTCTCGAGGTGAGGGATGGTCTATCCCTCTTAAAGCCGCTGGTCTTGCAAAGAGAACCGTTGGACCTGGGAGCTTATTATCAAAGTTCTTCATCCACAGGTTTCTTCTTCCTTATTGGTTGAGTTTACAGAAAAGCAGAAAAGTCTGCATTACAAGTACAATAGTTTTGTACAGCTCCTCTAACATCATAACACAAAAGCGATTAGTCTTCCAACACACAGTAACAAATTTGCACCGCATTTCTGCAAGGTCGCCGCAAAAGCCGCAGTTGAGAAAGCACGCACACGCACGCTATATCTAACACCGTAAATTTGAACAAAGCTCTCATCTTCCACCATCTCGAGCTCCATGTGTGTACGGGGCGTCGTAAACACCACCACGAGATGTACGCCACGAACGTTTAAGAATGCCTTACTCCGCACTGGCAACACACAGACAGCCATTCTCTCCCTCTGCAAATGAACGCAGCGAAAGAGGAGACGAGATTTTGGTTCTTCGTTTGCGAAGTCTACATTGAACTGATGAAAACATTGATTTCGAGAAAAAGGCGGCATGCCTTCTCGTGGAAGGTGCCACTAGGTATCGATGTTCTGGAGAGACAATGTGAACTTGAACAATTCACGCGCAAAAAATTAACGCAGAACACTGAAGAGGGCAGATTTTACCCCTCCAAAGCGCAATACAGGTACCATCGCTTAGTTTACGACAAACTAGCAGATCTTCAGTGATGACTGATGAATCAGAAAGATGACTTGTATAATTAGCATGAAAGATGCATCGAAAGGTAAAGAACGACCCCATGTTCATCAAGTGAACAGGACACCATTGACACACCACCTCAGCGAACACTTGAACGTCCGCCTGGCAGAACGCCACATCCGTATTATTCATGGGAGCTGTCAGCCTTGACACCAGAGAAGCTCTTTAATCGTCCTTAAACAAATAAAACTAAATTTGATACACGTGCGAGATTCAAAATAAACAAGGAGAAATAGGACGACCCACCAGTGCTGCTATAGCGTGAGGTCAACCACTATGTGTAGTACGAGATCCACCCCTGACTACATATTTCCTCCATATTTCCAGACATTTAATTTAGCGTGGAAGACTTCATTTGCACACCTCAAACTGCACCTAGGTATGCGTTATATGGCGGTAGACCTAACGCTGTAGCCCCCATCGCACTCACCTAAGGGTCCAGTAGATGTCGAAGCACATGACGTTCAGCCAGAAGAAGGAAGCAAGGAAGCTGATGTGGATGACGGACGCTGTAACACAAGAACAATCCAATTAAGAACGTTAAGATAAATAAATCGAAAAAGTAAAATTTGTCGGATGAATTTAAACGTAGGGAAATAATTCGTCTACCTTATTATTTGCATTCCATTTGGCGATAAGTCTTTGCAAATTCAAACCTCGCTGATAAAGTATGCAATAACCACAAATAAGTAAAACTAGCTCACTGTAAAATGAGCATAAATTTCAATTAAGTACTAGCGAAATATGGCATTAAGGGCTTCAATTTACACAAGTGGCAATAAGCATCAGAAAATCAGGACTGACTTTAGCCAAGTACGTAACACAAACGGCCAGGTTACAAATTACGAGATACATATTTTTACATGTTATTTACTATCAAAAATGTTTTCTTTATTTGGTCATAAATTCTTTAGTCAATCTTAGTCGTGCTTTACCTAAAAATGCAGGCTCTCTTTTCAACTTATGGCTGAAACGAAAGAAGTTAAGTGAGACGGTTACTTGGATTTGGACCAACGTACAAGAAAATACAGTACGTCAAAGTACTGCGACTTCTTGCCAAAATTCTACACAAATGTTTTCTCATCATTCGAAATGGCTACTGCAGTGGGCTATGATCCGTGGTTTCAACCAGCACAACACGCTTTGATCTTTACAATTCACCGAGCCTATTTCGAAAACCCATTTCCATACGTTTCCCAAGACCGTCTCAAAATCACTTCAGTACCTCTTCTCCCGACCTCATTTAAAGATTAGATTAGATATAAGTTTAAGCCTCCCTATCCGCAAAAAAAGCCATCCAAAGAGAGGAAGGTGGAAGGCACCATTTAGTTTAGAAACGACGGAATGCAGAATCTAAGCACAAGGTACATTAAACAGTGAGTTGAGAAAGAAGTTTATGAAACAAGATAAAATTTGAAGAAAGTAGAAGGTGCCAAAAAAACAGGAAAGCAGTGAACCAAAAAAGAAGATGGTCCTTAACATAATAAAAAAATCATTCAAACAAAAACGGCCTACTTTACTCTCAGCTCAGGAACTCACTAATTCCCCCAGGAAGTCCTAATTAAACTCATTTGAAATGCACAAAGCATTCAATGAGTTGACGTTTAAGCGTGCTATAGAGCCAGACGCATAGCGACCATGCGCCCAATGAACTCACCCATGGTGATGCACCAGGGCATGGGCAGTTGGCTGGACCCCCACTGGACGATGACGAGGCTGCTGTAGGCCACCAGCAGGGACGACACATGCGACAGGAGACTTTTGCCGTGGACTTTAGCGTGCAACTCAGGCACGATGGCGTACACAGCCAAAGTGATCGCTAGAAATACACATGATATGAGCAAAAGCGAAGGTTGCAGCACTTTCGAAACTTTCTCACAGTTCGTCTGTGCTTGGGCAGTTTCAGGGAAGCAGACCATGGCTCTCTCGGCGTAATTTTCAGCATCCAACATGAAATTGTCGACACAATACGAAGTGGGCGGAACGGGCTCCTTCCAAACGGGAACATGAAGAGATCCATTTGATAGAAGGAAGAATTCGTCATCAGACTGAGTACCAGGTTCTAAAATGAAGAATTGGCAGTTCAAGGGTAACCCATATACTGGAACATAATCCACTGGTCTATCTTCTTGTATCTGTAAACCGTCAGAGCTTAGATGATGGAAAGTTGGCTCCCAAAGCAAAAATTCTTCGCCAGGGCTGAAACAATTTAGACTGGCGAGATCATAAAGCAAACCTTTATTACAACACTTTCTCACACAAGTTGCATTAGAGCACTTTTGCATGTGGTCTTTCTGAGCATCTTTGTAACAAAATGATGCCCAAAATTCTCGGCTGCCTTGCTCAGCAGCGACACAGTAATCATAACCTATCAGAACCACCGGGCGTCTCGTGCTGTCGACCCAAGAAAACGACACTCCACTCACTGAGTAAACCAAGCTACCATCGTTCCCTAGTTTCATCCAACGTTTTTCCTCATCTTCAGCGCAGGTAATGTTATTGAACGTGGTATCAATGACCGAGAAGGTCGTGTTCTCCTTATAGATAGGAGGGGAAAACTTGGTTTCTTGCGTATCTACACACGTTTTCGTTTCTGCCAACAATTTCTGGCCTTCTGGACAACACACTGGCACGTTTGGAGGAGGAACACACGCTTCAGCACGCCAAGATAGCTCGCCGTTCTCGTCTAAAATATGTTCGATGCAAAATGAGCCTTCTGGAAAAGCGACTCTCGTCCAAGAGTGAAGCAACTCCGTACCCACCAGGAGGTTGAAGTCACCTCCGCGGAACACGTCCTTGATATACCCATCGGAACAATTGACAGGGGCAACAACCACGTTTCCATACCATAACGGTTTGGACGCAACTGGAACGGAGAAGTCCTCATCCAGAACGGCAACAATTGTATCACTGTCATGTTCAACACATGCGCTTCCCGTCCATAACTGACGACGTCCAGCGCAATGACACTTGCTCAGAGTTAGCAATGAATAATATTCGGGATGAGACACTCCGTAATTTTCAATCTCACCAATAACGTCTGCAGAAACATGGGGATCCTCAACTCTCTGGCCAGCTCCACTGAAATCTTCGAAGTTTCGAACGCCGTCATAGTCGACCACCGGACCGACGTTGGCAGGAGTTGTGAACTTTTCGTCATGTGCTTCTACTAAAGCGGCTCGCCGAACTTCTTCATTCAATCGATATTCTGTTAAATTTTGAGCAAAAGTTTGCGCATCGTCCACATTCAAAGGTAAGAACTCGTAAAATGTTTGATTGTCGTAGGAATCGCTCAAGGAAACGTTACTTGCGGCATCGTTTGGCGCACCGCCAGCACAAGCACACACTGCTGTCAGATACAGAGCAATAAGTGCCCTCGTAATTAATTTCCTATGCATTTTTTTTGCCGTTATTCTCAGGACGATCTACCAGAACTGTTGTCATACATGCACCCTCACTTCAAGTGACACTCATAATGTCAGCGACATCTGGCAACGAAAAAAAACTTGCGATTACACACTGTAAAATATTATTCGTAGAATACTGCATACAACACAAACACGTAGACACGTAGAAACTTTAAATTAAAAAAACGGCTAGGTATTCGTACTTTCCACCACCTACTGAAAGGCATCATTTAAGCAAAATACTTTCTTCTGCTGAAATCCAAATAGTCTTCGTAATGCGGTAGTGTACCTTCGATCACAAAGCTAAGTTGTTGACTGCATAAGTGTTTGAGGAGGGGATGTACACGCACGCATAAGTGTGTGATGTACACGCACCTCACAACCATGTTTAGTGGTAGTGTACCATAAGAAGTTTACTTTATTGCAGCTAAACATATTCGAAGCCCTTACAAAGGGTCTCTTCGTTGTCAGGCTTGGCCACTAAACCACAGTGAAAAAGAATCTACAAAATACAAGAAGTATGAATCTTTGAAACTCCTGGGATGTTTCAACATGTGAAAAAATTACCTATTATTCGCAAAACCGTAAAACATAACAAATTTAGATTTATCAGTCTATTATATAACAACTTTCTATTTTCTTTTTAGAAAATATGATCTGGATAAAATTGCGGAATGTTGAACCATGCAGCAGTGCAACTGCCATAGAGCTAAAAGTACATTTTCTTACGAACAACTTGAGCGTAAAAACTATCGCGCCTTTATCCCAACACATTTTCAATAACTCACGCAATCGTCTTAAAAAGCGTGTCAATGATAGATGGAGGTCATCTCAAAGTAACTAAATTTCAAGAAGGAGCAGGACACCACGCAGTCCACCTCGACTAGCTTTTGAAACGCAAGACGATCTCTTTCACGAAAATGAATTCAAATTTGGAAGGACTCTGTTCAAGAAAGTTTTGCCTTTGCGGAAAAGCAGGCGCTGATCAAACTCGCGTATTCCTATTTCTAACAAGAAACTCAAAATTCCTCCCTAAGGCCAGGAAACAGAGTCCAAAGCCCGCTGACTCACCCCAATAAAAAGGGGTGCAGAGTGACTGGACAATTCTTAATGGGATGGCAAAGGAACACCGCAAAATATCAACAAAACCACAAAAATATGACGCGTAATGCGTTCTTCATAACCTTAGAGCCGTCCTCAACAAAAAAATTACCCCGTTTAGCCAGCAGTCCTGAGGGGACCCAACATTCTTTGCCAAAGGCGGCTCGCACGCGCTCAACCAGAATAAAGTGCCCAGGAGCCAGAAAACTTATCTAAATAATGAACCGCTCCAAAACGGTCCAGCAAGAGAAGAGAGCTCACAAGGAACGTTCAATTCCAATCAAGTTGGGTGCCACCATAGCGTGTGGCCTACCGCCATATATCGCCTACCCAAATGCAGTTTGAGATGTACTAATTAGGCGTTTTTTAGCGAAATTGAATGTATGGAAATTAATAATATCCATTAGTAACCTAACCTCACGCTACAGTTTTAGCTAGAGGTAGATCTCTACAGTGATAGAACTCACAGTGGTAGCACCTCAAGTTGATACACTTCATGTCACATGATGGTTTATCAGAGGCCTTGTCGTTAACGCTAGGACCCAACGACGGACACCTCGTTCGAGCCACAATCCATTCCTTACGCCTAGGTAACTAGAGAATTATTGTAAGTTTTTCCTTGCTTAACAGGAAAAAATTCAGGTTCGCATAGCAGTCTGGAACTCTGTCAGTTCACACAAAAGGCGAATGCTCTCAGCCACGGTGGTCACAAGCTGTATTACCTAGGTCCTCACACCCGCGTAAAGCGTTGTGTAATTATTGGACTAGTGTACACGACCCGTCAAAATGACGGGATTGTATATTTTTTTAAGACATAATTGGGTATGCGGATAACAAATATATTCATCCTAATAACACACACACGATTAAAATATTCTTGTACTTGCGTACTGGTGAAACTTGTATCACAGATACGGTCATTAAGCATTCTTTCAAAAGCGTGACAAAGACGGACCAACCAATTTAGTGCGTTCAATGAGACTCCCACTGGGCATTTCTGGAGTTTAACTATCCCACACATTTTTTTGAACTATAGTGCAATTTTTATGATTTCCCGGTATTTTTCAAGTTTTCCTGAAATTATTTTAAAAAATCGTGGGAGGGACACCAGAAGTCCCTCCCACAGCAATAACATAGAAATTACGCACAAAAAATATATATATATTTACTTATAAATTTAAGGAGACACCTGGCGTTTTATTATATAGTATTGAGGATTAATATAATTAGACGACGATGGTAATACCCCCAACCTTGAGAACACAAGCATTGTGCTCCAAATCGAAACGTGGGTACTTGTCTTAAATATCAGCGCCTATTAACTCGCTAACCGCGATGGGTTCAAGTTCAACATTCAACTCAAATTTATAGTCGATTGTTGTAAGCAATTTTGAAAATAGCAAACATTAACTGAATTGTGTCTACATTTACCTTTGTTGGTCAATGTTAAGTTTAATGCAATCACGGAAAATAATAAGGTAAATCTGAAGGATATGTCAGTTAACGATTCTGAAAATTTCGATGCCTTAAAATAGTTAATTGGATCGAAATAAACAAGTTTTCTTCTACGCACTTTCCGTCTCAAATGAGTATTTTATTAGTTATAGCGGTAAATAACTTGCCGCAACTCCAGTGTGTGAAGCGGCAAGTAATTCAAGGAGAACGTCGGACAGCAACACTGCAATGCGCACTCGCTTCCAGTGCGATCGTCATCAAAGACGAAACCAAACCTACCGCTATACCTCGTTAAATACTCATTTGACGAAAAAAGTGTATAGAAGAAAAGTTGTTTATTTTGATGTTATTACCATGATTCAAGCAACAAAAATTCGAAAATCGATGTGTAGCTGCTAATTCGAGCGCATTCGTCATCATAGACAAAACTAAACTTTCCGCTCTAAATAGTAAAATACTCATTTGAGACGAAAAGTGCATAGAAGAAAACTTGTTTATTTTGATTCAATTAATTAGGTTCAGGCATCATAAAGTGGAAAATCGATAACTGACATATCCTTCAGATTTACCAATAATAATTCCGATCCCAAGAATCACTAAAGGAACACATTTCAGAACGTTTTACAAGAATGACATTCTGCTCGCTGATGCGTTATTTTCTAATTAATCAGATTTGATGTTTTAGGTGAAATCGCTTTCCCGCGCAAAATTTGCAACACGGATTACGACCAGGTTGGGTCGGGAAAGGCAAAGTTCGGATCACGAGGTGTTAAAGTTTTCGTTAGAACTGCGTAGAAATAAAAGAATGATAGAAATTGTTAATAAAATAATAAGAAATATTGTTAATTAATAACACAAAAAAGTTAACGAACTATTTCTCGTACTTGGTGCTTTTGACGTTTTTTTTTACCCGTCATTATTACGTCGTCATCTTTACAGTCATCTCATAGATGGCGCCACCCGGTACCGTCACCTTTACAGTCAGCTCATAGATGGCGCCACCCGGTACGGCCGCCGCCATCATGGAGCAGATGTAAACACAATTTTTAACGTGACCTTAATGGGTTGCTTTAAACCTCTATTTATAATTTTCACTAGAAGAACTGTGGCTTCCCCTCACGACCCAACCTCATTACATTATTATATAAGAAAGTTTTAGCCTCCCTTAATTGCACGACAAAGACGTTCTAAGAGAGGAAAGAGGAAGGCACCATTTAGTATGGAGTTGAGGGAACGCGGAATCTATGCACAAGGTGCACAGAAGCAGGAAGCTAAGAAAGAAGTTCATGAAACAAGAGAAAGTTGAAGAAGAAAGTAGCAGATGCTGAAAAACAGGACAGCAGTGAACCGAAAAAAAGATGGTCCGTAACAAAACAAAAACCTGTTCTATTTCAACAAAAGGATGCCTACCTAACCTTTAGCTCAGGCCCTCACATTGTCCCCCTGGGAGCGCTAATTCCCATAGATACAATACCTGTATCCCCTTGAGGGGACCTCTTTACGTTTGTAATAGGGGGCTAGCTTCCGTTATTAATTAAATTCTGCTCGGCGCGGTCGCTTCTTTTTTGCGCGCTAAAGCCAACTTCGAAGTTTAGTAATTCGAAAATAACGCATCAGCGAGCAGAATTTCATTCGTGTAAAACGTTTTTAAATGGGTTCCTTTAGTGATTCTTCGGAATAAAATTATTAGGTAAATCTGAAGGATATGTCAGTTGTCGATTTTCCACTTTTTGGTGCCTGAACCTAATTAATTGAATCAAAATAAACAAGTTTTCTTCTACGGACTTTCCGTCTCAAGTGAGTATTTTACGATTTATGGCGGTAAGTTTAGTTTCGTCTCTGATGACGAATGCGCTCGAATAAACAGCTACTCATCTATTTTCGAATTTTTGTGGCTTGAATCATGGTAATAACGTCGAAATAAACAATTTTCTTCTATAAACTTTTTTCGTCAAATGAGTATTTAACGAGGTATAGCGGTAGGTTTGGTTTCGTCTTCGATGACGATCGCGCTGGAAGCGAGTGCGCATTGCAGTGTTGCTGTCCGACGTGCTCCTTGAATTACTTGCCGCTTCAAACACTGGAGTGCTTAAGTCTCGCTGAGCGGCGAAGCCGCTCAGCGAGAATGAAAATATCGATTATAACTGGAATCTGATGCTGATCCCGAATATGCAATTTGTTTTGACCGCTCTCGATTTTTTCGATTTTTTTTTTTTTTTTGAAAATTTCAAGATATTTTGTTTGGAATGAAAACCCCCCCATAAAGAAATTCCAACACTATGACAACTTCAAGTCGATTGAGAGAAATTGTGCAATATTTATAAATACTAATCACTATCCTCCTCTTCTTCAGTTTCCAACTGCTCTTCATTGTCAGCATCAAAGTTGATCTCAATTACTTCATCAAGGAATTTTTCAAAAGGATCAATGTTCATGCTCTTGCACCATTTCATGAACATTAAGGGCCTAATTAACATAATGAAGTTAGGGTTAAGCTTTGGGTTTTAGTTACGTTTGGGTTAGGTTAGGTAGGTTAGGTTAGGTTTAGGTTAGGTTCTTCAAATTCGTATTTTCACAGTTCTCCTAAGGCACACTCAACAATTGAAATTCACATTTGGGCAAAAAAAAAATTAAAAATGTATAAAAATTGAAAATAAAAAAAAAATCACAAAAAAATCGGAGAAATCGAGCGGTCAAAACAAATTGCAGATTCGGAATCAGCATCAAATTCCAGTTATAATCGATACTTTCATTCTCGCTGAGCGGCTTTGCCGCTCAGCGAGACTTGTTCCCACTGGGGTTGCGGTAAGTCATTTACCGCTATAACTAATAAAATACTCATTTGAGACGGAAAGTGCATAGAAGAAAACTTGTTTATTTCGATCTAATTAACTATGCTAAGGCATCGAAATTTACAAAATCGGTAACTGACATATCCTTCAGATTTACCCCTGGTACTTGCGCACTGGTGAAACCAGTATCACAGATACGGTTATTTAAGCATCCTTCTATAGCATAACAGAGAGACGGACCATGCAACAACTTTATTATTTAGTTGAGGGAAAATGCGCTCAAATTTTGTTTAATAACCGTTTCCTTTTGTGAGCAAATAGGAACGTTGTACTAAAACAAAATTAAATGCTCGTGAACAGTCGCATTTGAAAACCAACTCTGCTCGTAAATTTGAAAAAAAAACCATCCCAGCATTTCCCTGTAAAAGCAGAAAATTAGGAAGATCGAAGTTTTGGAGCATCATCAATGCTATTGACAACCAGCATAATTCTAATATAATACAATCGCACGAGAATGCGTCGAAACTACATCAAGCTAGTTGCAATCTACTACACATGTCTGGCCGCCAGCAATAACAGTAACTTCAAGCTAGTTATGACATCAATTTTACCAAACTGTTTTCTGGAACTACCACGAATCACTTGGACGACATCATTCCAAATGAGTCATTCTAAAGAATCACATTGGAAGAGAGGTGGTTGTTAGGCCTCGGTAATCACTTCATTCACGTTTAAAGTTCATAGTATGAAAATTTAAGCGGCACAGACTATACACGTTCAAGCCATTTCAATCCTCTGCTTTACCCAAAAATTAATTAATTTAATCGAACTGTACTGATTTCAACAAGCAATAAAAAAAAATTGAGGACGTGACAGGAGACTCCGGCAGGAGCAATACTACACACACACTCTCTCGAACGAGTCTAATCGAGAACTGAGTTACTGAGAGGTGAGAGCTCGTTTGAGATGTGGAGGCAGTGGAGCCGCTGGAGTCAACTTTGCGTTCGAACTTGGAAGCAGGGCCACATGGACCAAAATTTTTACCCTAAAGCTTTAGGTGATAGAAATTTACAGTTTGCGCTACAAACTACTCTCCACATTTATCATAGGGCTAAATTTTTTGTGAAATCAATTTCATTCCCTTTACATACGGCAGTAAGCGTCACAGGGTAATTGAAAATCTAATAGAATAATGTTAGAAGAAGTTAAATTAATGCGTATTCACTGTGAAAGAATCTCAATGTCATATATTTAATTTTTAAGAGAGGCATTGTTATGCCAAAACAATCGTTCATTTGGGCTCCCATTGAATGCATTCATAGTCATAGATTTATGTTATTAATATCTCTGGTAAGCGCACGAAAACATATCTATTCTTTAAGTGCGAACACTTGCAATAAAATCTGTGATAATCTCATAAACTCCACAGTCCACACCCGTGAGCACATTAAAAATTATCTCAAAAGCGTAAAGATCATGGCTTCCACTTGCTGATATTTCAATAAATTATTATTCCCTAACGTATGGTAGCTCTGCCTTATGGTAGTGTTTGTGATCTGGTGCTGAACAAAGCCAACACTGAGCAGTTCCTGTCACCTAGTGCATGATACGAAAGAAACTCATAATAGTCAAAAAGTATAGAAAAAAGATTGATTACTTATATATAGGAGAGTGATATACACGGAGTTCCGTAATGGGAAAATTTGCCGTAATTTATTAGGTCAAACGTCGGAACGACATTTGGAAGAAGAGGACAAACCGCTAAACTTAAATGAACCAAAAACTAGAAACTCTTCAGAGCAGGACTTCAAGTAGACAGGCGGGCGCTGGACTTAATTGCGGTCTGCGACAGTGCCGTCCTAGGAAGCAAACCGTGCTCTGTGGAGTTAGTTGCGGTTAGTCGTGATATAGTTTTAATTATAGGTTTAGTACAGTTTATCGTTATAAAGTAGGTTTTAAGGTAAGTTATAAGTTTTAAGGTAAGTTTTAAGGTTAGTTATTAGTTTTAAGGTAAGTTATAAGTTTTAAGGTAAGTTATAAAGAATGCATGGGGAAACGTCGTCCTAAGTATCCAGCTCACGGCATGGCAAGTAATTGGTTACTGAACTAATAGTTCACAAACCTCCAATAAGCTCGTGAGCATCAGGACGTGCCGGGAAGCGGAGTCAGGCGAGTGGATGGTGAGCGGAGCGGTCAGCAGCACGTAAAAAGGCGCCTCAGCCTCTCATCCTCCGGCCGCTCAGTCCTCGATGGAGGATAAGCGCAGCGTAGCGAAGCGAAGGAAAACCCACTGGCGTCCCTGCGTTGGCAGCACGGCCGAGGTTCCGCTGGGGATGCGGAGGCAGGTGGACACGACGAAGTCTGTGTATGCTCAGTTATAAAGTTGATGATAAAGATGAGTTGTCATTGGCTGGAGGCGATCTGAATCGGCATCCAGAAAATGTAAGAGGTCAGTGCAGCTTGGCTCAAATGGTGTATTCAATTGGCTGTATTTAGGATGGTAAACTAAGTTTCAAGAACCAAATACAAGCCTAGAGCTGGGTTATAGAAATTTTTATATGTTAAGGTAATGAAGTTTGCTACATTAATTTTAGATTTAATATTCAGATATTAAGTTTAACTTTATATGTTAAATGTTAATTTAATTTTAGTCCTTAATTTTAAGTTCATGAGGAAACAAGCTTAAATTTAATTAACTGTAAACGATTACAGGATAGCCTGTAAGTTTTCTGTACAAAAAGTAATTTATATTTATTAACAATCAACTAGGATGATGATGAAATAGCCTTAATCTAAATTTTATGCGTCATCATGTGTTTAGATCATTGCTAATTGGTATTCCATTGAATGCGTTTTTTAACTTGATTGTGAAATATTGTACATAAGTGTAAACAAAACAATATTGTATTACCACACGTGTAAACACTTTCTTAGGTTTAGTATGTACATTACATATAAAGTGCTGTAGGAAGCAAATTTAAATAAAAAATTGCAATTACTCTTCGGGAAATTATTTAATGTAAAAATCAGTAAACATTTTATAAGGATGCAACGTTTTTATTCCCTGCGTGGGTTGGATAAGATGATAAGTGAATGCATTTATTGATGAATGCATCTATTTACAAAGTTGAAAAATTTAAATCATGCAAAAGGAATGAATTTGCAACAGTAAAAAAATGGAGGTATGCTTCATCACCGATCAGTCTAAGAAGGATGGGATAAACCGATACAAAAGTAATTAGTGAATTGCTTCATCATGGCTCATGCCTGTTCCGTTTTCATTGTTTTAAAACTCAATGACTGATGTATTTAGCTAACAGTGAATGACTTAGCGTAATATTATGAGTCACTATCTAGCGTTCCTTAATTTTATGCTTGTGAAAGAATGAAGTAGTTAGGCAACAGACCAAAACATTGCTGCCAAAGGATAGCGAGCTATCATCAAATTATTTTGTAGATATATTCATAGTTCCCTTCCACCGCTAGTCACGCTCAAGTGTTTCAATTACTTATTTAAACAATAACACATACTGTAGGTTTTGCATCTGCACATAGAAAAACTAGAAGGACGTTTCTATCTGGATAATTGGCTCATTCTAAATGCTTATTATTTGTAATGTGCGACAAAATTTTCTATAAACCGCTGTTTTCAAGTTAGAAGACAGTTGTCACCAGAAGACAGTTGCACGGTATACTCACGGTATACCGTGCCTCGACTACAGATCAAATACCCTAAATTCGGGGTAAAAATTTTGGCAGCAACTTGATTTTTTGACTCCGGTGTTAGTCGCTGTAGCGTTTCTCAGTATTGTAACTATAATAAAAATTTGAAAATAATTTTGTTTGTAATTAATAATTTCAGAAGTATATTTAGGAACATTAGAAAATGACTGTTTAAAACTGAAAATCCTATGACACGACATACTTTTTTCCTGCACACCTTTTCCATCTTCGTGATGATTGAACTTTTCATGAATTAGGAGTTCAGCATATATGCGGGTCACTCTACTCAAATAAAGTTCATAGACCTTATTACTTCAGTAGACTACAAGTAGAACCAACTTATATAATGAATGCAGTAAAATATGGAAATAATGGCGACACCATAGCTTAGTCGTTAAATACTGCACAAAAACCTTCAGAGCAGAGGATATATCTTTTAGTGTAGATTTAGTACTTGCGCAAATAAACCGATCATGAGCGTTTCACTAAAATTAATGACGTTGTAAAACTTATCCATTATAATGTTGTACCTAGTTGTCTATATAGATGGAACTCGTAAAACTTACCTTTGTTAATACTTCTTCAAAATATGAAAAAAGACAATCACAGAGAATCAGAATCAGCAGATGTTCGACTTCGTTCATCTGCGTTCAACGAACATTGGCGCTGAAGAGCCTCAGCTTGAGGTAATCAAACTGACAGTGAATGGACAAATTCTGCTTCTGTTTTCCGTGCTAGCAGAGATTGAAAGTCTCGTGCAAATAAACTAAAATATTTATTTAAATTATTAAGCGGTAAATAGTTCCAAATAGTGGTGGTAATAAATTCAAAATTACCACTTCGCTTGTAACAAGTTCTCTCTCAAATATTATTATTCTATCTATGCATACGAATGATAATTGAGGAACATCATGAATTGCTTTCTTACGCAATTTAATGATAATTGAGAGTTGTGAACTCAGTCCCCAGCCTCGTCAGATGTTTGCGGCACGCATATAAATCACAAAGTCACACAATAAATTGTTCTTTAAAAAATATAAATTCATATCAATTACTTTATTTAACAGTATACATATTACATGAACTATAGAACCACTGAATTATTTCCAACACTGGTATTAAAAAACACCCTCGTAAATCTACAGTGCAAATGAATCAATGAGCATAAGACATGAAATTTCTTCCTTTCAGATATTTGAAACGAGTCAAATCTCGGTGACGGTGGTAAAATCAGTTAAATAGAAGACTGAAATTCACAGATCACAATTTATTACGATCTTTCTCGAGCCGCATAGCAGCGTTGCTTAGTTTTCATAATCGTACTGATATTGTAAGCCTTTGACTCTTTTCTTCAAGGTCAGCCATGAGTGAAAGGACTTCAATGCTGCTCAAGGCTACGCAGTGATGAGGTGGAGGGAGGAGTTGTAGCATAAAGGAATTCCACTGCTCCGCTTTCATACGTCCAAGATACTTCACAATTTTTCGCCTACTAGTTATTAAATTTCCAGTTTTCTTTTTCGTCGAGTAGAATAAGTGCGACGAAAACTGATTCTTGAGGCGCGTTACTCCCTGTGTTATGCAAAACGAAGTCACAAATGAACCTGTGCTTGCATTCCTGACGTACACAAAAGAAAATTCTACTAACTTTGTTATAGAATAACATCATTGAGCGCTAACAAGCGTTTCTTCGAAACGTGCACCTTATGTTATACGTACAGGGTAAGGATATGAACGAAGAGCTTAGAGTATTAGAGTAGCAAGAAAATGACTAGTAAATATTAAGGCATAATGAATTAAGCTTGGTATTTAAACGGTAATAGTGTCAATTTTCTCCCAAAGGCCGTGTAAATAAAAGTGATAGTGTACCGACTATGCAAATTGTTTAATTATAAGTCTATATCGCTTGTGAAGATTATAATGAACGATAACAAGGTAATGTAATTCATGTAAGGTAAATATACACAAATAGGGTTAATGTGGTGACACGTCACTATGAAATACTCCAAATTTTAAGAGCACACTAACTATGAACATTGTTGTATTACCCGATAAACATTTAGCTGCTCTGAAGAGGATGTGATTCGCTTTGCTGACAAACTGTCCGTTTTTGCAGAGCTACTTCGCACGTCTTCGTATGGAAGAGACTCTGCGTCACCAGTTTTTGTCGCACCGCGTCAGAAGTCAGAGAGTCCCTTGCCGATACTGTCAGCCAAGTTCGAAACGTTCGGCTGCCAGGTGCTGCTGTTCAGCGAGCTATCTGTAGAGAAACAGACGTTCCTTTCGAGTTACACATCAACTCAGGCGGACAACTGCTTTTACGGATGAAAATTGGTCTTGATTATTCCTAAATGTACATAACTTGAGTACAGCAAAGTATTGGTTGAGAGACAAGGACTGGTGAAACTTGAAGACTGATAGTGCTTTTTTTGCGCATATTAAAGAGGTATTCAATGTTTGAAAAGTCTGAACAACACAGTGAGTCTTTAAAAGTAATCTCCCACTTTTTAACCAATCAAATTTATAGATTAAAAAATATATTTACAATCATTTTACATGGAATGCTCCTATTCTTTCATAACAATTAGTTCTGTAACAGCTGCGACGAACAGCGTAGCTACATTAAATCCTAAAAAAGCATTCAAATTTGATCTCAAAACGCCTTTTTTCACTCAAACGTAACCATCGAGATTTTCCACATTATTCCCCTAATACGAGTGAGATCGATCTCAGAAAGCTTGAAAATTCTACAGAAATTCCCTAAATGTAGTACGCAGGAGGCATGCTGAAAATGTTTGCTCTTCTCTGGTGGTTTCAAGAGTTGTAGTTTGATGAAGTTTTACTATTTTTTACTGGCGTCTTCATGGTTTTGTTGAAGTTCATGCCCAATAGAGCATATAATGTCTTAAAGACATATAGGGAAATAAAAAATGAGCATATGAATGTCTTGAATAGGAAGCTAGACTATAACAGCTGGAGACGAGTAAGGTAAAGGCAGAATACAGACAGAATACATGGGAACACTATGGTACATATTCGTAAACGTAATATTCTACCATGAGAGGCATATTTCAGTGAATATAAGTTATTCTTAGCTTTTACACTCAGATAAAGTAAAAGCTAACAAAATAGCTTCCAATGCGCGTGTACGCTGAGTTTTTTAAATTGTGATTAGATGCATAATTGAAAAAGGAAACGTTGATTTTAGATAAAGTACGTATGAGACAACTCAACACCCAGTGGTTATGAGGGCAAGCAGGTGAATGAAGTAAGTTCGAGGTACTCAGAAATACAATTTTTGATAAACAATTCTATAAAAGTGAGAATCGTTAGAATGATTATATTTTTACTTCTAAAAGAATACAAAACGTCTTGAAAAAGCTTACAGAATTAAAAAAAAACGACGAATAGAAATCCTTCACGGTACATTATACACACTCCACAATCGTTCCAAAATTAAAGTACCAGCTTTTCTATGCAACCCTTGACGCAACAAGAAATAAAGTAATTTAAATGTAACACCCTTCCCAACCATTTGCCACTGTGTGCTCATTTCTCTCACTGCGGTGTCTCAATTAAAATATTGTCTTCCAATAGAGGTATAGGTCAAATAACTCTTCCCAGAATTGAGTTGCTCTACAAATTCATTTTCTGTCATTCACTTGCGCGTTACTGAAAGTGTGAGTTATATATATTTTCCTTATTGATTGAGTTCCTAAGTAAAGTTGTGTTTTCTGTATAGACTTAAGGGTAATGGTTTTGTCAATACTGTCGTAAGGGAATAAGGAAGCTAGAACTACAGAATGCTGGGCTAGTCTTATGCCATTACGAGCTTAAATCACACTTATCTTTGTATTGTAGATAATAGATATTAGGTACGACAGCAAGAAAACACTTGAGTTGATTTCGTCTGTTCCAGGGTAAATCTATTTTTGCGACTCCTCGGATATTCTTCGATGCATAACATTTTTATCCTTATATTAATTAACCAAATTTAAGAACCGTCGCGCCAATAAGTTTAAATAAAAATCTTTCAATTACTTCATCTGCACATATACCCATTTACACTCAAATCACATTGAAACCTTAGTGATATTGACGTGTATTGAACCCTAAGTATTCTTTCCCTTTTAAAACTACAGGTCGTTCTCTTTCTCTCTCTCCGTAAAAGAGGGTCATGTGGCAGGTGATATTGCCCAAACAAGGTAGCCCTTTCTTTTCATGTTTCTGCGGAGCAAATATTGTCTAGCCTTCTTACTGATGATGTTTCGTGACAATATTAAATGTCATGGTCGACGTGTGCACCGGGCTCCTGTCTCAGTGTAAACAGAGTTCTCTTTCTTGTAATTAATTGCTAGTTGATTTGATGAGCACCTCTCTTGATTTTAGGACTATATGATCTGTTGGGACTTAAGAAGTAAAAGATCCAGTTTAGTACAAAATGAAATTCAACTTACTTTAGTTAATTAGCCAAGTATGGCAAAAATATTCATATCTGTCACTTCAGAGGAGTAAAGAGATCATTTTCAAGCTAAGAATTTGCTCATCATAAGGGGACACATTGACGTAAGTTTCTCCCACATTCTCATAAATGAGATGAATTGACCAATAATACTTATCTTCTCTTGAAAAAGTTATACCGAGTAACAGCCAGTATCCAAATGAAACAAAGATGGACAAAAACGGTTTATAAAATAATATATGGGATGCTTATCGCCGTCAACTACACCTCATGATTCGAACTAATGGAACACAATAATCAACTTTAAAATGCGTTTTTAGCATAACCCAAACATATAAAATAGTCTCCCGTACACAACACTGCATGATTTCAAGCAATTTGAAGACGACCATGCAACTCTGTTAAACAAGAGTATACTCCCACTGGAAGGCCGTCACGTGTGTATAGATACTGATAGTCAACGTTAACACACGTCAAAGAGTAACCCTGTAAATCTCTAACAACATGACCCCAAAGGCGGGATCGCGACTGCGTTTTAGAGCAGCGATGTAAACATTTTTGTCATAAAAAGGGGGACCGCGATAAAATTAGGGCTTTCCACTAACCGCCTCAACAAGGGCCTGTTCGTAAAACAGGGTCCCGCGTCAACATGCTTTCCTGACACTCTCACGAGTAACAGGCTTTCGCTCTGAATTCAAGGAACCTGATATACGTTGCCAAAATCTGGTACGTTATTAGGTAAGTTCAAAATATTTAAAATCTAAAATCTAGATAAATTAGAATAAAATATGCCATATTTTCAGGTTCTTCATGTTACTCGAGTCGGTACTAACTTTTTTGAAATGGCTGTTGTAGAAAGGTTCACAAAGTTTTTCCAAGTTACAATTTTCTAACCCATGTGTCATTTTCATTAGAAACCATGTTCAATTTTAGTAATATTTGACCCCAAATAACTATGCAGCTTTATTACTGCAAGTGTAAATGCTTTAGCGGTTTTTGAGGGATCATAGGCCAAAGATGTTTTTTTTAATTTCTGTGAAGAGTTATAAATGTAAGTTGTGCAATGTACTCAATTATTAATCTCTTTTGTTTGAAACGAACCATGCTCAGTTTTATATCTAAATCAAAATCAAGCTCTTGGTCGTACGGTTCTGAAAGTTATATACACGATTTTATAATGCCATAATTCCTATAGGTAAACCAGAGCTTCGGAGGCTTCCTCCAGTTGGAATATCCTGAAAGAAGTACTACCTTATTATGCAAATCCACAGTACCTACCATCTCTTTCTACACTATACATGCTAGACGTATTGCATATTCGACCAAATGACCAAATTGCACTTCAATAATTTCTTCAAGGTTGTTTTCATATTCCAAACATTTTAGTTGATTATAAGCCACCTAAACGGAATAAATTGTTTACTTTGAAAAGTATAATCAAATTTATAGCGGAAGTAGCAAGCTTATCGAAGAGTGAAAATTATTACGTTGATAACTTGCATGTTAAATTTATCTATACTTGTGAAGAATTCACGCTTGTTTTTTTTTTAATTAATTTATTCTGTCTCGAACTTTGCATAACACACTCTCTATACTTAGAATCTCTTCTCTCCTTTGGATTTATGCTCTTCATTTCATCTTATCTCTTGGTATTCTATTCTGGAGATAAAGTCTGCTTCCCTTTTGGCTCAGATTATTCCTCTTTTCCTGCACTTGTTGTCGATTATGGTCACGGATTGCTTGGCTGTCTGCCGCTCGTATACCGTTGCCGTCCTATCCTTCGCTGCCTCTCTCTGTTGACTTGTTCTCCCTTCCTTGGCAGAGAAATGATGCTCAAGTAATTATAAAAGCACTTAGGTAATATAACAACGGCTTTAGAAACAATGTTAATATGTCAAAAGAGGAATAAACACTGTCTCCTCGGTGGTGCTGGAAATTAGAATATGCCTTTAACTTTCTATTTACCACACGATAGTTGACCAGATGGGTGTCACAGATGATTATCTTCGGAAGGTAAACAATTTATTGAGAGACTTATCATTAAGAAGTGAGGGAAAATAACGCTTTGAATCAAATTACCGTACATACTTTACAGTTCGTTTGAACAGCTCATATTATTTGGCCCCATGAATTGAAATAAACTTGAACTTTTTTCTAACTCTATTACTAAAAGCGACACGAGAGGGAAGGAAAATACAACCATATTGATACGTAGATTTTTTCCGCACACTCTTCCTTTCTGTGTCTATTAAAGGGAATTATCCTTATATCAAATGAACTGATAACCAAGATGCCAAAAACGCTCATTTTATGTGGATGATTCCACAAGTATACATAGTTTGTTTCTTAAATAAATATTTTCATTATATTCACCGGCACCAGGACTCCGAGGAAACCTCACCAAGGAGCCTGGGCGGTTTTTCAACTTTCCGCGTAATGTTGCTTACCACTCGTTGCATGAATACTCAAAGCCTCGCCCAAGAAGGGACTCTCCTCAGGAAAGACAGCTAGCAAAACAAGCACACTGATGACGGAGGTAGAGCCTACCCCATCAACACCATTGCAGCTTGACGATCACATAACAGGTGAAATCATATTGAGGATCGAGCTTCACGAGGTAGAATTCAACAAATATTTATATGTGTCAAGATAATGCGTTTGCAATAACTGTAAAACGAATAAGAGGAGTAAGTGAGCGGTAAAAGTAAAAAGAAACAAGAAAGAGCAGCAAAAAAAACGTAGAATATGAGATACACAACTTGTTTCAAAGGCAGAGTGCAAATCAAGATTATAAACAAAACAAACAAAATAAAAACAAACAAACATCGGCATCTAAGGATGCTTTATTTCCATTCAAGCCTGATACATATCATCTTGTTTATTGGTTTTTCAAATGCCTTATAACTAACACTATATATAGGACACCATGACGGCTCCCCCCGCAAAGCCGTTACGCATTTCCGACACCTGGGTAGAGTGGGGTATCGTGCTTGAGTTTTCCCTTATACCCAACAGGGAAATCGCCGCGCAGCGCCGGGATTCGAACCCACGACACTTTCGTGGAAGGGCGATGCCTTAACCGCTGTGCCACGGCGAGCAACTAAACGTCAACTGGAGCATAACCAATCTAAAGATGCAATGCAGTTAAAATAATGAGATCGCAGATGAAGGAAAGAAAATAAAAATAATTAAGCGATACAAGCTGAAAATGCTGGGAAAGTATATTTAAATGCCTGCCCACTGAAACTTTGAGGTCAGCATTTCAAATATTAAGCTCAAATACCTATCTATTCTTGTTTAAGTTAATTTTATTTCAGTTCTAACGTTCTCTACTGCGAAGACCTCCTTCTTATTCTGTATAGAGCAGTCGATGAAACCACAACGATAAGGTCCTTTGTAATTAATCTAGGCGTAGAAATTTTGTCATTATTTGTTTCTTTTAAGAGATAGCGATTTATAACTGTGTTTCTATTTTATATCATGTACCCATGTCTGTATTTTATTACGTGGAATACCAAGAGAATGAGAAACCTAACAATCATTTTCCTGCTTTTGGAGTGTAACTTGACTTTTGGATAATTCTGTCGTAAAATTAGAAACTACGTCATTTTTACGTTTTCCAACTCTATGCTTATTTTTTTATTGTTCCCTTCAATTACACTGAGAAATACAGTCGTCATTTCGTTGTAGCAAGATGAGGTGCTTCATTTTTATCACGGAAAAATGAAACTTTGAAGTCTGACGATTACGTTTCGCTAAACGCTCTGGGCCCAGTTAGTATTGAACTTTCGATCAGAAATACGTAAATATTTCAGCAAATAAAATTGGTACACCTGCTCATTGTATCCGAAAGGTATCGATCGCTACCCCATGCAGTGAACGTCACACGTTTCACCAAAATGTAAACAGATGAATGAAAATGAGCGTAACCTAAGATTAGCATTCATAAACAAATTATTTCACTCATCATGTCATGAACAAGATTTAAAATTTATTTCTATGTGTATACATATTAATTTGTTTTAAACGTGTGCGTTTGTGCTATATTTTTTATAAATTACTTTTGTCCAACCTTTGCTGATTACTTGAGAATCATTTAAGATTGTATTTTAGTCGCTTCAGTAAAGTATTTAATTTTCTTCTTTAACTAATAGGGAACATTCTCTGAGGCACTCTCCAGCAGTATTTAAAGTATAAGTAAATATAAGTATATTTATTTAGTATTTAAAGTATAAGTATAAGTATAAGTAAGTAAAGTAAAGTATAAGCTGCCAATCCTCATGCATATGGTAAAATATCCAAGAGTATTTTCATTTTGTCTCTCCGAATAATAGCAATGATCCTTGACACAGCTACCCACTTCTTATGCATGGCTTATCTATCAATTAAGGACCTAATATTATTTAGAAGTCATTAAAATCAATTTTTTGTAATACATTTCATGTACCAAATATTTTACAAATAAACCGGTTTTCTTTCTTATTTGTGATGGTTTCACAGCACGCTAGTGATTTTGCTTTATTGAAGAACCTCATACTTTATCCCTTGTATAGGTCTCCCATGGCAGGAGCCGTATTATTTTAACAATATACGTCCACGTACTGTTGAACGATGACTTTGAAAAACTCGCGCCGCCAGGTGTATCGCCGCGACGACGTAAATTGTTTGAAAGTCTTGCCCCCCGTTTCCACTACACTACATTCGGAAACTTTTTCCTGTACAAAACGGCAATCGAAAAATTTTAATTTAGCCTATATTCTGTTGCATATTTGGTAAAAGATCAAAAATGTAAATTTGTGTATTTTTTAGTTTACAAGAAATTCGTTCAGTGTAATTATTGATGGTTTGGTTTTGCATGCCTACGGTTTTTTAGTGAAACTCTCTAGTTCAAGAGTGGTTTTGAGTTACCTTTGATTTGATGACAGCACACCCGTACCACTAAATATGGCAGCAAAATTCTGAGGTAGCCATGAGACTTATACAACCTCCTGAGAAAGAACTACAAAGAGTTACAATAAAAAACATTTACTTGGCGTGAGTCAGTGACTAAATATAGGTTCTCTAGATTACAGAGAGCATAAAGGCAATGAAATCATGCTTCTGAAAAAATTTGGAATTTAAAGGTCAAAACCAAATAGAGAGTATTGTTGAGCAATAACCGCAGTAAAAATTAAAGCGCTCTGTGCGCACCTCAAAATATGAAACACGGCCAAGCAGTCATAAATATCTTTTATACAAAGGTAGTATTTATTACGTATTCTTTTTCCTACGGTGCTTCTCTTAAGGCAAAATGGTTTGATCGTTTAGTTTGTGTTTACAACGAAATGCTGCCGTACGTTATTCTTTATTACTCAGATGCGAAATGGCGCGGCACGTTTGCCTTGAATTGTTTTATAGTTTGGGAGTTTTTCAAATGTAAAAGAAACTTATTCCATAATAGAACTCAATGAACTGAGAGCATTCTGCTCCAGGTTAAATGAACGGTAACTATACATAAAACATCACTCCTCCGGATTTGGTTATTTGTTCAGAATATTGGGTGGAAGAAATTTTACCTCTTCTACATTTCTCTTACGGGGGTTATAGAGACGAGAACACTTGGACTTTATGAATGTTTAATCTTTCTCGTGTGAGGTGCAGCAAGTTTTCTTAAGAGAGGGGTTGAATGATCGCGTTTCCTGAAATTACCTTTGCACACCACTTTGGCTGCTAAGTTCATGCATTTTTGCGATTCTTTTTTAAAATACTGAGGTATATCTCCTCAGACTAGACTGCAATAATCCAAACGCGATTACAACGAATCACCAATAATCTAGTTTTTTTCTTCAAATGGGTTTTAAATGCGATGAAAAACATTAAGGTTCCGCCAATTCTGCTGTATATTGTTTCTACGTGTGGTTTGGAAAACATATTTTGTCAAATCTTACTCTAAGGTTTTTAACTTTGTCGACGGGCTCTATTACATCGGCTCCAAAGGTCAGCATAAATTTCGGAGATTTTTTGATTGCATTCTTTGATCGAAAAATAATGCATTCCGTTTTACTTGCGCTAAGTTTAAGGCCATTTTGACCATACCATGATTTCCGGTTCTTTAGGTGGCTTTCAGTGTTGACTTGTGTTTCTTTCCAACCAGCTATCAAAGTTACGGCAATTAGGACGCGGTGAGCAGCAGGTGTGTCGAGGTAGCGCGGCGCTGTAGGCTGCCGCCGGACTGTGTAGTAAATTCCCCTCGGTGTCCAAACCTTCGCATCCCAGGTCGTTCTCACCGGCCACATCGGTGGGTCAATACCGATCGCATTGATCACCTGCTTTTCTGTCTTGATTTTATGGATCTGTTTAAGCTCACAAGTTGATGATTTGCCCTGTCCAATCTTCCATCGCGGATGTCAATCGTGGTACTCCGAAGATGTGAACAAAGCTGTGCGGTTGATTTGTATATTGATTGATCTTATTTGCATGAATGCCTCAAGAGCAAATGCCGCTTCTTAATCGTGACAGGTGTACAAAAAAAAAACGCCGGCTTTCCTTGGTATTTTTCTAGATTTCAAATCTATTTCAAAGTTTTAAATTAAACATATGAAGCTGATTATGAGAGTGATGATAGAAGACTCATCACATTCCTACGTTGTGAATTCTGTAAGCACACATTTTTAATTATCGAAAAATTGCATTGCTTTCAATGCCATCACATTTGAATGCAGATCCCAAATGGTCAGGAATGGAGAGTTCAGCAAGGTACGGGTTTTTAGAGTGGAATAATAGAAAATCGAAATGGTCGTGGTGCATCGGAAGTCCTAGTGTACTGTACCATGCACTCTACCGTATTTTTCCGACAAATTTTAGAATTTTAATTCAACCTAGAAATTTTGCGTTGTAAAACAATAGTCCTTATTGATTTGAGAGTTTCAAGTTTGACTCTTCTCTATTTGAGCACTGAAGATGGAGTATTAAGATAACTAAACGTTTGTTATTAAAAGCTTCATTGATACCTTGGTTCTCCTTTTTTTAGGTATGCTATTAATTTACAGTTTAGTAAGGAGATTGGAACAATTTAAGAGAAACTTGTTGAAATTGACCAAAACTTAGAGCAACTGTTAGCTTGCAGCTTTGTGCATAGAATTTATTGAACATCTGCATCGTGCACTATTTCCTGAATTGGGACAGCTCGAAATATTTTGCATTATATTCCAACTGCTGCTGCGTGGCGCTCCCACGTACACGGTCCCCATGAAGTAACCTCACACGGAAGCCTAAACATTGAGAAGATTAAGAAGTGAGGAAGAAGACGTGTTTACTGGGACACCTCATGTCACTATACACAAGTGACTCGCTTGGCTACATTCATTCTTTCTATTTCAGCATCATGGCCCTATCTGGGTTAGTACGTCACTGCTTTGAGACTGCCTTCCCTGTTATTTTATCCTAGTTTTATTTCACTTGGTGGTATACTGTAGCTGTAAATTGTACGTAAATTGGGCTAATGTGTTACTGATTTTGAATTTATTGAGCATGAGCTTAGCATTGATTTTTTACTACGCCATTTTTTTAAACAATGAACATCATTCGCTTACCTGATTACAGATATATCAGTACAAATATAAGTGAAAACACGCAAAATTTAGGATTCGTTTGTTTGAGTAATGCATCAGAAAATGTTTCATCCCTCAGAAATCCAGTTTAGTTTTCCATTATAATTCCTAAGTTTTCCAGCACAGGCAGAAATTCAGTAATTGAAATGCAATAGTGGGTGGGAGGGAATAAACATGCATATAGTACTTTTAGGATCGTCAACGAAATCGGAAACTTTTACACCCAAATGTTTATATGACACATGAACCGATGTTGTTCCAGGCTCCACTGAAAGTAATTGAAAGATTGGTTATAAGAATTAAAATTTTCTATCACACAAACCAAACCACTTCTACTACACTGAAAATTTTTCGGTACAATTAAGCATCGCCTCGCTAACATTACGGCCAATGAACCTAATTGTGCGGCGGAATACCGCGGTCAATGAACGATGACTTTTGTTTCTACGAACATCGTAGCTAAGGAAAGCTCCTACAGTATTTCACTATCATCTACAGAATAACCCACTTGATGAGTGGAATGGCTATAGACCCTGTTACGGACAATGTCAAATCTAGAGCAAGCCATTTACTTATTTGCTGTATTGCCGGCAATTGTGAACGTCAAAGCTCCGTCATCAGCGAGCTCAGTTGAGACAGAGCGGTATGTAGCAAGAGATGGCTCGCTAACTTGACTGTTGTTATTGTGTTCCCTAAATTTACTCATTTTCAAAGTTATCGTTGCTTCAAAAGATACCAGGAAACGTCATTTTTTCTCACAAAAGAGAGCGTCCTTTTTCAACGTCATTACAAGGAGCTGCGGCTGCATACGGATTTGAGATTTTGTGGTAAAATGCTGGACGATGTTTAGACATTCGATGTCAGTGTCATAAGTCACATTCTTTGCAACAGAGTGGCATGGTTTATTGGGCTCTTAAAATAAATTGAGTTCATTTGCGTTGTACTACACTATCCGTAAGAAATAACCTTTCATATGCAAAACATAATGACAGCGTAAAACCATGTTGAACAAAGCAACTATCCTCAAAAGTCTATTAGTTCTTTTATTTGCGTCGACCCAATGTTGATTGTTCTCGTATTTATGTTATACTCACTCGTTACAGATGGTTGAAATTATATCTAGCACTTTAGTGTTTATTTTTATACCAGCGAGGTGTTCTTGTCAACGATGTATATGATACAATTTATGCGTATGAAAGCGTCTCTAATATCAAGTTATTTTTTAAAATGAAGGATATTGGTTCTCTGTTATAAGTTTATTCTTTCGTATCGAATTAGAAACTCACCGCACAACAGACTACGCTCTAGTAAATATCCGGAATAAATGTTAATTAATTACATAACGTCGATCAGACATCGGAATCGGCAACAAATTCGGAGTGTTTTAAAAACTGATTGGTCGAAGATTTGTTGTAGGCTCTTTCGAGAATATAATTTTAGGTGAAAGATTTTAAAAAAATTTTGTGGAAATTTTTAAATCGTTGACTTCGTTTACTTCTAAGCTAGTAGCACGCATGCTTGTTGAGAGACTCACTACATGATTTTATATACGAAAGAGATGACTGTCACTCCACACAGTGCATGCATTAGCACCAATGAGAAACAGAAACACATAAGACAGTATGTACTGCAATAGCTCATAAATAAAGTTTCGTAGTAAAAGAGTACGTGGATGCAAGGTATTAATAGAAAACGTGATGAACATTAGTGCAGTGTGCTAAATGCATATCGTAGGCAGATCTACATGCCAGAGAACAATACTAATGTTTATTTCGCGAGCATCTTTCAAAAACAGTAGGGCACGCCTGTAAAAATTAACTGCCTGTAATTAAATATGTATTTTTTGGCCTGTCATTAACGTGTGAACAATTTCTAGGTGCTCTTTTGATCATTTCATGACATTTGCTCCCTGTAATTCTAATCGCCGTAGGTACGTTCACAAAAGTATTTGTATTTTTTATCACCCTAGTACCCTGCTCTAATTTAACCACCCTAAGAGTCAATTCAGTTTACTGTACATTGCCTTTGGCATCGAAAATTCCCGACTTAGGAATCTTTCTTAGTCACTGTAGATAGACCTGACTGAACGTTCAGTCAAAAAATTTTGTTAAGTAGAAGTACGATTGCTTGCGGGGGCGATGTTTCCCTAACAGGTTTCTAAATGAGAACGTTCGCTACAATTCCAGAGGCTGGCTTCATGTATTACCTATCTTGGGTTTGGAATTACGTAGTAACACTTGGAAAAATATCTATGTCTGTTCCTTTAATGACAGAAAAGTAAACTATCAGATATGAATGTGGAATTCTTTCTCTCTTTAATCTTTCTTCTAAAACTAATAAATATCGCTGGTAGAAAGTGCCTGAACGCTTAACTTTATTGCAAATCTGTAGTTATCTCTGGATAAAAATATTGAAGCTCAATATATAATTAGCTAGCTGCCACACCTTTGCAGAATTTTATTTTAAAGGAATTATAGGAAGAGGTCATTTACATTATAGAACAAAAAACCATTTGATCTCGAAAAATTGTACACATTATGATTTATGTGATGCAACGTAATTATATAATTATTTATTGTATTTGAAAGGCTTGCAACGATGATATAACTTCATGAGTAGTGTCTTTGAAGACAAAGCTTAGGACCATGAAATCGCCGGTCCGTGGTGGACTATCGGAGTCCATGATAAACACAGGTCTTTGTCCTAAAGTGCACCGCAAGCGCTCGACGTATGAAAGCGTTTAGCGACTCATCCAAACATTTTGGTTTGAAAGTTGTGTGATTTTATACCAGGCTCTGAAAATCGGAATAGGTCATCCGTAGACTTGAATGCATGCGGCGTGCTATCCATCAGTGAGAAATAAGAAGAGAGAAATTTTAGGAAAAAAATAGTAATTATGAAGCAAAAAATTGAACGAATTACCAAGAAAACTTTATTTTCTTAAAAAGTAGGATATTTTAAGCTCTTAGGGAGACTCATATTTTGATATTTGTTTATTGGTTAAAGCCTTCAGCTTGATTGTCTACTAAGAACAAAAACCCATATTTGTAGATGAGTAATAATTGCCATCGTACGAACTTAGTTCCATTCTCCTGTGCAAAGAGAAACCTTCTTATTAATAGAAGTAATATCAGCGGAAAAAATTCTCATGTAGGATGTTGTAACAGCAACCAGGAAAAAAAAGCTATTATTACCTGATGGTATAAAATAAAAAGTATGATATTAGACTGCAAACAAATTCTATCTGTGTATAACAAATAATTTAAGATATTGTCTTATCCCCGTAATTGATTATTCCATTGTTCTATTAACGTAATAAAATATTTTCGTCAGCCTTGAGTGACTTTCTTTTCTAGTTTCTGATTTTTTAGAATCTTTTGTTTCAGCATTGCTGAGAGAGCAAATTTCCTAAAATTATTATGGGTTAATTTTTGTTCTTCGAGGTAGTTGCTAGGTACTTGTTGATTTGTGCTTACGAAAATTTAGCTTGAAAATTTCTGAGCCGTAATTCCTTTATTCCATGTTCATGTTGAGCCCTCTGCTTCCCCTCATATCCTTTTCAACAACATCAACGGCTACCGCGGAAGCCTATAAGCTCAGAAACCAATGATGGTTTTTGTATTATCTTTATTGAAAATAAACTGTTTTCTTTCTTTTTCATTTCTCAGCGTCATCTTATAAAGCAATGTAATTCATACTATGCATCAAATTTTTCGGAAATGGACTGTTTTCTTTTTAATAGTATTGAATGAGGTCTGTGTTCGCATCTCGAGGCAATTTCTTGTTTATGACACTTGTAAATATATAATGAGAGCATTATTCAGGTAATAAATGCATAAACTAATCCGTTGTGTTGTAAAATGTTTTGGTTAGCATTATGCGACAGTCCTTTATATATTTTTGACTCCAATAAACTCTTTTTTGATAGTATGAAGTTCTCCCTAATGGGGAACTAATTGAATTTGACTTTTAAAGGTTGAATATCGAGGAATTTATCGATTTCACAAGGAGATGTTCTTTTACAAAGGCGGGTCACCAGTGCTCCTGGTAGAGCACATTTAATAGCTAAATGAATGGATTACGGCCTCTGACTCAGAAGGAGTTAGGCGGTATTCGGACGCAATATTCCAAGCGTCTACAATCAACAACAAAATTACCACAAGCCAACACCGGAGGAAAATGAGAGAATAGTTTCACTCGCCGGTATGGGGGTTTATTGAGGAGAAGGTTGCACTCCGAAGAGCGAGGCTTGATTCTTGTTCGAGGGACGATCTTGGGGAGAGTCCGAGGAGGTTGAATAACTTCAGACGATTCGTTCAGCTCAGGCTTGTGGAAGCGCGTGCTGGAGTGTGAAGTCGATGATGGTGTAAGTGTGGGAGGTTCCGACACTAAGTGAGCGGTGAATTTAGTGATGAGAATGGGGATAGCTACCGGTTGGGAAAACTCGGTAGGAAGGGACTCTCGACCCAAAGGTAGTCACAACTAAAGGTTTAAGCGGCTTAGCTGCAGGGATGCAGGCCTTCCAGTTTCACTAGTTAAATAAGAGGGGGAAACTCGGAGAATCAACTCAGAGGCAAAACCCGGAGGATGAACCCGGAGGAAATTTGAAGGCGAAAACTTGGAGGAGGTAAGCTCCTTAAATTAAGAAGTTAGGGTTTGGTTTCATACGTGTTTGTGAGTGCATGGATGTGGTCCAGTCGATCCTGTCAGGGGACATCGTGCTGGATTATTTGAACCAACAAAACGAGTCTATTCATAACACATGTGCAAGACTGCGCAAACTGCAACATTAACAGGATAAACAATGGCAGGAGTCTGGTGATAAGAATCAGTCCGCAACTCTAGCGCCCGAGTCGCGGCCCGAATCATCTTAACACCAGAATCAGTGTTCCAGACCAACTGGTCACAAGCTCTATCCTGACATTTCAAGCAGCAACACAACTGAGTTTAAATGAACTACAGCCAAAATAATAGCTGAAGCACTGAGGTAATTAGATAATTAATGTACTAAAATATAAGTATGAGAAAAGGTGAAGTCTCTATACTCTATTATTCAGATGAGCAAGAATTGCAGCAGAAGTTACATAAAAAGGAGCAGCACATAAACAGACACGAAAGTCACAACAACTAAGCTGAGAACAAAGTTACAGTGATTTAAAAAAGGCTCAATTAATTCATGGAAAAATGTTGACACATAAGAACACTGCTTCTATTCCTAAAAGACATGTCAAATGTAGTTAGGTATTTATAAGGAACAATTATTTATGTGAATAGATTTGAAATGCGTACTACAGAAAATACAAACGCGATTTGCTGCAATATCCTATTTTATTTCTTAAGATTTTTGGACTTTAAACGTTGAGTGTTGAACGTGAAAAGAATTCCATACTTAATTACACAATGCACGACAGTAAACAAAATAACTAAAATTCTAGCTACTGTACTGCCAAAAGTTAATTGAATTATAAGGCTAACAGGACTGGTAAAAAAAACACCAGTGAATGTTCCTAAGACACAATAACGAGCGCTCCCTAACAGGGAACAAGTTAGACACAACACAGGAAAGTTAAGACATAATACAATTACTCTAACACTTGATACTTACAATTGCCCGCTCTGGGGCCCAAGCGCTAGTCAGGAGGATCTATACGAGAATGACGACTCTGCCTGGGAAGCCGGCCTTATATGCGCTTTGAGCGGACGAGCGTTTCCGGAATTTTCCGGAAACGGATGAACTTGCGATATGGTTCTACGTAAAAACGCCGTTCTTTCTTGTCGAAGTATTTCTTTGGTCAAGTTTTAATAGATTTAAGGGTAATGTTGAATGAGAATAGTAATCTAAAATTTTAAGAATGATTACGTTAACTCTATTTAATTTTTAGAAGATGGTTTTAATAATTTATGAAATTTAGACTGAAGTGCGGCTGAGGGCGATCACTACAGCTACCCTCCCCCCAAAGGAGACCGAAAGGTCTGGTAACAGTGAAGCTGTTACTTGTAAAGTGCAAGTCAGGAATACGAAGGAGAGATTCCAAAAGATGCTTTGACAGAAGAAAATAGATGAAAATAGTGGAAGGTTAACTGTGGAACTATGAAAGTTTCAGCGCGGATCCCCAACTGGGACCATAAAAGAATCTGTGAGGTTAGCATCACTGAGCATACGGTGCCAGAGTATCCGCCGAAATGGAGGCGCCCGAATTACCTGATTCCGACTGCGTTCTTTGAACGGTGTAACGGGGAATCTAGAATTGGTCGACTTCCACGACTTTAGAAAATTCAAAGCGAACTAAGACGTACGAATTCGTTGGCTCGACAGGTGTTGACCTGAGGCGAAGTCGCAGTCTAGGTTTTTATAGTATGCCATAGTACAAAAAAAATCCGTTCCTTCCTTCCCAAAACACATATGCCGGTTACAACGGCAATTGTGCGACGTGAGTCGTTTGCACAACTACCCTAGTCAACGTGCGTGCTCCTCAGGCGTCCCCAAGGCTACCAACACACCGACCAGGCAGCAATACAAAAATGGGAGATCGGGAAAGACTTAGTCAAGTGATGGTGAAATATTTGCGCTGAGCCTTCCGTACCCGTACGGGATACGGAGAACTATTAAAGGACAACCGGTGTACAGACGGCAGTTCCCTTACATACCTAAGTTGCTCAGGATGGCAAGGTAGTGTTTCGCACATAGACATTTTTTTGTTTACTTTTGTGCTTCAGTAGCAATGGTGCTGCAGTAGCAATGGAAATTGCGAAGGTTATTAGTAAGGAGCTTCAGTAGCAATGGAAAAATAATCCTAGAAGGTCTCCTATGGTTTGCTTCAGTAGCAATGGAAATGCATGAAGAGTTTCGTAAAAGGTGGCTTCAGTAGCAATGGAAAAAAACATGAAGAATTTGTTAGAATAGGCTGCAGTAGCAATAACTTATTATTAGGGAAGAGTTTTGAAGAGGAAAACTATGTTTGATTACTGAGAATTAGAGGAAAAGGATGGAAAGGAACACTACCTCCTCCAAGGTTCAACATGCAACAGCTGCAACAGCCTCGACATGCGCTCAAAACCTCCCGATGATGGCTGCGGCAACTTAGTTGTTTGATTATTTATCTAGCTCTGGGGTATACCAGTATGATCTTCTCCCTAATGGGGAACTAATTGAATTTGACTTTTAAAGGTTGAATATCGAGGAATTTATCGATTTCACAAGGAGATGTTCTTTTACAAAGGCGGGTCACCAGTGCTCCTGGTAGAGCACATTTAATAGCTAAATGAATGGATTACGGCCTCTGACTCAGAAGGAGTTAGGCGGTATTCGGACGCAATATTTCAAGCGTCTACAATCAACAACAAAATTACCACAAGCCAACACCGGAGGAAAATGAGAGAATAGTTTCACTCGCCGGTATGGGGGTTTATTGAGGAGAAGGTTGCACTCCGAAGAGCGAGGCTTGATTCTTGTTCGAGGGACGATCTTGGGGAGAGTCCGAGGAGGTTGAATAACTTCAGACGATTCGTTCAGCTCAGGCTTGTGGAAGCGCGTGCTGGAGTGTGAAGTCGATGATGGTGTAAGTGTGGGAGGTTTCGACACTAAGTGAGCGGTGAATTTAGTGATGAGTATGGGGATAGCTACCGGTTGGGAAAACTCGGTAGGAAGGGACTCTCGACCCAAAGGTAGTCACAACTAAAGGTTTAAGCGGCTTAGCTGCAGGGATGCAGGCCTTCCAGTTTCACAAGTTAAATAGGCGGGGAAACTCGGAGAATCAACTCAGAGGCAAAACCCAGAGGATGAACCCGGAGGATGAACCCGGAGGATGAACCCGGAGGATGAACCCGGAGGAGGTAAGCTCCTTAAATTAAGAAGTTAGGGTTTGGTTTCATACGTGTTTGTGAGTGCATGGATGTGTGGTCCAGTCGATCCTGTCAGGGGACATAGTGCTGGATTATTTGAACAAAAAAACGAGTCTATTCATAACACATGTGCAAGACTGCGCAAACTGCAACATTAACAGGATAAACAATGGCAGGAGTCTGGTGATAAGAATCAGTCCGCAACTCTAGCGCCCGAGTCGCGGCCCGAATCATCTTAACACCAGAATCAGTGTTCCAGACCAACTGGTCACAAGCTCTATCCTGACATTTCAAGCAGCAACACAACTGAGTTTAAATGAACTACAGCCAAAATAATAGCTGAAGCACTGAGGTAATTAGATAATTAATGTACTAAAATATAAGTATGAGAAAAGGTGAAGTCTCTATACTCTATTATTCAGATGAGCAAGAATTGCAGCAGAAGTTACATAAAAAGAGCAGCACATAAACAGACACGAAAGTCACAACAACTAAGCTGAGAACAAAGTTACAGTGATTTAAAAAAGGCTCAATTAATTCATGGAAAAATGTTGACACATAAGAACACTGCTTCTATTCCTAAAAGACATGTCAAATGTAGTTAGGTATTTATAAGGAACAATTATTTATGTGAATAGATTTGAAATGCGTACTACAGAAAATACAAACGCGATTTGCTGCAATATCCTATTTTATTTCTTAAGATTTTTAGACTTTAAACGTTGAGTGTTGAACGTGAAAAGAATTCCATACTTAATTACACAATGCACGACAGTAAACAAAATAACTAAAATTCTAGCTACTGTACTGCTAAAAGTTAATTGAATTATAAGGCTAACAGGACTGATAAAAAAACACCAGTGAATGTTCCTAAGACACAATAACGAGCGCTCCCTAACAGGGAACAAGTTAAGACACAACACAGGAAAGTTAAGACATAATACAAATACTCTAACACTTGATACTTACAATTGCCCGCTCTGGGGCCCAAGCGCTAGTCAGGAGGATCTATACGAGAATGACGACTCTGCCTGGGAAGCCGGCCTTATATGCGCTTTGAGCGGACGAGCGTTTCCGGAATTTTCCGGAAACGGATGAACTTGCGATATGGTTCTACGTAAAAACGCCGTTCTTTCTTGTCGAAGTATTTCTTTGGTCAAGTTTTAATAGATTTAAGGGTAATGTTGAATGAGAATAGTAATCTAAAATTTTAAGAATGATTACGTTAACTCTATTTAATTTTTAGAAGATGGTTTTAATAATTTATGAAATTTAGACTGAAGTGCGGCTGAGGGCGATCACTACAATAGCATTGTTCATGCATGACATATCATAAGCTTACAGTGTGGCAAAATATTTCCTCACAGCTAGTTATTTGGCATACTAGTTTATACCTAAGCACGCAAAGATAATTTCAAATGTCAACCTCTTATAGTCATAGATACAGAATTTGTGATGGTCTCAACAAGCCGTCCGCTTGTACACCACCGCTCAAGCTTCGAGCGACCAGCCGCCACCTCACGAGCAGCGGCGGGCTTCGAGACGCCACCCCAAGCAACGGCGAGCTTCAAGGCGCTATCCACGCAACCGCAGGGTTCGAGAAGCCACTCCACGCAACGGCGGGCGTCAAGACACCACCTAACCACCAACCAATGGGGATTGACAAATTTTAGATTTCCTTAACTGAATAATCATTAGTTTTTAATTACTTCCACTTGGGTTATATGAACTACGAAATAGCGAAAAGAGTAGTCTGGAAGTTTTTATGAGCAACAATACTCAATGACACATCCAAATTTTTTAAATTAATAAATTTGGGATAATTAAATAGTTAAATTCAATCAGTTTTACCGAAGTTTTGAAGTGTAAAGATGAAACCAACATTCCTCCTGAATTGATAGGTTTGTCTATGTATGTTGTGTATTGTATGTCTATGTCTATGTATGTGTGTTGTGCATAGATTTCTGCCTATTGTAATTTTTATATTGGCGGAGAAAAGATCCCGTCAAACCGCTCAAATGAAATGTTCTTACTATTCGCCATGGCATGCTATCTGCCGACAAATTTGGGGTATTTTTTGTCCCACAGCTTGAAATTGCCCGCTGCTGAAAGTGCCTCCTGTCACGTTGTAGCGTGTTTGCGTCATATGGGTTAAAAACCATAAATATAAATAACTGGTTTGTCATTTGATAACAATGGATACCGGAGCCGTAGCGACGTTGATGGTTCTAGGTTTAACTGAGCAAAAAGCAAAAGAAACAGTGAAAAATGAACAGCTCACTACCATTTTGGTGACAATCGCGAATCAGGTATGGTAATTAAACCTTGTGTTGAACCGGCCGAAGCTACTTATTGTTTAGTCATATAGCTTAAAAATTGTGTTATGTTTTTTAGGGTATTATTTTCTGATTATATTGATCATATAAGAATCTAGCATGTGTTAAAATGTAGTAAATATACAAGCATCCATTAATAGTACTTGCTAGAGTTGCCTACAATCCAATTGATAGCAATTAATTATTTAATTAAAAGGGTATTATGTTACCTAACTTTGTCTTCAGTGATTTGAGCCTAAGCATAGATATTATTCGAAACTAGGTAGTAATATAAGACTGTTTTATTATGCCTAGACGCAAAATGAATTCTAAACAATATTAGGGACAAAGGTGTTCTACTGAATTATATCTAAACATTGATATTTGCTTTCAAGTGTTTTTGGTCAATGTTTAGTTTACCTTCGGCAGGGAAATTAAAGATGTCGTTGCTGACCATCACTAAATGAGCACATTTAAAAACCTTTTACAAGAATGACATTATGCTCGCTGATGCGTTATTTTTGAATAGTTGAACTTTGAAGTTGGCGCCGGTGCGCGCGCGCCGTAATTTAATTAATAAGGGTAGTTAACCCGCCTATTACAAACGTAAAGAGGTTGGGTTGTGAGGGTTAGCCACAGTTCTTTTAGTGAAAATTATAAATAAAGGTTTCTAGTGACGTTTTTTTACATCGACTGGAAGATGATGGGCGCCGCCATCTTTGTGCCGATGTAAACAAGATTGCGATCGTCACCCTAACGGGTGGGTTAGAAGCTTTATACTTTTCACCAAAAGAACTGTGGCTAACACTCTCGACTTAACTTCTTTACGTTTGTAATAGGGGGTTAGCTTCCATTATTAATTAAACTACGCTTGGCGCGGTCACTTCCTGTGGCGCGCGACAGCCAACTTCAAAGTTAAATAATTCAAAAATAACGCATCAGCGAGCATAATGTCATTCTTGTAGAAGGTTTTTAAATGTGCTCATTTAGTGATTATCAGCAACGACATCTTTAATTTCCCTGCCGAAGGTAAACTAAACATTGACCGTGTTTTTAATTACTGTCAATTCTGGATAAACTTTTGTTAACTTAGTCTACCTTTCTTCTGTGAATATGACTGTTAAACCGGAGATTCTTTCATGAAGCAAAATATATGATGCTTGGTTTGATAAACAATAAAGCTAAATTAAAATTTTTTTTTTTTAATTTTAATACTGGTCAATATTTATTTTAGGTGCGGCACGGAAATTAAAGATGTCGTTGCTTAGAATCACTAAAAGAGCACATTTAAAAACCTTTTACATGAATGACAATCTGCTCGCTGATGCGTTATTTTCGAATTATTGAACTTTGAAGTTGGCGCGGGCGCACGCGCAGTCTATTACAAACGTAATGAGGTTGGGTTGTGAGGGTTAGCCACAGTTCTTTTAGTGGAAATTATAAATAAATTGAAATTCTACTATGCATAAACATAGTTAATGAGATGATGAGTTATATTGTCGATGCGAAAGACTTGTTTCGAATGTTCCCAAATACGTCAAACCGACGATATACCGGGGTTGAAGTTACGGACCTGCAGTCATCTCAAGGCTGCCAGTTACGTCGAAGCAGCGGTGCGCGCTTGCACACACTCGATCATTCGACGTAATGGGTCGGTTACAACCTTTATTTACAATTTTCACTAGAAGAACTTTGGGTAACCCTTACGACCCAACCTCTTTACGTGTGTAATAGTCGGGTTAACTACCCTTATTAACTAAATTACGGCGCTCGCGCGCGCGCGCCGGCGCCAACTTCAAAGTACAATTATTAAAAAATAACGCATCAGCGAGCAGAATGTCATTCTTGTAAAAGGTTTTTAAATGTGCTCTTTTAGTGATTCTAAGCAACGACATTTTTAATTTCCGTGCAGCACCTAAAATAAATATTGACCTTGATATTTGCAAAGTAAAAGGCACAAATAGAAGCTTGGATGGTGTTTCAATTCATAAATTATAAGCATTCAACACTTTTGACCATAGCCCTTTGCTTGTCGAAAAAATAGAGTTTTTTAGAGCTAGGGTTTGGGTTGCATGTCATCCATATTTTCTGTATCATACCTAACTCTGTATACTACTAAAAAGTAAAAATACTGATTAAACATCCATAGAATGAAACCTCAATATTCTGGTATGGGGCTCTACTTTTTATGCTAATTTTTTTCACTGTTAATTCTGAGTGAGTTTGAAATTTTGCAGGCAATCTTACAATTGATCTCATCGCAAAGTATGACAATTTTATGTTTAATCTGATCTCAAACAAGCACTAAAATTTAGCAGCTCCAAGACACAATATGCCATAATGATCTAGAATTGGTTATTATTGAAGTTCATTCTGACTTGGCAGGCCATCAAAGAGTGCCATGGAGCTGAGGGAGTGGACAGAGAGCTTGGCAAGCTGCTGTATGTGCTGGCCACTAAACTGCCCAAGCAGTTCCACTGCCACCTGCCTCTTCTCACCTCCTACTTGACATCCAGAAAACTTGATCAGGAGGCAAAGCTCCTTGCTGCCATTAAGTTTGTCCAGGTGAGCACAAATGTGTTAGTAATTATGGGCTGCTAACTTTGTTAGCAGGTATGGACATATTGTGAAGGAATGGCTAGTGAATTGTAGGAATGGCTGTGTAGGAATGGCTGTGTGAATTGTGTTTCATAAATTATGAGCACTTCATTTATAATTTGATTTTAATGCATATTGTACTCATTTTTTAGCTTAGTTACATAGTGAATACATTCAGTAAAAATTTCATCCAGGGATCACAATTTCATTTGATATCACTAAAATTTTCATATAAATAGTACATAAAAATTGTTTTCGATTATACTTGTGTAGTACCTATATTGTTGGGGTCTGTTTTTTTTTTATTTTTTATTTTTGATTTGAGATTTAATTGTAATCCTTGCAAACAAAATGTTTGAAAAGAATGAAGCTTAAAATTTGATGTTTCAATATTTTTTAGTAAACCTGTTGAGAAAAGTTTGAAAAAATCTGAGTGAATAGTTCATTCTGCTCAGTATTAGAATTTGAGGTCATTTTATTGATGCATTATAGATACAAAAGGCAGAATGCATGTTTTAATTCTTTCTGAGTTTTAAATTCTTCCCCAAAGAACTGTGTTGGCAACTCTGTTGATGTGGCGGCCTTGGAAGCTGCGTGTGGTGTTGGGGTGGTGGTCACGCAAGACCAGATTGAGTCAACAGTCAGCTCCATCATCCAGTCTAGAAAGCCTGAGATTCTCAAGCACAGGTGCGTCCTAAGTTACTTATTCTATCTGAAGCTGATTTTGAAAAATATTGGGTACCTCATTTAAAGGGTATTTTGAGTCCTATGATTATGTATATTTTGAATCAATTTAGATATTAGTAGATGGAGCGTAGTAATCTATTCTATTAGTTGCTTCATGACCTATTTTATGAATCATTTAACTCAAATTCCACTACTAGCTCAGCTGTAGAAGTTGGTTAGTTCTGGAGCATGTTTCTATTATTTACACCTTTTTATACATCTTAGTATTGAATACTATGAGATCTTTTTTTTTTGAATAACATTTTCCCATTGTTGAGCGGTTCACTTATCAGTAGCATTCATCATTCTTCACGTCAGAGCAATGCAATCAATGTGTGATTCCCTCCACTGTAGCCTAAGCACATGGCTACTTATTTCTTGCTTACAACTTTATTCACACTTCTATGAGCCAATGAAAGCTACCACTTCATTATTGTTTTTGTTGTAATTTATGGTCCAATTTGTTTTTGCTGTAATTTATGGTCCAATGATGGGCAATTTATTTTGTTCCACTTTACCTTCAATGTAATCTCTACGTGATGTATGTTATTTTCAGATACAAGTTCAACATTGGTCCTCTGCTTGCTGAAGCTAGATCAGGCCTCATGTGGGCGGACACCAAGAAAATCAAAGAAGAATTTGATTTGCAGGTAGGTATTGGGTTAATGTACATTGCAAAGTAGTTATTTGTGGTAGTTATTTGTTATGGTTACTTGGATATATGTTGTAGTTATTTGTTTTTTTTTGTGCTTGTTACAGTTCATTGTGTAATGTAGTTTCATTTAATCAACATCACAGTTCAAATCTAGTGCTAATCATTGCATGATACTAAGTTAATTTTGCAATTTGAAACAATTGCAGTGCAGTGCATAACTACACTTTTTATGATTATTATTCCTAAACATTTAAGATTGCTTGAGTTATAGTCAGGTGAATCGTTATTTGTTTGTTTATGCTTTATGGGAACAATTTTGTGGCTGGCACACTATCATTGTTTTTAAGGTTCATCACGTTCAAAGATGATGTTGAGTGATCAGGTTTTTATTGAAAGTTTTGTTTGATGTCCATGTTATTTTTCTATTATGCTTTCATTTTCTGCTGTCTATCAGGTACTCATGATTCTGGGCCCCAAAACAGAAGAGGACCTCGCCAAGCCTGCCAAGGCTCCTAAGCAGAACAACACTGTTGAGAAGAAAGATAAACCCGTCCCTAAGGAGACTAATGCAGCCTTGTGTAATGGCTCTGCTGCTGAGGCTCAGCAGGGTGAGAGTGACGCCTTGCTTGGAGTTATTTTAAGTTGAAATTTCAGCACCAAAGGCTCCAGGTCTGAAGCCAGCCTTGTTAGTTAAAGGTTTACCTGGCCATCACCTGTTCTGTTGTGAATTTTACTGCAGGACTTCAGGGTTTTGAAAAGGATCTGTGAGTTATGCAGCCTTCAATAATAGTACACATTAGATGCTGGTCAGAAATTCATTTAATAAATGCAGTGAATGTTCTCGCAAGGTTGAAAAATTGGAAGATGCAGTGAATGTTAAACATCAAGCAATCAATGTTTTAATGTATTAGTTTTGACTCAGATTCGCTTATTTGAAGTGTATCAGATTCAGTTCACTTAGAGAGAAGGATTAACCCACCAATGGGCACAATTGAGTCACGCATTGCCATGTCGCGACTCGCGAGATAGTTGAAAAGTTTTCAGTGACTACCTAAATGGAGCTAATAAATAGGGGGGGCAGGCGCCGCTTTGCTACAGCTGTACGTTGTCATATGCCCCAGATGCCCAGGAGAAAGCGTTACTGGCGTCTTGTGAAGCCAGTAACTGTTAACAGGTCAATCCACATTCATTTTGTTAGTCCATACTAAATGGTCTCTTTGTGCTCTCTGAAAATACCTTAACTGTAGACACAATGCCGTAAACTATGTTATGTTACTACGATTATTATTTTTCCTTAAACAGAAGAAAATTTGCGTAGTTATTGCTAAAGTTAAATTAAAGGCCTGAAACTTTTATTAATTCATCCCACTCCAGCCTGTCTAAGGGTTTTCACAGCTAGGGTCGTCAATTCTTTACATTATTCTTCATTAGCATTTGTGTGTTGTGTTGAATTTCAGTGCTGTCCATGGCTCCTGTAATACAATATTGAGTTGGCAGCAGTGGCCGTTTTGGTAGTAGCAGAATCAGGAGTTTAAATTATTTTTATCTGCAACACCAGTATTTACGTGAAAATGTGTTTTTGCTCTTGCAAAAAAATTCTAGTGATGTAATTGAAAATTCGTCTAAGCATTTGCGATTGCTTGAATTCTATACTTATTTGAATAGTTAAACCATTTTTTATATCAATTCAAGTTTTAGTTGATTATATAATCTTTTATCATTGCCTCCCCTCAGGGGGATACAATTATTGTATCTATGGGAACTAGCGCTCCCAGGGGGACAATGTGAGGGTCCGAGCTAAGAGTTAGGTAGGCCTTCTTTTTGTTGAAATAAAATGTTTTTGTTATGTTAAGGACCAACTTTTTTCGGTTCACTGCTGTCCTTTTTTTCAACACCTACTACTGTCTTCTTCAACTTTGATCTTGTTTCATAATCTTCCTTCCCAACTTACTGTTTCTATGCCCTTTCTGCATAGATTCCTCATTTTCTTATCTCCATACTAAATGGTGCCTTCCTCCTTCCTCTCTTCGATACGCTCTATTTTTGCAGCGGTTAGGGAGGCATAAACTAACTTATAATCTAATCTAATCTTTATCATTGCCTACTTTAAAATCCTGCCACTACCTGTTGCAAATTTGAGCAATTTACCAAGACTGCTTATGACTAAATTGTTACACAGCCTGCTCCCACTTTGCGAATAATTTCTGTATAAAGCAGCCAGCACCTAGATTTGGAGACAATGTAATTCAAGTTTCAGTTCAAGAAATGCTAATTAATGCTTGCTGTTCAGTACTTTTGCAAAGAAGCATACATGAGAGTGAATATTCCTGTGCAGCAAGCTAATTTTATTTTATGATTTTTGCGCATTTTTGGTGAATTTTATTGCAAAAAATTTATGTATAGCAGAGACTACAGTGATAGGAAGCCGGACGTGAAGTTCTTAATTATGATCTGCTACTTTTAATGTGGAAAATTTTTTATTTTGGTGTTTAGGTTTCACACTTCCTGAGGACTTCCCCAGATTAAGTTCACAGCCAGTACAGCGTTAAATTTCAACTGTTACAGGCTCGAGCAGCGTGAGCATGCTGGACTTGCTGCGCAATGCTCCATTCCACAAACCAGGAGAGAACCACAAGAGCGAGGGCTATGTCATCACGCCCAACACCCACACCCTCCTCCAGCAGCACCTCAACATCACCGGTGGCCAGGTTATATATTTAAAAGTCCTGCTCATTCTTTCTAAGTTCTGCCATTGATTTTGATTTCACTACTTGTAGCCTTTTTCTCATGCATTAGAGCTCGACTTCATTGCAATAAACTCACGTTGATTTCCATACTAGTTTACTCTCCATCAAAAAACCATTTTTTTTAATACAACTGTAATTCAGTTGTAAAAATAGTTTTCCAATGAACAATTTGAGCGTGCAGTCTTTCTTTCTTTCTTTCTTCTAATTATTTGTAAAGAGTTGAATCAGTGGAAATATTCAGGCTTGCATTTTTGTTTCTGTGTATGATTTCTCTAATTTTGGGTTAGGATAACATGAGAATACATTTATATAAAATTTAATACTCAAACAAACTCATGTCATGTGTTTACATATACATTAAATTTCATCATATAGTTAGCAGGTAGGAAGTGAAGGGAAGGGCAGACTAACCAAGTAAATAAGCTATGAGGTGAACTGTATTATTAAACACAAATTATATTTTTTGAGAGGGAGAATGTAACTTTGATATACTACTAGGTGTTATTTTTAAGTTTTCTCATCTTCAGTTACTTGGACTCTGTCTTAACTGGTTGCTCTGTACGTTCAGGTACGGACCCGTTTTCCTCCAGAGCCCAACGGCATCCTGCACATCGGCCACGCTAAGGCCATCAACATCAACTTCGGGTACGCTGCTGCCCACGGCGGGTCCTGCTTCCTGAGGTACGACGACACCAATCCTGAGAAGGAGGAGGAGAAGTTCTTCATTGGCATTCGCGACATGGTCGAGTGGCTGGGTAAGTTGAGCTTATTGAGGCACTTTTTGTTTTATGTTGTCACTGTGTGCATTATTTCATGTGTCGCAATTCTTATTTGGAGTATATCATATTTTTCTACAGGGAAGGTGAATTGAATTCAATTCTATTAGTTAGTGATAAAGCTTATGGAGTAAATGCTGTTTACAATATCAGACTGTTTTGAGAAAATGAAATCTTTTAAAATATTTTCCAGATGATTATTTTTCAATGAGGTGTACAAGCACTCGATCTAAATTTACCTGTGAAAATGCTAGGTTTAGGCCTTCAGGGAGAAATCTTGTATCAGAATTTCAATACAATTGAAGGAGCAGCCAGTTATTTGTAAGGTTATGGAGACAGTAAGTAATATAAGCTGGGCAAACGGAATAATGCAAGTATACTTGCTGGTTTTCTGATGCAGCTTTGATGTGCTGAGTTTTTATTTGTGGAAAATTTACTTGTTAAAATTAAATGAATCTTACAGCAGAATTTAACTGAGGTAAATATTAACTCCATTCAAGTTTGTGTTTGAATTTTCCGTAGAAGCACGTTTTAGAATTGTTATTCAATGCATTTGAAGTGCTGTGAGTTTCACTGCTTGGAACTGCAAGTATATTGGTTATACTTGTATAGATCTAATTATAGTGATGTACCGATGTATCGGTATCGGTATCGGCAGTATCGGCCATTTTTAGTGGTATCATTATCGGCAAAATCCGGCCGATACTTTACCGATACTTTTCAATAATATGTATTTTATCATTAAAATTAAGGTCATAAATCACGAAAGTAAAAGTATGTAACGTAATAATACCCGGTGTGTGTTTATTTACGATTTGGTGTCCGCTTGTTAATAAATATAGGTTTTGTGAGTTTGCGGTATCATGGATACCGAATTCCTCAGTGTAACATTAAGGAAACCATCCCACTTTTTCAACTTTTTTAGTCCGATTCGTTTGAAAGTTGGCCAGTATATGTATTTTGTAAAAGTAAACCTTTTTTACTCCTGTCATTTTTTCGATTTAGGCCTTACTTTTTTTTTGACGAAAAATGTGTTTTTGGTATATTTTTATTGAAATTTCAGATTGTAACTCCTCCTTCAGTTTTGATGCTAGAACAAAAACAAAGACAGTTTTAGAACCCTTGGAACATTTCTAACAAACGCTCGTTCAGTTTTTTTCAAATTCAAATTTTTTCTATTTTTTCAAAAATTTTTAAAATTTCAAAAATCAGCAACAATTTTTTGGGTTTTGAGCTATATATTTTTTCAAAGAATTCGAATTTGAAAAAAAACCGAACGAGCGTTTGTTAGAAATGGTTCAAGGATTCTAAAACTGTCTTTGGATTTGTTCTAGCATCAAAACTCGAGAACTAGTCCCAGGATGAATGTTGAAAATTCAAAGTGTTGGGTATAAGCAAAAAATAAAATTTTGTGTTGAAGTGTAATATAATGAACAATTGATGTAATTGAATGCAGTTTTAATTTTTATTTTGATAATTTCCATACATAACTTCATATTCGAAGTGTGAATTGTGATTTAAAAAAAAAAAAATTATCATTTTTTTTCAACAAAATGATTTTTTTTATTTTCAGTCTGATTCTTATAAAATTTGACTATGATATGTAACCTTTGAAAATAAACACAATTGATTCCATTCATTTTTTTTATTCAGGCCTTAGATTTTGCAAAAATTTGACATATCGGTTTTTAGGTATTGATATTTCACTAATATTGATATTTCAAAATGGGACTCCTCCTTCAGTTTTGATGCTAGAACAAAAGCAAAGACAGTTTTAGAATCCTTGGAACATTTCTAACACACTCACATTGAGCTTTTTTTCCATTTCCTATTTGTTCTCTTTTTATATGGGGTCAAAATCGGGAAAAAATTTAAAATTTTGGGTGCTTTTCATTTATATTGATATTTCAAAATGTAACTCCTCCTTCAGTTTTGATGCTAGAACAAAAGCAAAGACAGTTTTAGAATCCTTGGAACATTTCTAACAAACTCACATTGAGCTTTTTTTCCATTTCCTATTTGTTCTCTTTTTATGTGGGGTCAAAATCGGAAAAATTGAAAAAGTTTGGTCGCCTTACCCCCCCCCCTCGGGGGGGGGGGAAATTATTTTCCGTAGCGCCATAAAATTTTAGGAACGAATAGTCTACCACCTAAGGGTCCTTTTACAACAAAAACATGAAGAAAAATGACCATGGAATCGACAGCATCTGGCAAGGGCCTGGGATGGTTTCCTTAAAAGGTGGCGTTTCCATGCATTTAAATATTTGATATTTTATCAGGATAGGTTTTGTTAGGATAGGTTAGGTTAGCATAGATTAGGATAGGCTAGGTTAGCATAGATTAGGATAGGCTAGGTTAGCACAGGTTAGGTAATACTGACAGAATTTTTTCTCGGGTCCACCTAGCTTAACGATGACATTTTCCATGGAATTTCCACGGGTCCTGCTACTATCTAATAATACCCTTGGTTTATTTGGATTCCGCTTCTTCCATTTTTTTTGTCACGCTCATAAGGAGAGTTATAGTGACCGTATCTGTGATCCGAGTTTCACCAGCGCGCAAGTACAAGAATATTTTTCATTACGGGTGCTGTTAGGATGGATGGATACATTCGTTGGGCACCACACCTGGAAAATTTTTTATAGAAAGTTAGTGAATCCCGTAATTTTTGACGGGCTGTGCGTACTTGTAATCAAATAAAGAGCCTATTCATACCTAGTAAATTGGATAGCTAACTGTTGAATTATAGCGTTTAATCAGGCCCGCTAACTGAATTCACTACTTTGAATTCCCGATGAGTCACGGTCATAACTGAAAGCTATGTAGCATGAATAGTTAAACCCTGTAGCGACATAAAATTATTATACTTTTACGACTAAACCTTTATAGTTTGACCTAATGTCCATATCTTAAAGTATGTGACAGGCTAACAAAAAACAAACCAATTTAATAAAGTTGAAGGTGCATATGAAAGTTTTTGTGAATTTAATATAGAAATTGCGAAAAATTCTATTTTAATTTAGCTTGTAAATCGTCAAATAATCCGAAGCTAAGACTTTATTTTAATTTACCATGTATATCGCCGTTCATAACGAATCTTGTATTTTACTTCTATGTTAAGATGTTTCAAAAATCCGCGAACAATCTTATAGTTGAATACGTCTGAACGGGTCAGTTGATTGCTTTAATCTCAACTTGATGAGGAATTTAAAAACGAGGAAAATTCCAAGGAACTTAATCATATTTACTAGGAATACGTTTCGGAGTCCAGATCCATCATCAGTTTGTAAAAGTAAAATTCATTATGACTACAATAAAAGAAAATGTTGGGTACAGTCATTAAAGGAAATCACGAAAACAAAACATAAATCAAAACATGTCCCAGAGAAAATAAAATGGACAAAATCTACTTACAATTTGCAATGGGTAGGAACTGTCAGAATTGTTGAGGGCCGGTTTTCGTTTGAAAATATGTAGCGACTCTAAAATTCCGAGGTCACATGTAGTTTTTAAGCCGAATCTAAGATTTTGAAGTCCGCAGAGGATATCGGTACGTTGCAATTTACTGCGTGATTACGTGCGAATTGGTACCCCGTGCGGCAGCAGCTTCAACCCCGATGTTCAGCTATTCTGATATAAAAATTTTGTGCCGTCATGCCGACGTACGATGATGTGCACTGCATACCATGTACAACTGTAAGAATAAATCAGAAAGGCTCGCTTCTCTATCAAAAGCGTATCCATGTCTTGTACCGGAATTGTATAATTTTAAGGTTGCTTCTTTTTTCCGGTACAAGGATACGCTTCCGGTGGAGATGCGAGCCTCTCTGATTTATTCTTAAGTTGTACAGTTGTGTGCAGTGCACATCATCGTACGTCAGCATGACGTCACGATATTTATATAACAGAATGGGCGAACATCGGGGTCGAAGCTTCCGCGCGGGGAACTAATTAGCTTACTCCTCGCACTCCGCAGTACGTAATCACGCAGCAAAATACAACGAACCAATATCCTCTGCGGACTTCAAAATCTTATACTCAGCTTCAACTGCATGTGAACTCAGAATTTGAGAATCGTTACATATTTTTAAACGAAAACCGGCCCTCAACAATTGTGATGGTTCCTACCCAATACAAATTGTAACTAAATAATAATCTTGTCGATTTTATTTTTTCTGGGACATGTTTTAATTTTATTTTTATTTTCTTGATTTCCTCTAATGACTATCCAACATTTTGTTTTTTCTTCTATTGCAGACATAATGATTTGTACATTTACAAACTGATGATGGATCTGGACTCCAAAACGTATTCCTAATAAATATGATCAAGTTTCTTGAAATTTTCGTTTTTAAATTCCTCATCTTATAGATGGTCGCGTGTTTGCGGATATTTTCGGTTTCGGGGCTTATAGAATTTTACTATTTTTTTTCGCCAAAGTATGTACTCGTATTTGGTGTGAATAACACGAAAATGACAACCTCTTTTTTGGAGAAATTTTTGTTTTGGTCCACTTTTGGAGCCAGCTGCTATTATAGCATGCCTACATTACGTTGCAATACGATTAGAAACGCATATCTATTGAATGGATTTCATTTTGTTATTTTTCTCGACAATATAGAATACATATCAAGAGCATTTTATTTATCGTAATCGGAAACTTTATTGTAAATATTTTTATATTAATAGATATATTAGCAAATAATTTTATTATAACCCCCATGTAAGACTTATAATGGTTTTATTTTAATACAAGTGTGCACGGCCCGCCAAAGATGGGATTCAATACCTTTCATGAATGAATTTTCAAGATGTAGATGACAAACAAAACAGTATATCCATCCTAACAGTACCCGACCCGTGATGAAAAATATTCTTGTACTTGCGCACTGGTGAAACTCGTATCATAGATACGGTCATTATAACTATCGTTATGAGCGTGACAGAAATGGAAGAAACAAACCTAGTGATGCAAAAAAAACGGTTTTATTTGATTGCGTTTTTTTTTGCAAAAAAACGTGTTTTTTGTGTGTTTTTTTTTTTTTGTTTTTTTTTGCACACCTAAATTTTGTTAAGCATATGTCTGGTTTTTTTTTTTGGACACCTGAAATATATTAACATCCATGTTTTTTAGTCATTTCATTGTTATAAAAACATCAAAAAGAAACCATACAGTAAAAGTGGTGGCAGATAACCCACAATTACCTAGAGGGGTCTAAGAGGAACAGCAGGAGCCACAGAACTTATATTGATGGAGTCAAAATTCAGAGCTTACTATCTCTACTATGCCTGATTGTATTTTTATGTGACCAAAAAAATCAGACTTTGCAGAGATAATAAGGGTAAATCTGAAGGATATGTCAGTTTTCGATTTTGTAAATTTTGATGCCTAACCTAAGCATAGTTAATTAGATCAAAATAAACAAGTTTTCTTCTATGCACTTTCCGTCTCAAATGAGTATTTTATTAGTTTTTAGCGGTAAATGACTTACCGCAACTCCTGTGTTTGAAGCGGCAAGTAATTCAAGGAGCACGTCGGACAGCAACACTGCAATGCGCACTCGCTTCCAGCGCGATCGTCATCAAAGACGAAACCAAACCTACCGCTATACCTCATTAAAAACTCTTTTGACGAGAAAAGTGTACAGAAGAAAAGTTGTTTATTTCGATGTTATTACCATGATTCAAGCAACCAAAATTCGAAAATTGATGAGTAGCTGTTTATTCGAGCACATTCGTCATCAAAGATGAAACTAAACTTATCGCTATAAATCTTAAAATACTCATTTGAGACGGAAGGTGCATAGAAGAAAACTTGTTTATTTTGATTCAATTAATTAGGTTCAGGCACCAAAAAGTGGAAAATCGATAACTGACATATCCTTCAGATTTACCATAATAAGCTCTGAATTTTGACTCCATCAATATAAGTTCTGTGGCTCCTGCTGTACCTCTTAGACTCTAGGTAATTGTGGGTTATCTGCCACCACTTTTACTGTATGGTTTCTTTTTCATGTTTTCATTACAAAACAATGACTAAAAACCATAGATATTAATATATTTAAGGTGACCAAAAAAATATGCTGTTATTTTAAAAACATGTTTTTTTTACAAAAAATTCTGGGTCAATGTGAAGTTTAATGCAATCAGAAAATAATAATTAGCGATCCCAGGAATCACTGAAGGAACCCATTTAAGAACGTTTTACACGAATGACATTCTGCCCGCTGATGCGTTATTTTCGAATAATTGAACTTTGAAGTTGGCCTTTGCGCCAAAGGAAGCGAGCGCGTGAAACGGAATTTAATTAATAACGAAAGCTATTACAAACATAAAGAGGTTGGGTCAGGAGGGGGAGGCACAGTTCTTCTAATGAAAATTATAAAGAAAGCTTCTAACCAACCCATTTGGGTGATGACCGCAATCTTGTTGACATCGGCTCTAAGATGGCAGCGCCCATGGTGGTCGCCATCTTAGAGCCGATGTAAACAAGATTGTGGTCGTCACGTTAATGGGTGGGTTAGAAGCTTTATTTATAATTTTCGCTAGAAGAACTGTGCCTCCCCCTCACGACCCAACCTCTTTACGTTTGTAACAGGGGGTTAGCTTCCGTTTTTAATTATATCACGCTCGCTTCCTTTGGCTCGGGAAGTCCAACTTCAAATTTCAACGATTCGAAAATAAAGCATCATCGAGCAGAATTTCGTTCATGTAAAATGTTCTTAAATGGGTTCCTTTAGTGATTGTTTGGAATATAATTATTAATTTCCATGATTGCATTAAACGTCACATTGACCAAATTCTGACTAATAAAAATGAATATTAATATATTCTCTGGTACCAAATATAACCATGCTGTTTTTTTTTACAAAGAATCATGACTAAAAAACAATATATTTTATGTGACCTAAAAAGCCCCATGCAGTTTTAAAAAAAACATGTTTTTTACTAAAAAATCATGACTGAAAAAACATGAATAATATATTTGAGACCAAAAAAATGTTTTTGTACTAAAAAATCATGACTAAAAAAACCTGAATATATATATGAGACCTAAAAAACCCCTTGCTGTTTTTTAAAAAATATGTTTTTTTTACAAACAATGATGTATAAGAAAACCTGGATATGAATATATTTTATGCGACCAAAAAACCATGCTGTTTTATTTTATGTATTTTTCATAAAAAATCGTGTCTTAAAATCATGGATATTAACATATTTTATGTTACCAAAAAATCCTTGTGTTTTTAAACATGTTTTTTTATTAAAAAGTTAATATTATTCATTTTTTGGTCACGAATTCTTTGTAAAAAAAAACACCCCTCAAAGGGATACAATTATTGTATCTATGGGAACTAGCGCTCCCAGGGGGACAATGTAAGAGCCCAAGCTGAGAGTTAGGTAGGCCTTCTTTTTGTTGAAATGAAATGTTTTTGTGATGTTAAGGACCACCTTTTTTTCGGTTCACTGCTGTCCTGTTTTTCAGCACCTACGACTGTCTTCTTCAACTTTGATCTTGTTTCGTAATCTTCCTTCCTCTCTTTGGATCGCATTTGTTGCTGGGTAGGGAGGCTAAAACTAATGACTAATCTAATCTGTAAAGAAAACATGGATATCAATTTATTTTATGTGACCAAAAAACCATGTTTTCTGAAAAAAAGATTTTTTACAAAAAACATGAGTGTTGTTAAATTTTATCTGACCAAAAAAACATGACATTTTAAAAACCATGTTTTTTTACCAAAAGTCATTAATATCCATGTTTTTTAGTCATGATTTTTTTTGGTTAAGAAAACATGATTTTAAAAAAAAGCATGTTTTTTTGGCACATAAAATATATTAATATCCACATTTTTTAATCATAATTTTTCTGTAAAAAAAGATGTTTATTTTAAAAAATACAGCATGGTTGTTTATGGTAAAATAAAGTATATTAATATCCGTGTTTTTTAGTCATGACTTTTTTGTAACAAAAACATTCAAAAAACAGCATGGATTTTTTGGTCACATAAGATATATTAATATCCATTAGAACCGTCCTAGGTCTTCGAATAAAATATCCACAAAGAATCTATTCACTCTATAAAACCTTTCGGAGACTAGCTCCATCCTCAGTAAGTCATTCAGTCAAATGTTTTTCAAAGGAACAGTGAAAATTCATTGTCCATTTTACCAAATTTTACAGAATGACTGAGGATGGAGCTGGTCTCCGAAAGGTTTTATGGAGTGAATAGATTCTATGTAGATATTTTATTCTAAGACCTAGTACAGTTCTAATAAACATGATTTCAATATTAACAGCATTCTTTGTTTATAAGTTTCTAAAGACAATTCGATTAAAGAAAACTAACTTTCCTGATATTTACATCCGTGTTTTTTTAGTCATGATATTTTTTTAATGTTTATAAAAACAACTTTTTTGGTCCAATAAAATATAATAGCCATGTTTTTTTAGTCAAGATTTTTCTGTTAAAAAACAATGTTTAAAAAAAACAGCATTGGATTTTTAAGGCCACAAATATATTAATTTCCATGTTTTTTAGTCATAATTTTTGTATAAATAACATGTTTTTTTTTTTAAACAGCATGGTTTTTTAGTCACATCTCTATCAATGACCATAAGTAAAGATATGTTATTATAACAACCATTTTGGGAGTTTAAGGTCATTCACATGTATTGTAAAATTAATGAAATATCAAAGCATGAAACCACAGAAAATGAAAAAGTTCATAAAACCATAGAAAACCATCAATTAAGAAGTATGCTGTTTTATTTTGTAATTTGCCATGAAAACAAATAATGTAATGTGGTTCTTTTTCTTGCTGAGTTATTTTCAGACAAAATATTTGAAAAAAAAAAAAATATCCACGTTTTTTTGGCCACGGTTTTTTTTTGTAAAAAAAACGTGTTTTTTAAAAAAAAAACGGCATGGTTTTTTTTTGAGTCACATCTCTAAACAGACCCCAAACAAATAAACCAAGGGCAAGGATATTTATTAGGTAGCAGCATGACCCATGGAAATGCCAAGGACACTGTCATCGTTAAGCTAGATGGACCCATGGAAAAATTCCGTCAACATTATCTAACCTACGCTATCCTAATTCTATGTCGTAACTCGCACCGCCACAAAACACGTTCATGACGTGAAGGCCTAGCGATCGTAGGGCCACCTAGCGAAGGCCTAGCAACTGCGGATCTTGTAGGCCCTACACCACTAATGCGTTGTCCACTGTTGCCAATCCGTAGAATGGAAAGTCGGGTGGGTTTAAAATGTTAATGCCGAGCACATATGCACACGAACACACAAAGCTCTCTTGACTCAGAGTTCCCCTCCAGTGACAAATCACCATTACTCAAAAACGATTACTTCGGGCACAGATATTCTCGAAATTACTATATTCAATTTAATGTCTTTTAATTATTCAATATGGCCTGAAAGCTGCACAAAAGCGACATGGTTAGGAAAAATGGGCAAATTACGGCGATCACAACAACCAATTCAATACTACTAACCTATCCTGATAAAATTTCAAACATATCAATGCATGTACAGACGATCTTTCAATGTTACACTGAGGAATTCGGTATCCATGATACCACAAACTCAGACATCTTATGTTTCTTAAGAAGCGGACACCAAACAAATACATAAACAAACATACAACGAAATACGTATTATTAGGTTAGATGATTGCAAAAGTATCGGTATCGGTAGTAGTATCGGTCAAAGTATCGGTATTTTCAAGTATCGGAGTATCGGTATCGGCCAAAAAATGGGTATCGGTATCGGCCAAAAAAATGGTATCGGTACATCACTAGATCTAAATAAGAGATAATTATTTTTTAATAGTCAGGTTTATCTAGCTGCTCACTTGTGCTTATGGAAATGACTCAGAGGATCACGTTGTTGGTAATCATTTTAAGATAGACAAAACTGAAGTGATGTCCACAACGCGTGCAGGATACAAACCGAGCGCGATCACGCACTCGTCGGACTACTTCCAGCAGCTTTACGAGTGGGCGGTGCAGCTGATCGAGGCGGACCTGGCGTACGTGTGTCACCAGCGGCCTGAGGAGGTGCGGGGGCGCGATCCCCCGCCATCTCCCTGGAGGGAACGCCCGCGGCAGGAGTCTCTCAAGCTCTTCCAGGTACTGGGGGCGGTGGTGGTTTCCAGGTGCTTGAAGTGGTAGTGGTGGCAGTAGTGGTAGTTCTTCCAGGTACAGGGGGCGGTGGTGGCTTCCAGGTGCTTGAAGTGGTAGTGGTGGCAGTGGTGGTAGTTCTTCCAGGTACTGAGGGCAGTGGTGGCTTCCAGGTACTGGGGGCGGTGGTGGCTTCCAGGTACTGGGGGCGGTGATGGCTTCCAGGTACTGGGGGCGGTGGTGGCTTCCAGATGCTTGAAGTGGTAGTGGTGGCAGTAGTGGTAGTTCTTCCTGGTACTGGGGGTGGTGATGGCTTTCAGGCACTGGAGGTGATGGTAGCTCTTTCAGGTACTGGGGGTGATGGTAGCTCTTTCAGGTGCTAGAGGTGGTGGTAGCTCTTTCAGGTACTGGGGGTGATAGTAGCTCTTTCAGGTGCTAGAGGTGGTGGTAGCTCTTTCAGGTACTGGAGGTGATGGTAGCTCTTTCAGGTGCTAGAGGTGATGGTAGCTCTTTCAGGTACTGGGGGTGATGGTAGCTCATTCAGGGGCTAGAGTGATGGTAGCTCTTTCAGGTGCTAGAGGTGGTGGTAGCTCTTTCAGGTGCTAGAGGTGATGGTAGCTCTTTCAGGTGCTAGAGGTGGTGGCAGCTCTTTCAGGTGCTAGAGGTGGTGGTAGCTCTTTCAGGTGCTAGAGGTGGTGGTAGCTCTTTCAGGTGCTAGAGGTGGTGGTAGCTCTTTCAGGTGCTAGAGGTGGTGGTAGCTCTTTCAGGTGCTAGAGGTGGTGGTAGCTCTTTCAGGTGCTAGAGGTGGTGGTAGCTCTTTCAGGTGCTAGAGGTGGTGGTAGCTCTTTCAGGTGCTAGAGGTGGTGGTAGCTCTTTCAGGTGCTAGAGGTGGTGGTAGCTCTTTCAGGTGCTAGAGGTGGTGGTAGCTCTTTCAGGTACTGGGGGTAATGGTAGCTCTTTCAGGTACTGGGGGTAATGGTAGCTCTTCCAGGAACTGGAGCTAATGGTAGCTCTACCAGGTCCTGGGGTGATGGACTTCAAGGCTGAAGTTTTTTAATAAAAATAACGTGTATGTGAACAAACTGTCTTCAATTGCCTACGGGCACTGTCATTGGTCATTTAATGAACACCTAATTGTTTCTTCATCATTGCCTTTATTTAACCAACCTGATATTTAATCATCCTGTGCATCATTTCCACTCTTCATCCTTTCTTTCTTAATATGTATTCAGCACTCTTCATTCCTAACTTCAAAATGTATTATTTTAAGTCTGAAGGAATTCGATTCATAAATATTTAGTCAGTAATCTAAAGTGAGTTGGATTGCTGCATAGTCAAAAAATGGCTGTATAAGCTCGGACTTGTATGCAAACTAAAATTACTCATGAGAACTTGAAGTGATAACCTCAGACTTGGCGTTCATGTCACATCACTCTGCCAGATATCATGGTGAACTGTCCACACTTTACATTTACTTAACACTTCAAGTGACCGTCTCACTACCTCTCAGGACATGAAGCACGGCAAGTTTGACGAAGGGGAAGCCACTCTTCGCCTGAAGTTGACCCTGGAAGAAGGTAAAGTGGATCCTGTGGCCTACAGAATAAAGTACGTTGCTCACCACAGGACGGGGGACGCCTGGTGCATTTACCCAACTTATGACTACACGCATTGCCTTTGCGATTCCATTGAACACATCACCCACTCCCTCTGCACCAAAGAGTTCCAGTCAAGGTGAGATTGGTGACGCAGCTGTTTTTGTTTTGTTCTCAGCTCTGGGGGAAATGAGGCAGGCTCTGTGCGATGATGTTTCATATCTGGTCTTGCTTTTTGTTGACTTCACTCAAGTCACGAGTTTGTCAAATTTATGTCTATGGGGGTTCAAAATTGTGGTTAGGTGTCAAGTTTATAGTTGCTTGTGCTAGTCTCATTTATGTGTTGTGAGGTTAGTTTTAATGATGTGATGCTAGTTTTTGGTGCTGTGATGCTAGTTTTTGGTGCTGTGATGCTAGTTTTTGGTGCTGTGATGCTAGTTTTTGGTGCTGTGATGCTAGTTTTTGGTGCTGTGGTGCTAGTTTTTGGTGCTGTGATGCTAGTTTTTGGTGCTGTGATGCTAGTTTTTGGTGCTGTGATGCTAGTTTTTGGTGCTGTGATGCTAGTTTTTGGTGCTGTGGTGCTAGTTTTTGGTGCTGTGATGCTAGTTTTTGGTGCTGTGATGCTAGTTTTTGGTGCTGTGGTGCTAGTTTTTGGTGCTGTGATGCTAGTTTTTGGTGCTGTGATGCTAGTTTTTGATGCTATGATGTTAGTTTTTGTTATTGTAATGCTATTATTTTTATGCTGTGATACTATTTTTTATGCTATGCTGTGATGCTATTTTTATGCTGTAATTGCCCCCTTCAGGGGGATACAGGTATTGTATCTATGGGAATTAGCGCTCCCAGGGGGACTATGTGAGGGCCCGAGCTAAAGGTTAGGTAGGCTTCCTTTTTGTTGGAACAGAATAGGTTTTTGTTTTGTTACGGACCATCTTTTTTCGGTTCACTGCTGTGTTTTTTTTCAGCACCTACTACTTTCCTCTTCAACTTTTTCTTGTTTCATGAACTTCTTTCTTAGCTTCCTGTTTCTGTGCACCGTGTGCATAGATTCCGCGTTCCCTCAACTCCATACTAAATGGTGCCTTCCTCCTTCCTCTCTTAGAACATCTTTGTCGTGCAGTTAAGGGAGGCTAAAACTTTCTTACATAAAAATATATAATAATAATAATGCTGTAATTGCTAGTTTTTGGTGCTGAGATACTAGTTTGTATCCAATCAAGTGTTTAGATTTTGGTTAGATTCATGATCAATGTACAGAGAAGGAATGCTCTATTGTATTATGATATCTTCGCATGCCATATCATTTTCTTGACTTTCATGTTAGAAATGCCCTGTTACGTGATGGTTGCATTTTCAATTGATCTTCCTTTCAGGCGCTCATCTTACTACTGGCTATGCAACGCCCTGAACATTTACTGCCCAGTGCAGTGGGAGTACGGGCGGCTCAACATGAATCACACGGTCGTCTCTAAGAGGAAAATAGCCAAACTTATTGACTCTGGGATTGTTAGAGGTTGGTTTTCAATGTGGACGTAAATTTTGCTTCTTGTCTATTTGTTGCTGGAGTTCCCATATTTCTGTGATGTGCATATATCTCAATAACCACTCATAATGGCAGGGTCAAACTTAACTGAAAGCTTTTAGTGTACAAATCGTGTGCTTTGCCTGGTCCTGAGGACAAATAGAATTGGAATTAACATATTATACCTTTAACTTGGGAGCAAAAATTTTGTGCTAAATTCCATATTTCTGTGATACATGATACCGCCATCATCGTGGATCTGCATATATCGCAACAAAATTTTGGGATTAATTTTATAATTAGTTAAATTTCGAGAGCCAGAATTTTTGGGATTACGAAAAAACACACTCGGAACGTGATGTTGACGCATTGCAGATTGGGACGACCCTCGCTTGTTCACGCTGACGGCTCTGCGCCGGCGCGGGTTCCCTGCTGAGGCCATCAACAGGTTCTGTGCTTCCCTCGGCCTCACTGGCGCACAGATCGCCATCCATCCTGACGCTCTCGAGGCGTCTGTGAGAGACGTCCTCAACTCCACCGCTCACAGGTGCTTCTTGTGTGTTGCCATCTTGATCTGAGGACGTATCTGAATGTCATCTGGAGCTGGAAAGTTATCTGAATGTCATCTGGAGCTGGGAAGTTATCTGAATGTCATCTGGAGCTGGGAAGTTATCTGAATGTCATCTTGAGCTGGGAAGTTATCTGAATGTCATCTTGAGCTGGGAAGTTATCTGAATGTCATCTTGAGCTGGGAAGTTATCTGAATGTCATCTTGAGCTGGGAAGTTATCTGAATGTCATCTGGAGCTGGGAAGTTATCTGAATGTCATCTGGAGCTGGGAAGTTATCTGAATGTCATCTTGAGCTGGGAAGTTATCTGAATGTCATCTTGAGCTGGGAAGTTATCTGAATGTCATCTGGAGCTGGGAAGTTATCTGAATGTCATCTTGAGCTGGGAAGTTATCTGAATGTCATCTGGAGCTGGGAAGTTATCTGAATGTCATCTTGAGCTGGGAAGTTATCTGAATGTCATCATGAGCTGGGAAGTTATCTGAATGTCATATTGAGCTGGGAAGTTATCTGAATGTCATCTGGAGCTGGGAAGTTATCTGAATGTCATCATGAGCTGGGAAGTTATCTGAAAGTCATCTTGAGCTGGGAAGTTATCTGAATGTCATCTGGAGCTGGGAAGTTATCTGAATGTCATCTGGAGCTGGGAAGTTATCTGAATGTCATCTGGAGCTGGGAAGTTATCTGAATGTCATCTTGAGCTGGGAAGTTATCTGAATGTCATCTTGAGCTGGGAAGTTATCTGAATGTCATCATGAGCTGGGAAGTTATCTGAATGTCATCTTGAGCTGGGAAGTTATCTGAATGTCATCTTGAGCTGGGAAGTTATCTGAATGTCATCTTGAGCTGGGAAGTTATCTGAATGGCATCTTGAGCTGGGAAGTTATCTGAATGTCATCTTGAGCTGGGAAGTTATCTGAATGTCATCTTGAGCTGGGAAGTTATCTGAAGGTCATCTGGAGCTGGGAAGTTATCTGAATGTCATCATGAGCTGGGAAGTTATCTGAATGTCATCTTGAGCTGGGAAGTTATCTGAATGTCATCTTGAGCTGGGAAGTTATCTGAATGTCATCTGGAGCTGGGAAGTTATCTGAATGTCATCTGGAGCTGGGAAGTTATCTGAATGTCATCTTGAGCTGGGAAGTTATCTGAAGGTCATCTTGAGCTGGGAAGTTATCTGAATGTCATCTTGAGCTGGGAAGTTATCTGAATGGCATCTTGAGCTGGGAAGTTATCTGAATGTCATCTTGAGCTGGGAAGTTATCTGAATGTCATCTTGAGCTGGGAAGTTATCTGAAGGTCATCTGGAGCTGGGAAGTTATCTGAATGTCATAATGAGCTGGGAAGTTATCTGAATGTCATCTTGAGCTGGGAAGTTATCTGAATGTCATCTTGAGCTGGGAAGTTATCTGAATGTCATCTGGAGCTGGGAAGTTATCTGAATGTCATCTGGAGCTGGGAAGTTATCTGAATGTCATCTTGAGCTGGGAAGTTATCTGAAGGTCATCTTGAGCTGGGAAGTTATCTGAATGTCATCTTGAGCTGGGAAGTTATCTGAATGTCATCTGGAGCTGGGAAGTTATCTGAATGTCATCTTGAGCTGGGAAGTTATCTGAAGGTCATCTTGAGCTGGGAAGTTATCTGAATGTCATCTTGAGCTGGGAAGTTATCTGAATGTCATCTGGAGCTGGGAAGTTATCTGAATGTCATCTGGAGCTGGGAAGTTATCTGAATGTCATCTTGAGCTGGGAAGTTATCTGAAGGTCATCTTGAGCTGGGAAGTTATCTGAAGGTCATCTTGAGCTGGGAAGTTATCTGAAAGTCATCTTGAGCTGGGAAGTTATCTGAAGGTCATCTTGAGCTGGGAAGTTATCTGAAAGTCATCTTGAGCTGGGAAGTTATCTGAATGTCATCTGGAGCTGGGAAGTTATCTGAATGTCATCTTGAGCTGGGAAGTTATCTGAAGGTCATCTTGAGCTGGGAAGTTATCTGAAGGTCATCTTGAGCTGGGAAGTTATCTGAAAGTCATCTTGAGCTGAGCACTTATTTGAAAATCGTCTTGATCTTAGAACTTCTTCACTGGAGTGCACCAAGCTTGCCCCTGTTAGTGGCAAGTGCTCCCCGTGTCCTAATTTAGTGATGCTATTTATTTCGTGTGAGAGTAATATGCTATGCAAGATAAAGCTTTTATACAAAAGTTAGTAGCTAACGTATCAGCAATGCCTCTATAGAATACCGGTCGCAAGTAACCCTCAACTGAGTTATGTGCTTGTGCAGGAACTTGAATTTTTGTTTTTACTTACCATTCTGTTTAAATGTTGTATTTTCTGGAAATGAATTGCTCGATGTAGAAACATGTGGCTTTTTGACTTACCATGACCTACTGATGCGATCGTCGCCCTGAAAACTTTGCCCAACATTGCTCTCAGCATTATCGCACTGTTAATCATATGTTACATTTTTGCTCTCTCGCACCTCAAAAGCTTCCTGCCCAAATTTTAGATCCTATAAACTAGGTTGTGGATAGTATTCTAATTTCACAGGTTATAATTACCTTCTATAGCACGCTGCCTGAGACCCGACTACCTAGGCTGTGGATGCAGTTCAAATTTCCCAGGTTATAATTACCTTACACGCTGCCAGATTGATTACCTTGGTTGTGGAGATGGTGTTCAATTTTCTTAGTCCTAATTACCTCCTATAGCACGCTGCCGGAAATCTGACTACCAAGGCTATGTGAGTTATTTATATTTCCCGAGTTATAATTACCTCCTATAGAATGCTGCCTGAGATCCGACTACCCATGTTGTGAATGGTGTTCAAATTTCACAAGTTTTAATCGACTCCTCTCGCCCCCTGCCAGGACGATGGCGGTGCTGGAGCCAATCCGCGTGGAGCTCACCAACTTGGCTGCTGACGCTCCCTCCTCCATCACAGTCCCCAACATCCCTGGCAACGACGCTGCAGGCTCTCACCAGGTCGCCTTCGGTCCTGTCATCTTCATTGAGGCCTCCGACTTCAGAGAGGTCAGTTCACGTCTTTCGTATTTCCCCATTCTTATACAGGCTCTACCTTGCGATCTGTGGATATGTTCATCACTAACCTCTTGCATTTCTTTGATAGGCGTTCTACTGTAGGGTAGCTACTGACTGGTAATGTTTGTTCACTCTGTTACTGGTTCTTCGTATCCTTGCTACTCATTGCTCTTCAAGTGCTTCTCACTCGACCATCTAGACTAAAGGTATCTATTACACCCGGTTTTTGCATTTCATTATATCGTTAAAGCTCAAGCGCCTTTTGTTCCATCATTTCGTTTAACTCATTTGCCTTTTGTTCCATCATTTCGTTTAACTCGTTTGCCTTTTGTTCCATCATTTCGTTTAACTCATTTGCCTTTTGTTCCATCATTTCTTTTAACTCATTTGCCTTTTGTTCCATCATTTCGTTTAACTCATTTGCCTTTTGTTCCATCATTTCGTTTAACTCATTTGCCTTTTGTTCCATCATTTCTTTTAACTCATTTGCCTTTTGTTCCATCATTTCGTTTAACTCATTTGCCTTTTGTTCCATCATTTCGTTTAACTCATTTGCCTTTTGTTCCATCATTTCTTTTAACTCATTTGCCTTTTGTTCCATCATTTCGTTTAACTCATTTGCCTTTTGTTCCATCATTTCGTTTAACTCATTTGCCTTTTGTTCCATCATTTCTTTTAACTCATTTGCCTTTTGTTCCATCATTTCTTTTAACTTGTGAACGACGAAAGTCCTTCACTGCCCCATTCGCCAAACTGTTTCTGTGGCGCGTTCCTATGCGTGACATTGCGGTCCGTACTGTGCGGCACCATTGGTGCTGGAACCGCGGGCTGGAACCTCAGCATGCCGGTTGACCCCTCAAGCAGTTCCATGCAAGCGGTCGCGCTGACCGGTCAATCCTTACCGTGTCCTGGGTTTCGCAGTAGCAGTTGCGCTGACTAGTCGCAGATACTGTGTGTTCAGGTTGCGCTACGAAACTAACCTCTGTCTGTCGCCGCTTCGACCGCCTTTCTTTCGTAAAACTGTACAGTGCAATCAAATCAATTATGATTTTAAACGAACTTTTAACTTGTGTCCAATAAAAATCAGTGCTTTTATTGAATCTGTTACATTCGCAAATAAATTTAGAAACTTATGAACTTTTAATTAACACGGTGTAAAGGAAACTTGGAAAACTGAAAAACAACTTTTACTACTGGTTTGTTGCCGTGGCCACTGGCTTGGAAGGCTTGGCCACCTGACGTTGGAAAGTCGAGGGCCCGGTGACAACCAATCTGGTGTCAGGAGTGTTGGATAGTTTATCCCGTGTGCCGACATTTGTTCCAGTGTTTTTGAGTGTTGATGAGAAAATCTAGAGTTTATGATTTTGAAGCGCATTTGCAAAGTGTTGATCTGTACCTGTAACAATTGAAAAATTCAAGAAATGGAGGTTCCCCCTGCACACCAAGGTCGACGAGAGTGCTTCAGGTGTAATGAGGTTGGTCATTTTGCGCGCCATTGCCCTAATCGACGAGATCAGTGGCAGCAGCAGCAGCAGCAGCAACAGCGAAGATCTAATGGGCCCAGGAACAGCGTGTGCCAGTATTGTCATCGTGAAGGCCATGTTCTTGCTAAGTGTGCTGAATTCAAGAGCGAATTTAGAGCTTGCGTATGGTGTGGCGACATTGAGCACAGGTCTTGTGACTGCTCGCACAAGTCGAGAAAATTCAAGACTGCCGCTCACGAAGAAGATCACGCTGCAGCTAATTCTTCCCCGACCAACTTGCTGATGAAAACAAAGGATACAACTGAACCTGGCTGTTACTTTCTATCGACGAAAATTAACGGGACCCTGATGGACGCTCTAATCGACAACGGGGCAGTGGTGTCTGTTATTTCCGAGAATTTGGTAAACAAACTCAAGAACAAACCAGCTATGAAGAGTTCGACGAAGACTACGTTGATCGGTTTTGGAGGATCTCGCATAGACGTGATAGGCGAGGTGACGGTAACTGTGGAAGCGGATGAACTACGTGCCCCAGCGTTCACGTTACTAGTTGTTCCTGCCGGTGCTACGAGTCAATCTTTAGTCTTTGGGCTCGACTTCCTAGAGCGGTACTACATGAAGATCGACACCGTCCATCGTGAACTTCTCTACTCACCTCCGAATGAAGATCCAGTCGCCGTCAAGTTGAAAACTAAGCCTGGAATAGAAATTCAGAGTATGGTAAGAAATGCACATGAGATATCGATAGAGCCGAATAGAAGAATGTTAATTCGTGCTAGACTGTCAGATGTCAGTATTGCTGATGATGTTGAGGGCTATCTTGAGCCTCTCATTGTAACTTCTCGTGAAGACTTACCTGTAGAGATTGCATACTCAGTTGGCTCGGTGAAAAATGGACATGTCACAGTAGAATTGATGAATATGAACCCATGTGAAGTGGTGTTGAAGCCAAATGCTAAGTTGGGCATGTTCATAGTTTCAAATTTTGCTGTTGTGAATTCTACTGTTGATAGTACTGTGAGTGAGAACATTTGTGCTGGCGATCTTTTCGATTTTTCTGACAGTAATTTGACTAGTGATCAGCTGAACGAAGTTAAGAACATGTTAAATAGGCGCCGTGCTGCGATTTCACTGCATGACCACGATTTGGGACGTACGGCTACGACTAAGCACGTGATCGATGTTCAGGGAAATGTGCCTAATAAGCAACGTTACCGCAGATTTCAGGGACCGTTCAGACAGGAAATTGAAGTTGAACTACGTAAGCTCGAGGAACGAGATATAATAGAGAAATCGTGTTCTCCGTGGTCTTCTCCTTTAGTTCCCATAAGGAAAAAGGACGGTTCCCTTAGATTATGTGTGGACTATAGGGCATTGAACTCTGTGACTAAGCGTGATTCGTTCCCTTTGCCTAACATCATAGACGCTTTGTCTAACTTGAGCCACACGAATTTCTTCTCTACGTTCGATTTAATGCAAGGTTTTTATCAGATTGAAATGGACGAGTCTAGCAAGGAATACACTGCATTTTCTACTGGCGATTCCCACTGGCAGTGGAAGCGCATGCCATTCGGTTTGACTAACAGCCCAGGGTCATTCATGAGACTTATCTCGTTAGTTCTCGCTGGCATACCTTGGAGCGTAGCTATCAGTTACATTGATGACGTAATTGTTACTGGCAGAACTTTTGAAGAACATTTAGCTAATTGTAACCTAGTGTTGAGAAGGTTCGAGTCGCACGGGTTAAAGGTAAAACCTGCGAAGTGTTCAATGTTTCGAAAAGAAGTAACTTACCTTGGTCATGTTGTGAGCTGCGATGGTGTCCGTCCAGATGAGAAGAATGTCGAGAAGATCTTAACTTACCCTGAACCGAAGACCCAGCGTCAAGTGCGTAGATTCCTAGGGATGTGTAATTTCTTTAGACGCCACATACCTAACGCCAGCGTGTTAATGAAACCTTTGAACGAACTGATCGGCATGAAAAAGATAAATTGGACGCAAGAGTGCAGCGAAGCGTTTCTGGAGTTGAAGAGAATTTTGACTAATCCCCCTCTCCTTAGCTATCCTGATTTTTCAGTCGACGCAGCGCCGCTTGTGATTACTGTGGATGCCAGTAATGTTGGTGCAGGCGCGGTACTGTCGCAAGTGCAGGAAGGTGAGGAACGAGTCCTGGCTTACGCGAGCACAACGTTCAACAAGGTGGAAACGAACTACAGCGCTACTGAACGTGAGCTTGCAGGTTTGAGATGGGCTGTGAGGAACTTCCGTCCTTTCGTTTATGGTCGTAAGTACGTAATAAGAACCGACCATAGACCGCTCATTTACCTTAACTCCATGAAAAGTGTTGACGCTCGGCTAATGAGAACCTTTGAGGAACTCCATTGCGGTCAGTTCGAAATTCAATTTGTGCCTGGTAAGGAAAATGTTGTCGCTGACGCTCTATCTAGAATGGTGAATTTACCCGTTAACAGTAGCGAAGCTGACCCAAGTTATGTCGTGTCGCTGCAGGGCAAGAAAGTAAATTTAATTCCAGGTGGACCTGACTCGTTGTTCGGCGCTCTTGCAATGGGAGTGAGCGGCAATGTTGACGATCACGCTGTTATAAGAGAAATCGTGGTGACTAAAGTGCTTAAAGACCCGAAAGACTACGGACTTGGGAAGAACAAGCGTGATTTGAAGAGAATAGAAGCAATGAAGGAAGTCGGTACCGTGCCGGACTTGTGCTTGGTGAATGCATTTGTAAAGGAATTTAAAGTGAATGTCTCTATTTATGAGGACGGTGTTGGCATCGTGAAATTTGGATGTGATGACCTTAATCCTACAGTGCATTTGCAGAGTTTGCGCGGTGTCCACTACAACTTGCTCGTGCCGGTTGGTGAGGATGCAGACGACATCATTGTAAGTCACATCGATTATGTGCGGGCAAGAGCAAAGGTTAATAAATCAGCAAGTTCTCCCACCCAAGTATTGTACACTCTAATAGACGACGAGCCGCAGACAGTTCAACCGAAGAAAATAATTTGTAAAAAGAAGCAACTTGCGTCAGAGAAGGTGAAAACAGCTCCAATTCGGACAACAGAAGACGCAGTTTCTCAACAAACTTCCAGCACTCCATCTCTTCATTTAACTACTGAACAAATAATAGCTCTTCAAGCAAATGACACAATAATTTCTTCATTAAAACAGCTCCTCGAGACTAAAGCAACGGCGCAAGAAATTTCGGCAAAATTATCAGAGAGTGTTAAAGGACGCAGATTTTTAAAGTCAGTGGAGAGTTTGAGGCTTCGTGACGGTGTCGTGTGTGCTGGCTCGCGTGAAGTGCCGGTGATGCCTGCTCAGAGGTTGCCTGCAATGGTGGAGGAGTTTCATAGAGTATCTGGCCACATCGGGAGGGACAAAACGGTCGAAGCTATCTCCAGATACTTCTACAGCCCGAGAATGTCTCCGATCGTGGCATACGTGATACGCCATTGTTCAGTGTGTCAGCGTTTTAAGGGCCGAGCGAAGGGTGGCGCTCCGTTGTATCGACGAGTACCCAAGGCACCTTATAGCGACTACGCTGTCGACCTTCTCGAACTTCCTCCAGGGCGGAGCAACACACGTTATCTATTAGTTGGTATTGACACGTACACGAAGTTTGCAAATGCTGTGCCTCTGAAGAACAAGCGTTCGTCAACGGTAGCCAAAGCGTTGGAAGAGAGGATTTTCAGCTCTCTCGTTAAGCTCCCGGAGACCGTGACTACGGATAATGGCCCGGAATTTCGAGGACGCCCGTTCGTGAACATGCTTCAAAAACACGGAGTGGAGCATTTTAAGACTGTCCCGTATTCGCCGAACTGCAACGGAGCTGTCGAAAGATTGAACGCTACTCTGAAGAATCTTCTTGCAGCTGCATGTGAGGAATACCAAACACCATGGACAGATCATCTCACAAGAAGTTTAATTATCTATAATAATACAATGCACTCTCAAACCGGTCATACTCCTGCAGATTTCTTTTCCAACAGCGCCAGCAAGCTTCCTATTCCTGTTTCTGAACCGTATTGGAAACCGCCTCGTAAGTCGTTCAAGCCTTACTTGGTTGGCCAGTTGGTGGCGCGAAGGATACCGCCTTTGCCATCACGGAGTAAGTTAGCTCCAAGGTTTGATGGACCTTTTGTCATCGTTGAGGCGGATCCAAACGGTATAGTTTACAAGATAGCCAGAACTACAGGTAAAGAAGCGCACACAGCCCATTTTAATCAATTGAAAGATTGGCATGGTGGCGACGGTGCAGCAGAGCAGCCGGCGTATGGCAGTGGGCAGCGACTGAACGACGTGGCAAGACGGAGCATGACAAGAAAAGCGAGAACTGAGGCATTGGCGGCAGAGCAACTTCTACCAGTGGCAGACGGCGGCAGCGATGAAATTGTAGCACCGATGATAGGTGGCGTGCCGATTTCTCTGTCAAAACTGGCAGATAAAATAGCTGCTGCAATGTACTCTGACGACGCAGACGAAGCCGACGAAGCAGCGGTGGACGATGACGACTACGATCAGCCATCGGTTGACGAGATTGAGCAACCCAGCATGGAGTGGGAGCATCTGAGCGACGAGCCAGATGACGTTTTCGCAGAGCAGTCCCCTGTGAGCGACTACGCGACGGTACTCCACTTGCCGATGACTAGCTCAGTCTCAGAAGCTGAGCTAAACCGTGACAGCGCGCCGCAAAGGCTAACTCGATCGTTTTCGAAGCACGCTGTTGAGTCGCTTGTAAAAGCGATTGCAGCGAATAGCGACAGAGAAAGCGACAAGTTTCCTGGAGCCAAGACATCGTTCAAATTTAGTCTACAGAAAGGATTTCCGGTCTGTGTTGAAGGCGATTTCCAATTGCCGCCGGAGTTCGACCTTTTGACGAGATGTTCGATGTCAGATGGACCGGACTTGGACGATCATCTCCAAAGGGAAATTAACTCGCTGTCTGATCGGTTCTCTGATGAAGATAACTAGTTTTTGTTCTTGTCGGTAGCCAGTTTACATCCTAACGTTACCGTTGTCTCGTTAATTTGTAAAGATTCGCAATACTTAGTTTTGCATAATACATACAGCGCAATGAAAATGTAACTTGTGCAATTGTGTTCTTTTCTCAAATGATTTATTGAAATTTTAATGTCGCCATTAAAGTTTGGTACTGGAGTATTTATGAATTGTTTAGGTTTTCACATTTTAAACGTTGCTATAAATAAAGAATTTTTAAAGCTGCATCCCTTATGTTTTCAATAAATTCTTGCTTAGGTTGTGAAGTTCAGAGTCGCGCTTTGAATATAGATAATTTTAAAAATGCATTCCCTATGTTGTTAACAAATTGTTGCGAAATTAATTAAATTTTGAATCTCTATTGAATAAAAATATTTTAGATACATTCCCTATGTTTTGATTGAATTTACTAGGTGCTTAATTTTAACTTCATCTACATGTTATAGCGGTCAGGCGGACTATTAATTTTGTATTATTTGGTTGTGGGGGATGTGAACGACGAAAGTCCTTCACTGCCCCATTCGCCAAACTGTTTCTGTGGCGCGTTCCTATGCGTGACATTGCGGTCCGTACTGTGCGGCACCATTGGTGCTGGAACCGCGGGCTGGAACCTCAGCATGCCGGTTGACCCCTCAAGCAGTTCCATGCAAGCGGTCGCGCTGACCGGTCAATCCTTACCGTGTCCTGGGTTTCGCAGTAGCAGTTGCGCTGACTAGTCGCAGATACTGTGTGTTCAGGTTGCGCTACGAAACTAACCTCTGTCTGTCGCCGCTTCGACCGCCTTTCTTTCGTAAAACTGTACAGTGCAATCAAATCAATTATGATTTTAAACGAACTTTAACTTGTGTCCAATAAAAATCAGTGCTTTTATTGAATCTGTTACATTCGCAAATAAATTTAGAAACTTATGAACTTTTAATTAACACGGTGTAAAGGAAACTTGGAAAACTGAAAAACAACTTTTACTACTGGTTTGTTGCCGTGGCCACTGGCTTGGAAGGCTTGGCCACCTGACGTTGGAAAGTCGAGGGCCCGGTGACAAACTCATTTGCCTTTTGTTCCATCATTTCGTTTAACTCATTTGCCTTTTGTTCCATCATTTCGTTTAACTCATTTGCCTTTTGTTCCATCATTTCTTTTAACTCATTTGCCTTTTGTTCCATCATTTCGTTTAACTCATTTGCCTTTTGTTCCATCATTTCGTTTAACTCATTTGCGTTTTATTGTATCTTTTCTTTGAACTCTTTTGTTGTATCCTTTCTTTGAACTCAATTCCCTCTTATTAAATCATATTAAATCTTCGAGTATAGTTTCCCCGTCCAATGCTTGTAATTTTCAGAATATATACTAAAGTATTTCATGCTAGGTGGACGAGCGTGGCTACCGCCGCCTGACCCCAACGCAGTCTGTGGGTCTACGTCACGGCGGCTACGTCATCACCGTGAGCGAAGTGATCAAGGAGCAGGGCAAGGTGACGTGCATCAAAGCCGCTTGTGCTGCCGTCAGCACCAGCAACAAGCCTAAAGCCTTCATCCACTGGGTCGCGCAACCCGTCGTCTGCGAAGTCAGGCTCTATGACCGACTGTGAGTATATCTCCTGTGCTTCAGCAGGATTTTCAAGTAATTCGTGCTCTGGAAGTGGTACAACTGGCAGCGTGAATTTTTTTTTGTCCGTTTAGCTTTACAGCTTGCTGCTTTTTGGTGTCAAAAGCCTTAAGTTTGAGCTTGGAACGATACACAGTGTCTAATTTAATTTGAGAGACTCTCAAACTTGAGGATTTTGGACTAGCACGTGGTCTAGTCAAATCTACTGAAAAAATTACGCCACCTGTTCTGCCGCTACATCAAAGTAGATTGTTTAAAAATCTAACCCTTGTTCATTTGCGCCTTAGTGTTGTACTTGATAATCTTAGCTTTGCAGTTTCTGCCCTTGACGTTTATTTCTGTACAAATTGACCACTGCATCAACCTCTGTCCAGCGAACCTTCGAACTATCACCGATACTTCGTTGGATTGCTATAGAAACGTAAATATTATTCTTTTTTAAACCGCAGCGTTAACAGTGACTGGGAGTATTTTGATACATTTTTATTTATTATTTAACCTGAATATTTTTGGTGACATTTAACTTTTCAGGCTGTCTAAACATCACTGATACTTTGTTAGATCGTAATATTGAGACATTAGTTATTATTTTTGGAACCAAAACGTTAACAGTAACGGCTGGTATTTTATTAGTTATCAAACTTGTGCCTTACACGCATGTGTTTCTCTTATCTGTGCACCCCAGATCTTCAACTAGTTACGGTTTTATGTTACATTTGTTCCCAATATTTTTTTTGAATGTTATGGTATTTTACTGTCTAGCCACGTGAGGTAGTGCATAGAATATGTTCGATCACAAGGTAATAACTCTTCAAGTACGGAATATTACACGACTTTCACTAGTGCAGTATCAATTCCCTGTGTTACTTTTTCAGCTTCATCCACGAATCCCCTGAAGATCCATCAGTCGTACCAGACGGGTTCCTTTCGGATATCAACGAGAATTCTCTGAGTGTTGTGACGGACGCGTTGGCTGACCAGTCCATCGTCGGCGCCGCGCCCTTCACTTCCTTCCAGTTTGAGAGAGTTGGATTTTTCTCGGTTGATCCGGACTCAACAAAGGAAAAGCTTGTTTTCAACAGAACTGTTGGGCTCAAGGAAGATAAGGGAAAAAATTAGGCCGTCAGATAAAACCTTTCGAATACTTGACTGGAAGTCTAATATTCATTTTGTTAGATTTACTCATACGCTCCTTATTCCTAAAATTTTGCTTTGGTGTGAATTGGACTACGTGTCTATTCTCTAAATGCGGTTTCAGGCTGTATCAACTATGGTTCATTGGTTTAGTTAGATTTCTGTTAATTACCATTTTTAGTTTGAGTGCTACGTTTTAGGTCCGCATATTGAAACTTCTACTACAAACGTGTGCCGTGAGTTTACTTCGTTGTGATAACTGCCTTCATGTTACTCCCATTGTCTGCGACAGCATGTGATCTTAAGCGTAAATTTTCTATCTTACCCTTCCTTTTCATTTTACCTTCTGATCAATGGCTTGTTACTGCTCCAATCTATCGTCATGTATTTGGAGCAGTATTTCCAAATAAGGACCGCGATGGTAAGAAGAAGTTGTAGCTGGTGTTTTATCTTGACGATCTAGTTGAGAGTCAAATTTCATTTGCGTGAGAACTAGCGAGCTACTTCATGAGCAATGAGCAACTCTCGTATCACTTTTAATCCTAATGGTGTCCAGTACAAGAATTTCTTGTATCTGACCTCGTAATTGATTCAGTTTGTGCACAAGTTATTTATTAGTGAGTATGAATTTGGTGTTCGTCTCTAACTTTAGTAACTTGGATACAAATTTAATACTCTTCAAGATCCTTAATTTTATAGACGGAGAGCTAGAAATATGAGGAACATCTTTTGTTAAGTATTTGCATAAAAGTTTATCTCGCGTTCAGTTGGGTAAATGAAAGCATAACTGCCAGTGTAGTTTTTGGGTGTGTTTTCTTATAAATTCTCACGTTTTTTATATTTGGTCCAGGTACTTTGGCGATCCACAATATTTGATCGGCGTATAGCGTAGCTGGAAAATTTCTCTCGGCCTACTTTCTGAACCTAGAACAGTGGTTCAAATAAGTTTTAAGGCGTTAGAGGTGCATTGATTGAAGGAGGCAAGTGACTCTGATTAAGTGAAATATAAAGTGTTCAAATACCTGACGATGTCGCCTAATAACTGGTTAAGGCGGCGCACATAGTTCCGTAGGGCTAGGACGCATAATTGAAATGAAAAACGACCCACGTTTCTAAGGTAAAAGCACAGAAGGGCAGCTGGCCTGAATTTAGACTGGAAATATAGCTTTAGCTCACCTTAAGATAAAAATGATGAGTGTGAGGTGAACATTGCTAGTGACAATCGATTGTAAGACCTAAATGAAACTTTACCTAAAATGGAAATTACGCATTACAAAAACTTAGTTATAATTACTTGCTCCACAAAGACCTTAAATTATAAACTGCAATACACAAAGCTTCCTATAATTACCAAACACACAAATCTTCCTGTCATTTATCAAGTGTTGTATCTATTTAACGCTAATGTTGAACTTTATTGGCATTAAAAAGTTCATAGTTAAGATTATTACTTTAAAATAGGGCTTAAATACCTTTTTCTGATAAAACGGACCCTGTTCAGTTAAGCTTCGAATGATTTTAAGAAATAGACCCTACTCTAGAGATGTGAAGATTTTCAGGATTTCCAGAATTTATGAGATGGTCTAAATTAGCTTGAAATGAACTAAGTCTTTAGTCGATGACATACCTTGAAAATATCTTCCTTTACCATAAAGAAATATATTTGTGGAGATATTCTTGTTAAGGGTTGCCGTGGATAAAGAATTGAAAGTTCTCTAGTGAATATTTTGCTTATTGATATAACTAGGTATGGAAGACAAAATACATTCTTCGAATTTATAGAAGGGATCTACTTTCGGTTTTGAATAGTCCGAGGATTGCAAAAGCGTGAGTAAATTTTATCGAATTCAGACCAGAAATATAATAATCATGAACTTTAGACAAATTTGAAGCAATTATGCAATAAAATTTTGAAATGTAATGATAATATTTTTAGAACAAGATATAATACTCTAATTAAACATGAAAACGACTTTTCTCACTTCAGAAAGTTTGAGAAAGGATCTATGACTTTCAAGCACACATATTCGTGACGCAAAAATTTTGTTTAAAACTTCGAAAATTTACTAGTCTCAAGATTGGAATGATTCTGGAAACTATTAATATCGAGTAAACTAATTTACTGATCAGTCTAAGGTCAAGCGAATTAGGTTAAACATTATGGTACACCTTAGAATAACGTTGATGTATAGGGTGCCCTAGAAGTCGCTGAATTTATTCGGGCTGACAGGGAGCTGTGCTCAAATTCGACCATTGTAGTTAGACTTTAGAAACAATCTACGTATTTATCGATTGTAGTAAATAAATTATTTAAAATTGTTTTAGTTGAACACCAGAGTATCATAAGTAGATCGTACCTTAAAATGTAGGCTGTAAAAATTCAGTCTAATTTCGACCAGGTTCGAATTCATAAATTTGTTGCAAAGCAATTTATAATTCATTTTTATCCCTGTTTTAAGCCTTTCATGATTATAATATCAGTAATTAGACCCTATTTTCCCAAAAAAATCTCTACAGCCGCCAATTTTTTTACACTGTTTGGTGCGCAACCGAAAGGTTTGTAACGAGAAGCAGTAGCCCTCAAAATACAGCTTAGGCTAAACATTACTTTAGTGTAAATGTCACTACCATTTTTGTACCAAATTAAAATTTTTAATTGTTAAGCTTTTTGTATTCATAATAAATGTAGTCCGACCCAAAGGGGAATACACAACCTCTGTTAGGTAGTGTGACCCTCACTTTGAAGCTAAGAGGTAAACTATTGTGGAAGCTTCTTCAATTGCAAAGTAAGAATTCATTATTATGAGTATAACAAATTCTTTGTAGAATTCATAAGTCTTTGAGAGAAAATTTGCTGCGGCATGCAAGAATTCAGCAATCGGCAGCAAATGAACTTTTGTGATGCAGGAGATGGGGATAAAGGAGGTAGCTTAAATGGCAATAAAAGCAATAGGCCCAAGTTTAATTGTAAGAAGTAGAAGACTAAAATGGAAAAACTAACCAGAAAATATGGACTGGATAAATGAAAGCTTAGCATGTGTAATAAATCTATCAAATTGGTATGTATAAGAAATATTGTATGGGTAGAGATCTTTCATGTTGAAAGCTCTAGTTAAAAGCTGACTCCTGTTTGTAGCATATAGGCTTAATTAAAACTTGAAGGATAAACATATGATAATTAAAATAGAAGCAAAGGAATAACAGGTTATATATGAAGTGTGATATGAAAAATATGCCAGTAGGAAGCAAATACAATGTCTCCATTAAATATATGTTCTTGAAGTATAGAAGTTATGATAAAGCAAAGATTTTTATAAAAATGGCTGTTTGATCATTGTTGGGAAAATGAAGGATATTGTGTAGCTACAACATTTGGCCATTTGTTGCAGGTAACTTGGGTACAAGCTATTTATCAAGGTTATTAAAAAATGAACTCTGTTATTATTTTAGAAGTTTTCTGGCCTAGATGTGTGGCATAATAGGTTTTGGTTAATGGGAAGGAGATGCAACTACCTAATCGATTTTTGAAACTTTGTTGCCTAAAACATATCAATTATATTGAAATGAACAACTTTTCATCAGTGCACTTTTGGGGGCAATTGAGTATTTAATATGTTATAGCGGTAAATTACTGACCGCAACTCTAGTGTTTGAAGTGGCAAGTAATTCAAGCAGCGCGTCAGACAGCAACGCTGCGATGCCGTCTTGCATCCAGCGCGCTTGTCATCAAAGATAAAACCAAACCCATCGCTATACCTTGTTAAATACTCGTGTACCTACCGCAAAAAATGTATAGAAAAAAGTAGTTTATATTGATGTTATTACCATGATTCAAGCAACAAAAATTCTATAATCGATTATGTAGTAGATGTTTATTCCATCGCATTCATCAAAGACAAAAATTAACACATGCTGTTATAATTCATTAAATACTCATTTGCCCCAAAAAGTGCATAAAAGAAAAGTTGCTTATTTTTATATAATTACCATGATACAGGCAACAAAATTTCGAAAATAGATTAGTTGCATCACTTTCACATTAACCAAGATTTTAATCAATGAGATAGAAGAGATTTTGATGACGTGCAACCTGTGATGATTCATGTATGATAAATTGGCTGTCTTTATAATTCCCTTCAAGTTGAGACAGTATGAAAGGACCCAGGATCATCATTGAGTATTTTTATTTTGACAAATCTGATGTACAAGCAAGAAACTCAAGGACACTGTCTCATTTTATGGGCACTAGAAGAAATTGTGGGCATTTAGAAAGATCTTGATGATCATTATACATTTTAATGCACTCAAAGAAATGAAAAATTATGTTCCAAAGAATTACTAAAGGAATACATTTAAAAACATTTTACAAGAGTAACATTCCGCTTGCTGATGCATTATTTTTGAGATATAGCAATTACGTTCAGATGGGAATAACATTATATAGTCAGTTGCTTAGGAGCCGCATTTTTGGGTCACGCCCACTTTTTGGCAGGAGAACAGCGTCGGTTTGGGTAAGTTAACCCTTTAAGTACTGACGGGACTCTAGTGTCCAAGATGGCTAGTGCTTCCAGTTAGGATATCGAACACAATTTTAAAGTAATTTAACTAGTGAGGGAATATTTTGAGGTAAATCACAAAATGAGGGAAATTAAAAGCATTCATGAAACTATTTTTTAGTTATTTCAGAGGGCTGCTTGCATGAATCATTATTGATTACTTCCTAAGTTCATGCTACAAGGTCCAAGCAACATATTCAATAACCTTTCTATTTATCTTGAGCAAGTTTTTTCCTTACCTTCGTTCATTTTCCGACAAGTGCGGGCAAAAATGGTAAGTGATTAATGATTTTTTCTTAAATTCAAAAGCTTTATTTTCAAGGTTGAAAATTTCCCTCCCCAAGCTAAAAGCTAAAAAGGCTTATGATTTTTCATTAAAATAATTAGGCACTTGCTATGCAAAAACACCCACATTAGGATAATTTCACTGATTTTTCAAGGCACTGACGACTTTTTTCCTAGGAAATTTTCCCTAAACCATTTGAATTCCCGTACTCAAGGGTTAAGGTAAGATATTTTAGGTTGATTTGTTATTTTAAGTTAGTTTATTTAACTTACATTACCTAACCTAACCTCACCCATCATTACATCAATAGCGTATTACAGCATATTTATGTGTCCGTTTCTTCACTTTTATATACGGTGTTCCTATAACTTCAAAGTTGAATAGTATGTATTTAAAAAATTACGCATTAGCAAGCAGAATGTCATTCATGTTAAACGTTTTTAAATGTGTTCCTTTAGTGATTCTTTGGAACGAAATTTTTAATTTCCATCAGCGCATTAAAATGCATAATGACCGTCTTGATTGCTGTGAGCTTTTACTTGCATATTTAAGGTAAATAATACTCTCTTGTAAAATAATGTGTATCAAGAAATCAACTCAAAAGCTCTTATCTACAAATATATGTTTTTATTGTGTGTTTAGTAATCTGCTCATTTATATTATTTTCTCCTATTTAGTGAACAATTTTCTTTTGAACACCTAATAAGTTAAATCAGAAACTAATTTTTGTCTTAACAGACCATGTTATGTCATATAAACTTATTTCTGAGGAGAATAGCTGTTAGCTTTTATACAGAAAGTTGTGCTCAAGTTATATTGTTTGTGCAAACTATTTAGAAAATTGGCATACAAAGAGCATTAAATGCTACCCATAATGGGAATCTGTTGATGAAATTTGATTTAAATTAAGCTGTTTATACAATATAAAGAATTTGTGGGATAAAAATAAAACTGTAGGTACAATATGGAAATATTGTCAAGTAGAATAAGCCATTTGGCTTCTTATTTTGCTATGCTCCAAAAAAATTATTCTTTTAACTTGTTTAATTTCTTTTATAATAAATTATACCTTTTTAAATATCCACTAAGCTACTTGATGTTTTTTGCTTTGAGTCTGTGTAAATAAGTTAATAATTTTATTGTATTTATGAATCTAATACTACAATTGTCTGATAGTTTCATCAATGTGTGCTGAAGGTACAAAATTTTGCATCAATTGCTTATTTTTCTTTCTGCTCTAGATGCTACAGTGTGCTTTTTTGAGCTTTTGTATTGTTTAAAGTTGTGTGTGGGGCATTAGTCCAGCATGTTAGCATTTTAATCCGTATTAAGTAACATTTTTAATTCCTAGTTGCAAAACTTGATGGAATTTTTTTTGCACTTTTCCAGAATTTATGAGAGTTTCAGAGCACAATGGATGGTAATGGTTCTGCTAATCATTCCAATGGAATTAACAAGTAAGTCAAGATATGGATACATTATATTTGTATTTGTTACAGCTCAAATAACTATGTTGTGTCTGATTTTGAATCTATCAAATGACTACAGTAGGTAGAAAATGAGTGATGTGCTGACCATGATATGATTTTTATTTAGAATTTGTCAATAAGTATTGTTCAAGAGCTATCAATTTAAAAGTACAATATTATCATCCTAATAGACTCATGTTTTGTGCAACTGACCTGGCAAGCTTCTTCAGCATTATGTGCATTCCAGTGTTTTTTAATATTTTCCTGGTATGCAATGGCATAGTTCATCAAATCTAAATTTAATTTAAAGTACTCCTGCTATAAGCTGGTTGTTTTTGTACCACTTTCTAAGTTAATGGGATTTAAATATTTTAAAACAATGGATAGTCTGAAATAATATACTAAAATAGTTTTTTTTTTTCACATGCAGGAAATGGGAGCAGTGATCTAAAATATGTATTCTTGGGCTTGTAACTTTCATTTTTTTTTTAAATATTCAATTTAACTCCCATGCACAAGCTCTTACTAAAGTGTATACTTTAATTTTGTAATCAGTAGAGGTAGTAGATCAATATTTTCTGTGCTCCTGTGAGGTAATTTGAGTGTGTTCAGATTAGTATTTAATTCTATCAGCATAGCTCAGAACTTTGTATTTTATAACAAACTGCCTGGAACCTCATGCAAGCATTTGAGATACTTGAAGTATGTTTGGTATGAGTTGTTCATTGTTTTCATTTTTTCAACCCATTAACCCTTTAACGCCCAAGTGGACTGTACGGTCCTCCTTCAAAAATAGCCTCAATACATTGTATTTTGCGTAAAATTAGTTCCCTGAAGTGTTTTTTGGACTGCACTGTCGAGTGGCAGTTCCTTCCTCATCCTGAAATCGATGAATATCTGATGTCGGTGCCAGTTTATTGATGGTGGTTGTGATAATGGTAACATGAGTACAAAATGTGGACGT
>CM059566.1:51220323-51382823 GCA_030386875.1 Morinoia aosen
AATTCTCCACAAGGGGAGAACTCCACACGGGTAGAACTCCACACACGGGGGAGAACTCCACACACGGGGGAGAACTCCACACGGGTAGAACTCCACACACGGGCGAGAACTCCACACACGGGCGAGAACTCCACACACGGGTAGAACTCCACACACGGGGGAGAACTCCACACACGGGGGAGAACTCCACACACGGGGGAGAACTCCACACACGGGGGAGAACTCCACACACGGGTAGAACTCCACACACGGGCGAGAACTCCACACACGGGTAGAACTCCACACACGGGGGAGAACTCCACACGGGTAGAACTCCACACACGGGCGAGAACTCCACACACGGGCGAGAACTCCACACACGGGTAGAACTCCACACACGGGGGAGAACTCCACACACGGGGGAGAACTCCACACACGGGGGAGAACTCCACACACGGGGGAGAACTCCACACACGGGTAGAACTCCACACACGGGTAGAACTCCACACACGGGGGAGAACTCCACACGGGGGAGAACTCCACACACGGGGGAGAACTCCACACGGGTAGAACTCCACACACGGGCGAGAACTCCACACACGGGGGAGAACTCCACACACGGGCGAGAACTCCACACACGGGCGAGAACTCCACACACGGGTAGAACTCCACACACGGGGGAGAACTCCACACACGGGGGAGAACTCCACACACGGGGGAGAACTCCACACACGGGCGAGAACTCCACACACGGGGGAGAACTCCACACACGGGGGAGAACTCCACACACGGGGGAGAACTCCACACACGGGGGAGAACTCCACACACGGGGGAGAACTCCACACACGGGGGAGAACTCCACACACGGGCGAGAACTCCACACACGGGGGAGAACTCCACACACGGGGGAGAACTCCACACACGGGGGAGAACTCCACACACGGGCGAGAACTCCACACACGGGCGAGAACTCCACACACGGGGGAGAACTCCACACACGGGGGAGAACTCCACACACGGGGGAGAACTCCACACACGGGGGAGAACTCCACACACGGGGGAGAACTCCACACACGGGCGAGAACTCCACACACGGGGGAGAACTCCACACACGGGGGAGAACTCCACACACGGGGGAGAACTCCACACACGGGCGAGAACTCCACACACGGGGGAGAACTCCACACACGGGGGAGAACTCCACACACGGGGGAGAACTCCACACACGGGGGAGAACTCCACACACGGGGGAGAACTCCACACACGGGCGAGAACTCCACACACGGGGGAGAACTCCACACACGGGGGAGAACTCCACACACGGGCGAGAACTCCACACACGGGGGAGAACTCCACACACGGGGGAGAACTCCACACACGGGGGAGAACTCCACACACGGGGGAGAACTCCACACACGGGGGAGAACTCCACACGGGTAGAACTCCACACACGGGGGAGAACTCCACACACGGGGGAGAACTCCACACACGGGCGAGAACTCCACACACGGGGGAGAACTCCACACACGGGGGAGAACTCCATACACGGGGGAGAACTCCACACGGGCGAGAACTCCACACACGGGCGAGAACTCCACACACGGGGGAGAACTCCACACACGGGCGAGAACTCCACACACGGGGGAGAACTCCACACACGGGGGAGAACTCCACACACGGGGGAGAACTCCACACACGGGGGAGAACTCCACACACGGGCGAGAACTCCACACACGGGGGAGAACTCCACACACGGGCGAGAACTCCACACACGGGCGAGAACTCCACACACGGGCGAGAACTCCACACACGGGCGAGAACTCCACACACGGGCGAGAACTCCACACACGGGGGAGAACTCCACACACGGGCGAGAACTCCACACACGGGGGAGAACTCCACACACGGGCGAGAACTCCACACACGGGGGAGAACTCCACACACGGGCGAGAACTCCACACACGGGGGAGAACTCCACACACGGGCGAGAACTCCACACACGGGGGAGAACTCCACACACGGGCGAGAACTCCACACACGGGGGAGAACTCCACACACGGGGGAGAACTCCACACACGGGCGAGAACTCCACACACGGGGGAGAACTCCACACACGGGGGAGAACTCCACACACGGGGGAGAACTCCACACGGGTAGAACTCCACACACGGGGGAGAACTCCACACACGGGGGAGAACTCCACACACGGGGGAGAACTCCACACACGGGGGAGAACTCCACACACGGGGGAGAACTCCACACACGGGCGAGAACTCCACACACGGACGAGAACTCCACACACGGGCGAGAACTCCACACGGGTAGAACTCCACACACGGGGGAGAACTCCACACACGGGGGAGAACTCCACACACGGGGGAGAACTCCACACACGGGCGAGAACTCCACACACGGGCGAGAACTCCACACACGGGCGAGAACTCCACACACGGGCGAGAACTCCACACGGGTAGAACTCCACACACGGGCGAGAACTCCACACACGGGCGAGAACTCCACACACGGGGGAGAACTCCACACACGGGGGAGAACTCCACACACGGGGGAGAACTCCACACACGGGCGAGAACTCCACACACGGGCGAGAACTCCACACACGGGCGAGAACTCCACACACGGGCGAGAACTCCACACGGGTAGAACTCCACACACGGGCGAGAACTCCACACACGGGCGAGAACTCCACACACGGGGGAGAACTCCACACACGGGCGAGAACTCCACACACGGGGGAGAACTCCACACACGGGGGAGAACTCCACACACGGGGGAGAACTCCACACACGGGGGAGAACTCCACACACGGGCGAGAACTCCACACACGGGGGAGAACTCCACACACGGGGGAGAACTCCACACACGGGCGAGAACTCCACACACGGGGGAGAACTCCACACACGGGCGAGAACTCCACACACGGGGGAGAACTCCACACACGGGGGAGAACTCCACACACGGGGGAGAACTCCACACACGGGGGAGAACTCCACACACGGGGGAGAACTCCACACACGGGCGAGAACTCCACACACGGGGGAGAACTCCACACACGGGGGAGAACTCCACACACGGGCGAGAACTCCACACACGGGCGAGAACTCCACACACGGGCGAGAACTCCACACACGGGGGAGAACTCCACACACGGGCGAAAAATCCACACACGGGCGAGAACTCCACACACGGGCGAGAACTCCACACACGGGCGAGAACTCCACACACGGGCGAGAACTCCACACGGGTAGAACTCCACACACGGGCGAGAACTCCACACACGGGCGAGAACTCCACACACGGGGGAGAACTCCACACACGGGCGAGAACTCCACACACGGGGGAGAACTCCACACACGGGGGAGAACTCCACACACGGGGGAGAACTCCACACACGGGGGAGAACTCCACACACGGGCGAGAACTCCACACACGGGGGAGAACTCCACACACGGGGGAGAACTCCACACACGGGCGAGAACTCCACACACGGGGGAGAACTCCACACACGGGCGAGAACTCCACACACGGGGGAGAACTCCACACACGGGGGAGAACTCCACACACGGGGGAGAACTCCACACACGGGGGAGAACTCCACACACGGGGGAGAACTCCACACACGGGGGAGAACTCCACACACGGGCGAGAACTCCACACACGGGGGAGAACTCCACACACGGGGGAGAACTCCACACACGGGCGAGAACTCCACACACGGGGGAGAACTCCACACACGGGGGAGAACTCCACACACGGGGGAGAACTCCACACACGGGCGAGAACTCCACACACGGGGGAGAACTCCCCACACGGGCGAGAACTCCACACACGGGCGAGAACTCCACACACGGGGGAGAACTCCACACACGGGGGAGAACTCCACACACGGGGGAGAACTCCACACACGGGGGAGAACTCCACACACGGGCGAGAACTCCACACACGGGCGAGAACTCCACACACGGGGGAGAACTCCACACACGGGGGAGAACTCCACACACGGGCGAGAACTCCACACACGGGCGAGAACTCCACACACGGGCGAGAACTCCACACACGGGGGAGAACTCCACACACGGGGGAGAACTCCACACACGGGCGAGAACTCCACACACGGGGAGAACTCCACACACGGGGGAGAACTCCACACACGGGCGAGAACTCCACACACGGGCGAGAACTCCACACACGGGGGAGAACTCCACACACGGGGGAGAACTCCACACACGGGCGAGAACTCCACACACGGGGGAGAACTCCACACACGGGGGAGAACTCCACACACGGGCGAGAACTCCACACACGGGCGAGAACTCCACACACGGGGGAGAACTCCACACACGGGGGAGAACTCCACACACGGGCGAGAACTCCACACACGGGCGAGAACTCCACACACGGGGGAGAACTCCACACACGGGGGAGAACTCCACACACGGGTAGAACTCCACACACGGGCGAGAACTCCACACACGGGGGAGAACTCCACACACGGGGGAGAACTCCACACACGGGGGAGAACTCCACACACGGGGGAGAACTCCACACACGGGGGAGAACTCCACACACGGGCGAGAACTCCACACACGGGCGAGAACTCCACACGGGTAGAACTCCACACACGGGCGAGAACTCCACACACGGGCGAGAACTCCACACACGGGGGAGAACTCCACACACGGGGGAGAACTCCACACACGGGGGAGAACTCCACACACGGGCGAGAACTCCACACACGGGCGAGAACTCCACACACGGGGGAGAACTCCACACACGGGGGAGAACTCCACACACGGGCGAGAACTCCACACACGGGCGAGAACTCCACACACGGGCGAGAACTCCACACACGGGCGAGAACTCCACACACGGGGGAGAACTCCACACACGGGCGAGAACTCCACACACGGGCGAGAACTCCACACACGGGCGAGAACTCCACACACGGGCGAGAACTCCACACACGGGGGAGAACTCCACACACGGGCGAGAACTCCACACACGGGGGAGAACTCCACACACGGGGGAGAACTCCACACACGAGGGAGAACTCCACACACGGGCGAGAACTCCACACACGGGGGAGAACTCCACACACGGGCGAGAACTCCAAACGGGTAGAACTCCACACACGGGCGAGAACTCCACACACGGGGGAGAACTCCACACACGGGCGAGAACTCCACACACGGGGGAGAACTCCACACACGGGGGAGAACTCCACACACGGGGGAGAACTCCACACACGGGCGAGAACTCCACACACGGGCGAGAACTCCACACACGGGGGAGAACTCCACACACGGGGGAGAACTCCACACACGGGCGAGAACTCCACACGCGGGGGAGAACTCCACACGCGGGGGAGAACTCCACACACGGGCGAGAACTCCACACACGGGCGAGAACTCCACACACGGGCGAGAACTCCACACACGGGGGAGAACTCCCCACACGGGCGAGAACTCCACACACGGGGGAGAACTCCACACACGGGGGAGAACTCCACACACGGGCGAGAACTCCACACACGGGCGAGAACTCCACACACGGGGGAGAACTCCACACACGGGGGAGAACTCCACACACGGGGGAGAACTCCACACACGGGCGAGAACTCCACACACGGGCGAGAACTCCACACACGGGCGAGAACTCCACACACGGGGGAGAACTCCACACACGGGCGAGAACTCCACACACGGGGGAGAACTCCACACACGGGCGAGAACTCCACACACGGGCGAGAACTCCACACACGGGCGAGAACTCCACACACGGGCGAGAACTCCACACACGGGGGAGAACTCCACACACGGGGGAGAACTCCACACACGGGCGAGAACTCAAAACACGGGCGAGAACTCCACACACGGGCGAGAACTCCACACACGGGCGAGAACTCCACACACGGGGGAGAACTCCACACACGGGGGAGAACTCCACACACGGGGGAGAACTCCACACACGGGCGAGAACTCCACACACGGGCGAGAACTCCACACACGGGCGAGAACTCCACACACGGGCGAGAACTCCACACACGGGGGAGAACTCCACACACGGGGGAGAACTCCACACACGGGCGAGAACTCCACACACGGGCGAGAACTCCACACACGGGCGAGAACTCCACACACGGGCGAGAACTCCACACACGGGGGAGAACTCCACACACGGGGGAGAACTCCACACACGGGCGAGAACTCCACACACGGGTAGAACTCCACACACGGGGGAGAACTCCACACACGGGGGAGAACTCCACACACGGGGGAGAACTCCACACACGGGGGAGAACTCCACACACGGGGGAGAACTCCACACACGGGGGAGAACTCCACACACGGGGGAGAACTCCACACACGGGGGAGAACTCCACACACGGGCGAGAACTCCACACACGGGCGAGAACTCCACACACGGGGGAGAACTCCACACACGGGGGAGAACTCCACACACGGGGGAGAATTCCACACACGGGGGAGAACTCCACACACGGGCGAGAACTCCACACACGGGCGAGAACTCCACACACGGGGGAGAACTCCACACACGGAGGAGAACTCCACACACGGGCGAGAACTCCACACACAGGGGAGAACTCCACACACGGGCGAGAACTCCACACACGGGCGAGAACTCCACACACGGGCGAGAACTCCACACACGGGCGAGAACTCCACACACGGGCGAGAACTCCACACACGGGGGAGAACTCCACACACGGGGGAGAACTCCACACACGGGCGAGAACTCCACACACGGGCGAGAACTCCACACACGGGCGAGAACTCCACACACGGGCGAGAACTCCACACACGGGCGAGAACTCCACACACGGGGGAGAACTCCACACACGGGCGAGAACTCCACACACGGGCGAGAACTCCACACACGGGCGAGAACTCCACACACGGGCGAGAACTCCACACACGGGGGAGAACTCCACACACGGGGGAGAACTCCACACACGGGGGAGAACTCCACACACGGGCGAGAACTCCACACACGGGCGAGAACTCCACACACGGGCGAGAACTCCACACACGGGGGAGAACTCCACACACGGGCGAGAACTCCACACACGGGCGAGAACTCCACACACGGGCGAGAACTCCACACACGGGCGAGAACTCCACACACGGGGGAGAACTCCACACACGGGGGAGAACTCCACACACGGGCGAGAACTCCACACACGGGCGAGAACTCCACACACGGGCGAGAACTCCACACACGGGCGAGAACTCCACACACGGGCGAGAACTCCACACACGGGGGAGAACTCCACACACGGGGGAGAACTCCACACACGGGGGAGAACTCCACACACGGGGGAGAACTCCACACACGGGCGAGAACTCCACACACGGGCGAGAACTCCACACACGGGCGAGAACTCCACACACGGGCGAGAACTCCACACACGGGCGAGAACTCCACACACGGGCGAGAACTCCACACACGGGGGAGAACTCCACACACGGGGGAGAACTCCACACACGGGCGAGAACTCCACACACGGGCGAGAACTCCACACACGGGCGAGAACTCCACACACGGGCGAGAACTCCACACACGGGGGAGAACTCCACCCACGGGCGAGAACTCCACGCACGGGCGAGAACTCCACACACGGGCGAGAACTCCACACACGGGGGAGAACTCCACACACGGGGGAGAACTCCACACACGGGCGAGAACTCCACACACGGGCGAGAACTCCACACACGGGCGAGAACTCCACACACGGGCGAGAACTCCACACACGGGCGAGAACTCCACACACGGGCGAGAACTCCACACACGGGCGAGAACTCCACACACGGGGGAGAACTCCACACACGGGCGAGAACTCCACACACGGGGGAGAACTCCACACACGGGGGAGAACTCCACACACGGGGGAGAACTCCACACACGGGCGAGAACTCCACACACGGGCGAGAACTCCACACACGGGCGAGAACTCCACACACGGGCGAGAACTCCACACACGGGGGAGAACTCCACACACGGGGGAGAACTCCACACACGGGCGAGAACTCCACACACGGGCGAGAACTCCACACACGGGCGAGAACTCCACACACGGGCGAGAACTCCACACACGGGCGAGAACTCCACACACGGGGGAGAACTCCACACACGGGGGAGAACTCCACACACGGGCGAGAACTCCACACACGGGGGAGAACTCCACACACGGGGGAGAACTCCACACACGGGGGAGAACTCCACACACGGGCGAGAACTCCACACACGGGGGAGAACTCCACACACGGGGGAGAACTCCACACACGGGGGAGAACTCCACACACGGGGGAGAACTCCACACACGGGCGAGAACTCCACACACGGGGGAGAACTCCACACACGGGCGAGAACTCCACACACGGGCGAGAACTCCACACACGGGCGAGAACTCCACACACGGGCGAGAACTCCACACACGGGCGAGAACTCCACACACGGGCGAGAACTCCACACACGGGGGAGAACTCCACACACGGGCGAGAACTCCACACACGGGCGAGAACTCCACACACGGGCGAGAACTCCACACACGGGGGAGAACTCCACACACGGGCGAGAACTCCACACACGGGCGAGAACTCCACACACGGGGGAGAACTCCACACACGGGAGAGAACTCCACACACGGGGGAGAACTCCACACACGGGGGAGAACTCCACACACGGGGGAGAACTCCACACACGGGCGAGAACTCCACACACGGGGGAGAACTCCACACACGGGCGAGAACTCCACACACGGGGGAGAACTCCACACACGGGGGAGAACTCCACACACGGGCGAGAACTCCACACACGGGGGAGAACTCCACACACGGGCGAGAACTCCACACACGGGGGAGAACTCCACACACGGGCGAGAACTCCACACACGGGCGAGAACTCCACACACGGGGGAGAACTCCACACACGGGGGAGAACTCCACACACGGGCGAGAACTCCACACACGGGCGAGAACTCCACACACGGGGGAGAACTCCACACACGGGGGAGAACTCCACACACGGGGGAGAACTCCACACACGGGGGAGAACTCCACACACGGGCGAGAACTCCACACACGGGCGAGAACTCCACACACGGGCGAGAACTCCACACACGGGCGAGAACTCCACACACGGGGGAGAACTCCACACACGGGCGAGAACTCCACACACGGGCGAGAACTCCACACACGGGCGAGAACTCCACACACGGGCGAGAACTCCACACACGGGCGAGAACTCCACACACGGGCGAGAACTCCACACACGGGCGAGAACTCCACACACGGGCGAGAACTCCACACACGGGCGAGAACTCCACACACGGGCGAGAACTCCACACACGGGCGAGAACTCCACACACGGGCGAGAACTCCACACACGGGCGAGAACTCCACACACGGGGGAGAACTCCACACACGGGCGAGAACTCCACACACGGGCGAGAACTCCACACACGGGCGAGAACTCCACACACGGGCGAGAACTCCACACACGGGCGAGAACTCCACACACGGGCGAGAACTCCACACACGGGCGAGAACTCCACACACGGGCGAGAACTCCACACACGGGCGAGAACTCCACACACGGGCGAGAACTCCACACACGGGGGAGAACTCCACACACGGGGGAGAACTCCACACACGGGGGAGAACTCCACACACGGGGGAGAACTCCACACACGGGGGAGAACTCCACACACGGGGGAGAACTCCACACACGGGGGAGAACTCCACACACGGGGGAGAACTCCACACACGGGGGAGAACTCCACACACGGGCGAGAACTCCACACACGGGCGAGAACTCCACACACGGGGGAGAACTCCACACACGGGGGAGAACTCCACACACGGGGGAGAACTCCACACACGGGCGAGAACTCCACACACGGGCGAGAACTCCACACACGGGGGAGAACTCCACACACGGGGGAGAACTCCACACACGGGCGAGAACTCCACACACGGGGGAGAACTCCACACACGGGCGAGAACTCCACACACGGGGGAGAACTCCACACACGGGCGAGAACTCCACACACGGGGGAGAACTCCACACACGGGCGAGAACTCCACACACGGGCGAGAACTCCACACACGGGCGAGAACTCCACACACGGGGGAGAACTCCACACACGGGGGAGAACTCCACACACGGGCGAGAACTCCACACACGGGCGAGAACTCCACACACGGGGGAGAACTCCACACACGGGCGAGAACTCCACACACGGGCGAGAACTCCACACACGGGCGAGAACTCCACACACGGGGGAGAACTCCACACACGGGCGAGAACTCCACACACGGGGGAGAACTCCACACACGGGGGAGAACTCCACACACGGGCGAGAACTCCACACACGGGCGAGAACTCCACACACGGGCGAGAACTCCACACACGGGCGAGAACTCCACACACGGGCGAGAACTCCACACACGGGCGAGAACTCCACACACGGGCTAGAACTCCACACACGGGCGAGAACTCCAAGAAAAGAACTGATCCAGTTATGCCTCGGATTTGACCCGTGATACTGCGGTGATAGCATTCGATCCAATGCCTCCTCCCGTTTGAAGTAAGCAATAGCACAGCTTTATTTAAATACTTCTCTGTTTGAAGGATATTTACATTTTTTTTGGCCACGATCTTTTACATTATTAGAACTTTAGACACAGGAATGAACGGGACATTGAACTGTGAACAGTAAAAACATGGGGGGGGTCAAACTGAGCTTATCACGACAGGCACAAAATCTGAAGTAAGACCTGGTCAGTGATCTAATGTGCTTATGCTTTTAAATTGTAAATTGTTGGGTACATATGGTAGACGCGCTTTTTGTAAGTGCGGCTGAATTAATTAATGGAGGTGTAATTGAATAAATGTGAGAGTGCAATTCTCCATTTTTCTTCCCAAGTTTTACTGTTGATGATGGTGATAATAATGACAATGATGATGGTGATGATGATAGTGGCAATAGTGATAATAGTGATGATATTGATAATGGTGGCAATGATAACAGTGATGATATTGATAACAGTAGCAATGATAGTAATAACAATGATAATGATGGTGATAAGATGGTGTAAATGATTATGATGATGATGATGAAAATGGTAACTGCGTAATGTGTTTCTGCTTCTCTGTTTATGCTCGTCGCTAAGCCGAAATGTTGTAAAGGATTCATGCTATAGGAACTTTAATATCAATTTCGTCTTAAAGAATTAGCCTTGTGCTCGCGGTGGCACAGCGGTTAAGGGATCGGACTTGTATGTTGGAAGTCGCGGGTTCGTATCCCGGCACTGGCGCTGCGATTTTCCCCGTTGGGTATAAATAATAAAACAATGAAGGCATCTACGGATGCTTTATTTTCAATTTCAAGCCTGATACATATCACCTTATACATTGGATTTTCAAATGCCTTATAACTAACGCCAGGACGCCATTACGCTTTCCCCCGGTCAAGACCGGTACCCATTTCAGACACCTGGGTAGAGTGGGGTATTGTGCTTGGAATTTTTCCCCTATACCCAACAGAGAAAATCGCCACCAGCGCCGGGACTCGAACCAGGGTCTGCCAGGACGGAGGCAAGTTCGCTAGTCTCACGACACGACGAGCAAAGGGAAAGCTCAAGCACAATACCCCACTCAACCCAGGTGTCGGAAATGGGTACCGGCTTTACGGGGGAACCGTCATGGTGTCCTATATATAGTGTAATGTGAGATCATGAGCTGAGTTTGGCAGACCTTCATTTTTTTTAAACTAAATGGGATTTTTGGTTTCACTTCTGTACTGTTTTTCAGCACCTTCTGATTTGTTATAAGACATTAGAAAAACCAATGCTAAGATCATATGTATCAGGCTTGATTGGAAATAAAGCATCCCAAAGATGCCGATGTTTGTTTGTTTTTGTTTTGTTTTGTTTATAGGAACATTCAGCATCATTCACCTCCACTCGCCCAGAGACCGTGAAGCCTCTGGGGTAAAAGAATTATTTTTTCTTGTCTTTCACTCTTTATCAAACTTAGTTCAGCTTCTTTATCTATTCATACTCCAACAGATTTTACGGTCTGTTGCTTCAGCTGGGACTGAGCTAAAGTTTAGATAGGCTTCCTTTTGTTGAAATAGAATAGGTTTTTGTTTTGTTACGGACCATCTTTTTTCGGTTCACTGCTGTCCTGTTTTTCAGCACCTACTACTTTCTTCTTCGACTTTTCCTTGTTTCATGAACTTCTTTCTTAGCTTCCTGTTTCTGTGCACCTTGTGCATGGATTCCGCGTTCCCTCAACTCCATACTAAATGGTGCCTTCCTCCTTTCTCTCTTAGAACATCTTTGTCGTGCAGTTAAGGGAGGCTAAAACTTTCTTATATAATAATAATGTTGCTTCAGCTTATGTATGTGTGTGTGTGTTTATGTGCGTGCGTACGTGTGTGGGCGAACTGTCTGGGGCCTTTGTTCCTAGCCTCTAAATTGTGACTTTTTTCCGCTCTTCCACCTCAAATTCTCTACCCGTTTTGCCTGCCTTCGCTTTACGCTGCGCTTGCTCTGGCTGTGTGTGTGTGTTTGTGTTTATTGGTGTTTGTTTGTGTGTGTTTGTGTGTTTTGTGTGTGTTTGTTTCGTGTGTGTTTTGTGTGTGGATGTTTGTGTATGAGCTTTGGTGTTTTTCGCTCAACTCCTCCGTGTACGAGTATAATGTTGAATTTTGTCCCTCCTTTTCCATGTCACGTCTAATTTCCATTCAACCTTCTGATATCCCCTCACATTTCTTTTGTTCCGTCTCCAAGTATTTGCTCGCTTCTAAACATTCATTTCCTCAGTTAAATGCTTTATTTTATTTCTCTGTCTAATATTTATTTTGTTTCACATACTGCGTTTGTTGTGAACTCTTGCACCACTCTGGCCGCTACGGCCTCCGTCCCGTTACAGCCTCCCACCACGCGTTACAGCCTCCCACCTCCCGTTACAGCCTCCCACCTCCCGTTACAGCCTCCCACCTCCCGTTACAGCCTCCCACCTCCCGTTACAGCCTCCCACCACCCGTTACAGCCTCCCACCACCCGTTACAGCCTCCCACCACCCGTTACAGCCTCCCACCACCCGTTACAGCCTCCCACCACCCGTTACAGCCTCCCACCACCCGTTACAGCCTTCCACCACCCGTTACAGCCTCCCACCACCCGTTACAGCCTCCCACCACCCGTTACAGCCTCCCACCACCCGTTACAGCCTCCCACCACCCGTTACAGCCTTTCACCATCCGTTACAGCCTTTCACCATCCGTTACAGCCTTTCACCACCCGTTACAGCCTTTCACCACCCGTTACAGCCTCCCACCACCCGTTACAGCCTCCCACCTCCCGTTACAGCCTCCCACCTCCCGTTACAGCCTCCCACCTCCCGTTACAGCCTCCCACCTCCCGTTACAGCCTTCCACCACCCGTTACAGCCTTCCACCACCCGTTACAGCCTTCCACCACCCGTTACAGCCTTCCACCACCCGTTACAGCCTTCCACCACCCGTTACAGCCTTCCACCACCCGTTACAGCCTTCCACCACCCGTTACAGCCTTCCACCACCCGTTACAGCCTTCCACCACCCGTTACAGCCTTCCATCACCCGCTACAGCCTTCCACCACCCGCTACAGCCTTCCACCACCCGTTACAGCCTTCCACCACCCGTTAAAGCCTTCCACCACCCGTTACAGCCTTCCACCACCCGTTACAGCCTTCCACCACCCGTTACAGCCTTCCACCACCCGTTACAGCTTTCCACCACCCGTTACAGCCTTCCACCACCCGTTACAGCCTTCCACCACCCGTTACAGCCTTCCACCACCCGTTACAGCCTTCCACCACCCGTTACAGCTTTCCACCACCCGTTACAGCCTTCCACCACCCGTTACAGCCTTCCACCACCCGTTACAGCCTTCCACCACCCGTTACAGCCTTCCACCACCCGTTACAGCCTTCCACCACCCGTTACAGCCTTCCACCACCCGTTACAGCCTTCCACCACCCGTTACAGCCTTCCACCACCCGTTACAGCCTTCCACCACCCGTTACAGCCTTCCACCACCCGTTACAGCCTTCCACCACCCGTTACAGCCTTCCACCACCCGTTACAGCCTCCCACTACCCGTTACAGCCTTCCATTACCCGTTACAGCCTTCCATTACCCGTTACAGCCTCCCACTACCCGTTACAGCCTTCCACCACCCGTTACAGCCTTCCACCACCCGTTACAGCCTCCCACCACCCGTTACGACTTCCCACCACACGTTACGGTTACGGCCTCCCACCATCCTTTACGGCTCCGACCTTCTCCCCCGCCACAGATGTGGGTCAGACTGCACCCATCGAGCCGTACTGTTGACTGGAGCTTGTTCTTATATGCTGTTTTGTGCGGGACTGTTGTTGTTTTGTTGTGCGGGACTGTTGTTGTTTTGTTGTGCGGGACTGTTGTTGTTTTGTTGTGCGGGACTGTTGTTGTTTTGTTGTGCGGGACTGTTGTTGTTTTGTTGTGCGGGACTGTTGCTGTTTTGTTGTGCGGGACTGTTGTTGTTTTGTTGTGCGGGACTGTTGCTGTTTTGTTGTGCGGGACTGTTGTTGTTTTGTTGTGCGGGACTGTTGTTGTTTTGTTGTGCGGGACTGTTGTTGTTTTGTTGTGCGGGACTGTTGTTGTTTTGTTGTGCGGGACTGTTGTTGTTTTGTTGTGCGGGACTGTTGTTGTTTTGTTGTGCGGGACTGTTGTTGTTTTGTTTTGCGGGACTGTTGTTGTTTTGTTGTGCGGGACTGTTGCTGTTTTGTTGTGCGGGACTGTTGTTGTTTTGTTGTGCGGGACTGTTGTTGTTTTTTTGTGCGGGACTGTTGTTGTTTTGTTGTGCGGGACTGTTGTTGTTTTGTTGTGCGGGACTGTTGTTGTTTTGTTGTGCGGGACTGTTGCTGTTTTGTTGTGCGGGACTGTTGTTGTTTTGTTGTGCGGGACTGTTGTTGTTTTGTTGTGCGGGACTGTTGTTGTTTTGTTGTGCGGGACTGTTGTTGTTTTGTTGTGCGGGACTGTTGTTGTTTTGTTGTGCGGGACTGTTGTTGTTTTGTTGTGCGGGACTGTTGCTGTTTTGTTGTGCGGGACTGTTGTTGTTTTGTTGTGCGGGACTGTTGTTGTTTTGTTGTGCGGGACTGTTGTTGTTTTGTTGTGCGGGACTGTTGCTGTTTTGTTGTGCGGGACTGTTGTTGTTTTGTTGTGCGGGACTGTTGCTGTTTTGTTGTGCGGGACTGTTGTTGTTTTGTTGTGCGGGACTGTTGTTGTTTTGTTGTGCGGGACTGTTGTTGTTTTGTTGTGCGGGACTGTTGTTGTTTTGTTGTGCGGGACTGTTGTTGTTTTGTTGTGCGGGACTGTTGTTGTTTTGTTGTGCGGGACTGTTGCTGTTTTGTTGTGCGGGACTGTTGTTGTTTTGTTGTGCGGGACTGTTGTTGTTTTGTTGTGCGGGACTGTTGTTGTTTTGTTGTGCGGGACTGTTGTTGTTTTGTTGTGCGGGACTGTTGCTGTTTTGTTGTGCGGGACTGTTGTTGTTTTGTTGTGCGGGACTGTTGTTGTTTTGTTGTGCGGGACTGTTGTTGTTTTGTTGTGCGGGACTGTTGCTGTTTTGTTGTGCGGGACTGTTGTTGTTTTGTTGTGCGGGACTGTTGTTGTTTTGTTGTGCGGGACTGTTGTTGTTTTGTTGTGCGGGACTGTTGTTGTTTTGTTGTGCGGGACTGTTGTTGTTTTGTTGTGCGGGACTGTTGTTGTTTTGTTGTGCGGGACTGTTGTTGTTTTGTTGTGCGGGACTGTTGTTGTTTTGTTGTGCGGGACTGTTGCTGTTTTGTTGTGCGGGACTGTTGTTGTTTTGTTGTGCGGGACTGTTGCTGTTTTGTTGTGCGGGACTGTTGTTGTTTTGTTGTGCGGGACTGTTGTTGTTTTGTTGTGCGGGACTGTTGTTGTTTTGTTGTGCGGGATTGTTGTTGTTTTGTTTTGCGGGACTGTTGTTGTTTTGTTGTGCGGGACTGTTGTTGTTTTGTTGTGCGGGATTGTTGTTGTTTTGTTTTGCGGGACTGTTGTTGTTTTGTTGTGCGGGACTGTTGCTGTTTTGTTGTGCGGGACTGTTGTTGTTTTGTTGTGCGGGACTGTTGTTGTTTTGTTGTGCGGGATTGTTGTTGTTTTGTTTTGCGGGACTGTTGTTGTTTTGTTGTGCGGGACTGTTGTTGTTTTGTTTTGCGGGACTGTTGTTGTTTTGTTGTGCGGGACTGTTGTTGTTTTGTTGTGCGGGACTGTTGTTGTTTTGTTGTGCGGGACTGTTGTTGTTTTGTTGTGCGGGACTGTTGTTGTTTTGTTGTGCGGGACTGTTGCTGTTTTGTTGTGCGGGACTGTTGTTGTTTTGTTGTGCGGGACTGTTGTTGTTTTGTTGTGCGGGACTGTTGTTGTTTTGTTGTGCGGGACTGTTGTTGTTTTGTTGTGCGGGACTGTTGTTGTTTTGTTGTGCGGGACTGTTGTTGTTTTGTTGTGCGGGACTGTTGTTGTTTTGTTGTGCGGGACTGTTGTTGTTTTGTTGTGCGGGACTGTTGCTGTTTTGTTGTGCGGGACTGTTGTTGTTTTGTTGTGCGGGACTGTTGCTGTTTTGTTGTGCGGGACTGTTGTTGTTTTGTTGTGCGGGACTGTTGTTGTTTTGTTGTGCGGGACTGTTGTTGTTTTGTTGTGCGGGATTGTTGTTGTTTTGTTTTGCGGGACTGTTGTTGTTTTGTTGTGCGGGACTGTTGTTGTTTTGTTGTGCGGGATTGTTGTTGTTTTGTTTTGCGGGACTGTTGTTGTTTTGTTGTGCGGGACTGTTGCTGTTTTGTTGTGCGGGACTGTTGTTGTTTTGTTGTGCGGGACTGTTGTTGTTTTGTTGTGCGGGATTGTTGTTGTTTTGTTTTGCGGGACTGTTGTTGTTTTGTTGTGCGGGACTGTTGTTGTTTTGTTTTGCGGGACTGTTGTTGTTTTGTTGTGCGGGACTGTTGTTGTTTTGTTGTGCGGTGTTAGGGTGGTGCACAGTTGCAAATACCAGACTGATTCTCCCTGGGGTTCTAGATCATGGACTTGAAGTGCGGTCATATTGGAGAGCATGTATTCGACGCCTTGTCAGTGCAAGGGAATGGATCTCTAATGTTCGTGCTAATCTCTTTTGAGGCTTCCACCTCATTTGGCTGCCGTAATTTACGCCGTCTTACGCTGGATGCTCACTTGGGGAAAATGTGAGATCATGAGCTGAGTTTGGCAGACCTTCATTTTTTTTAAACTGAATGAGATTTTTGGTTTCACTTCTGTACTGTTTTTCAGCACCTTCTGATTTGTTCTTCAACCTGAATATTTTTTCACAGACTTCGATCTCAACTTATTGTTTCTATGCGTCTTGTGTGGGAGCACACCTTGTGTATAGATTCCCCGTTTCTTGAAGTCCATACCTGATGGTGCCATTCTCCCCAATCTCCTAAGAACGCCTTTGTTGTGGTTAGGGAGGCTTAAACTACCTTGATATCTGATCTCATCTAACATGCGTGCGGCTTATGAGAACTTGCGCCATCCAATTTTTTTTCAATTCTTCTGTCTAATTTAGCAGGCAGTCGTAGGGCAGAGTCGAGCACGTCATTGATGCTCGAAAATCCCTAACTTGTGTTAACATGGTTCTTCGTTTTTCTTTAGGAGCTTACGAGTATATTGTCGATTTTTCCATTTTAGATTTCTGTATTTCATTTTCTATATATTGTCGATTTTTCCATTTTAGATTTCTGTATTCCATTTTCTATATATTGTCGATTTTTCCATTCTAGTTTTCTGTATTTATTTTAGTCCTCGTATTTTAGTCATCTTGCGGTTCGTTATTTGTGCGCAAGTTTTTCGTAAACCTACAACGCAAACCCTGTCTGATTATTGTCATTTTACTTCGAGTGAACGCTTTGTCCGTATAGTGGCACATGGAAATGGGATTTGTTTTTCAGTGTTGGGTGACGGGTTAATCTATTTATTAGTTTACAAATATCTAATGTATTGTAATTAGATATAGAAGTTTAAGTGAGTCCAATATCAAGATTAGTACAAGATCCATTAGTTGAGCTGTTTTTCGTTCGGTAAGCCGTGTTCGGTTAACAGATGCGTATTTCATCCCTACTTTAACGTAAAATTATGCATCTCTACTTCGTTACAGTGAATAATTTTAGACCATTCTAAACGTTGATTTTTTTTTTGCAGTGTTGGCATCACAAAACCTGAACCAAAAATTTCCCAAACACAAATACGATTTAAAAATTCGAATAATTCATTCATCTAATGATTTTTTCCAGTGTTTACGTCTTTGGTTTTTCGTTTTTTAGTGCTTAGTTTTGGGGCTTTGATTTTTTTATTGTCTAATTTTGGGGGTGTTTTGGGCATTTTCTAGGTGTCGGTGTTTTAGCTTTTTTATATCAAAACTTTCCGGGGTTTTTAGTATTTAGCATTTTTCGGATGTCTTTCTGGTGTTTAGTTTCTCGCTTCTTTTGGACGTTTTTTGTGGCGTTTTATCTTTTCCTTGGGTGTCTCGTTTTTCCGTTTGGAATTTTGATAACCAATTCAGATTTCTTCATATAATTGTAGCGAATAGGCGCAGTTTACTTATTTGCGGCAGGCGTCGCTGGAAGTTACGGGTGACTGATTTCAGCGTGCCATGATCCCGCTCGAGGGTCTCCGAGGTAACTTAACCTATAAATTTACCCCGCAACTTGCACGCTATTTATGCAGGCGTCAAGGGGGGGGGGGTGAGTTCAGGGGGGTTGCGTCCAGGGAGAAGGGGTGTCCAGGAAGAGAAGGGGGGTGCATCCAGGGGGAGGGTGAGTCCAGGAGGAGGAGGAGGTGCATCCTGGGAGGAGGGGTGAGCGAGAGGGATGGGCGGGGTTTATCGTGCACTCGGACGCCAGATTTACCGAGTTGGGGACCAGACGCGACACGGTCTGCAACACACAAGATCCTCCGAGTTGCACACACGAGGTTGCGTCGCCTGCTGGCTTGCCTCTTTGCCATTTTCTAGGCAAGGTATTGAAATCAGACCTTTTGAAAATAAATTTCTCGATAAATTTGAAATTTCGGCCAGGGATAAAAGTGGATTTGGCGACCGTGACTGGTAGAGCTTGTCCTCGTCGGTGCCTGGTATATAACTAAAATATTAATATAAATATTAACACCTCTTCATTGTTACACTTGCTTTACATTCCAAAATTAGCACTTGCGGCAGCAGCTGTTGTTGTATTCCCTTCGTAAGTAAGTATTTAGGCTCCCAGGAGGAAGGTGCAAGGTTCCTATAGCTGGAGGTTAGCCAGGACTCTATTATGTTGTAAAAGAAATTTTCTTCGTTTTGTTACGGAACATTTTTTTCCCGGTTTGCTTCCGTCCTTGCTGTTGAGGCTGAGTTAACTCGTTTGCACCTAATTTGCATTTTTCAGAGTGTGGCGAGTTTGCGCCGCCAAAACATGTTTTGGCAAATAAGCAGCCCAGGCAAGTTTGTACGCTGTTACGGAGCACTTCTCAGCTGCCCACGAGCTCAGCGCTAAAGATGTTATGAAATCCAACAATAGTTCAAACTGAAATGAGTTCGGGGCTAATAATGTTATAGAAAATAATGTACAATTTAAGCTGTAACGAGCTGAGCGCTAAAAATATTAGTGTGAGCAATTCGTTTGAAATTGTAACGTTTACGTGAATAAACGTTGCTTAGAAAAGGGTTCTCTTTTTTCCCGTTGGTTTTAGCCAGTGTTCCGTGCTACGGACCGTAGGAATTTCCCCGTATTTTATTGAAAAAATTATACGTCAAATTCAATTTGTCGAGTATTTCAAGAAGAATATTTTATTTATTTAAAACAGCCCAAATCTAACTTACTTACCCTAAGCCATCCTATTCTAACCTAAGCGAAATTGAAATTCACGAATTGGGTGTGTTAGATTTGGGCGTATTAGATTTGGGCGTTCCATCATTATGAAATTTGCCTCTGAGGAACTCGAGCACTGGCGGTAATTGAGTTTTGGGCGTATTTTTATTCCATTTAAATCATAGAGGAAAGATGGTGTGCCGTGCTAATAAGAATTTCGGCTATATATATCTTATGATAAGATGTGCATAATACGGCCACCGCTTTTCGGCAGCAACGGTTGGTTTGGTTGTAAGTAGCAGAATTGGAAATCGGCTTCGCTGCTCGAACACGTTTTTATCAATCGTAAGAAATATGAAAAGTGTAATTACACGATAATATTTCACCTCGAATGATATCAGTCATTATTTAGAAAGGTCGCGAAACATGAAATGTCGTCCATTTGTACCGGTACGTGGATGGACAATTTAGCTAGTGGTACTCATATGGCCCAATACGCGGGGAATGTTAGGTGATGTACTTCCTTACGAAATTGCAATTCCAACACTGCTAGTATTTCACCCTAGTTTTTATGAAGACGGTCAGTAATTTTAGGACAATTGTACGCGAAACGCACGCTTATTCGCACATCGAAGATATAAAGGTGTCTTGGTAAGAAAAATCTCTAACATAATCTCATTTCAAGGAATTTCCACCATATATTCGCCTGTCGATGAGGGGATTTATCTCACTTGCTTGGCTCGTTCATGGATCTTCCACCGTATATTCGTCTGTCGATGAGGGGATTTATCTCACTTGCTTGGCTCGTTCAAGGATTTTCCACCGTATATTCGCCTGTCGATGAGGGGATTTATCTCACTTGCTTGACTCGTTCAAGGATTTTCCACCGTATATTCGCCTGTCGATGAGGGGATTTATCTCACTTGCTTGGCTCGTTTAAAGAGTTTCCACCGGTATATTCGCCTGTCGATGAGAGGGGATTTATCTCACTTGCTTGGCTCGTTTAAAGAGTTTCCACCGTATATTCGCCTGTCGATGAGAGGGGATTTACCTCACTTGCTTGGCCCGTCCAAAATTTTCAGCAAGAGCTTTCCATCGTGGATGTGGCGACCGAAACTTTTCTATTGCATGCAAATTGGTTATGTTAATCACAAGTTGAGTTTTGCTCATCTGCCTCTCGTGAATTGAACGTCGGAGTGCCGCCTGTGATATATTTACTATCATCATTTTTGGGTTCAATAATTCCAATGAATTTGTTTAATTCTTATAAAAATTATGTAAATGCCGGTTGTCCCACTAAAATATCCCTTACTTTTTATTTGATTATATCTCCGCTTTAAATTAACATATTTGAATTGTCATTTTTTCATAATGTGGTAAATTTTGTTTCCATTTCGAAGAATTTAAGGTTTGAAAATCAGTTGAATAACCACTTTACAGTGATCGATTTACTAAAAGGGGTAGAAAAACTAATTGTTCAAAGGAAAATTTTTAAAAAACAACGCTGGAGTTCTTCATTTCTCAATACCTACTGTTCAAAAATAATTTCACAATGATGTATCCTACATATCACCAAATATGTATCACCTCCATCATTAATAATTATAATTCTTCGACAACGAATTGAAGAAGTGTTTCAAGAACTGAAAGGAAACGGTGAAATAATCCGCAAAACTCTTCGTTCAATGGTGGCTAGAAGTAATACTTGCCTTGAGAGAAATGCAGGGTACGTCGAAGGACACCGAAATACTTTATTTATTTAAACGTTATTGAAGGTAATGATTTGTCACTCTTTTAAATTTTTGTTCGTTCGTTTTTTTTTGGAAAATGCAAATAAGGAAGAATAACAATATTGTTTTAAAAACATTTCCTTCGAACAATTAGCTTTTTCTACACCTTTCAGTAAATCGATCACTGTAAAGTGATTATTCAACTGGTTTTAAAAAACTTAAATTATTAGAAAATGAAACAAAATCTACTACATTGTGAAAAAAAGACTAATAAAATATGTTGATTGAAAGCGGAGATATTATCAATTAAAACGCCGGGGATATTTTTGTGGGACACGGCCGGTACATAAGCACACTAGGTATACTTAAAATAGATGCCCGCTCAGTGGTATTCAACAGTTGTGTCTCTATAAACTTGTGCCCGAGGTGGGAAGATGTGAGGCTAGGGATGCCTTCGGTTTTTTAAAATAGATGTTTCTTCCTTTTGTTACCAGCCATTGTGTTTTTGTTTGGTTCACTACTGTCCTTCTTCTAGCATCGATTACTGTCGACTTTAACTTTTATCTTGTTCCATAAACTTTTTCAGTCCTGTTTTTTTTTGAGCGCAAACTTAAAGGACGTTCTTTGTGTACGTAGATTCCCCGTTCGTACTTGATAATTACATGCTGAATTTCACACGGAATAGTGTCTTCTCCGTTCCTCTTTTATGAACACATTTCATGAGTTATGACCGCGATGGGTTAAACTGAAGTAGAATGTTCATTTCAAATGTGAGGTTAAAAGTTAAGAATTTTAGAAATACCAACCATCAACTGGGTCCACTAAATACCGCTAATTTTAAAAGATTGGCAAATTTTTTCAAACGACCCATCGATGGGTCGTTTCGCAAGCACAAGTTAAGGATGTTCAATGTGACTAATGATGAGAAATAAATTGTTAGCTACCGCTTCTCATGGAACAATGGACAATTATTGTCTGCGACAGCGGCTCTACGGCGCTTAATAAATAGGAGGCAATAATTCAGTAATTATTCAAGTTATTTTTGAGGGCTGTTTATTGTTGAAAAGAGGAGCGTATCGGTGGTCCATGCGTTGCCGCTATCGGATTTAGGTTTGTATTGATGTAGCACTACTGAGCTACATCAATTTGTTGGGTGCAATAATTGAGGAATTATTTGTAGCAAGTGTAAATCGCACGTCAAATATGAAGGTGATTCGATATTTTTCTTAGATACATCTTCCAAATGGGGATGACAAACAAGTATATCTATGCTAATAGTACCTGCAGTTAAAATATTCTTGTACGTATGTACTGGTGAAATTTGTATCACAAATACGGTCATTAACACTTCAGTACGATTGTGCAGTTGCTACGGTCAGTTTGGTTAGGCTAGAAGAAGTCGTTTTGAAAAGCCGGCTTTTCTGCTCTAATACAGTTTTAACCTTTTTGAAAAGTATAAAGAATGCAATTGAACCATAATATGTTACCTTTTACTCAAAAATTTATTTCGGAAAAAGTAGCAAAATAGTTGAAATGTTATTTATATATTCCGCTGCGTATATGAACAATTAACCTGGTGGTACACATATGAACCATTTCGGAGTCGAAGTGTTAAGCATCCTCAAGAGCTTGGCAGAGAGACAGACCAACAAACTAAGCAAGCAACAACTGTGTATTATTATTTATTATCAGTCAACAAGTTTTTTTTTTTCAAATTGCTATATCTTTTTTTGGCGCGAAAGTTTGCATTTTTTTAAACAAAAATTCTATTTCCATAGCAGCAATATTTTTTGGCTCGTAAGCAAAAGTGAGCGAATGCCAGGTGTTTTATATCATTTCATTTATGTTTAAGACACCATTCAAATAGATATGAATTATTAGGAATGCTGCAGACAAGAGATACATAAATATATGTATGGCAAATTATTATTGTGGGAATTTTTACACTTTTTCATTATTGAAGGCGAAGAGCATCGGTGATGCATGGGTTGTCAATATTGGTTCGGGTTACCAATATTGAGTTCGAGTTTCCATGACACTCATTGCATATCAGCCTGCATAAATTGAAGCAAATAATCCGAGCAATTCATTTTCCAGCAGCGATAAGTCACGGAGATAATCCGCTGTCAAATTGCTATTACAGCTGCGAAATTCCAGAGAGATCGTTACGTAAGACTGGTGTAATAAACTGTGAAATGTAGCGACAGGCTGGGCCAGAAGTAAGTGACCCTTTTAATTTGCTAGGTGAGTAAATAGGATACTGGAATAAACCATAAAAATGTTATTACTTCAAATAAAACAAAGTTTTTTTTTATTGTTAGACTATATAGTGCACACGTGCTGGTCGGCATTAATCTGAAGAATTTTATCCCTTCTTTCATGAGTTAAATTCGCTTGTGCAAGTCGGTGCTGTTCGGCATTAGTCTGAAGAATTTCCTCCCTTCTTTCTCGAGTTAAATTCTCTCGAGCCACTCGATGTTGTTCAGCATTATACCGAAGAATTTCCTCGCTTCTTTCATGTGTTAAGCTCTCTAGCAACTCGGCGTGTCTCTGCCTCATTCCGTAGAATTACCAAACGCCGTTGAAGGGTCAATTTAGCTCTAGCTTCTCGTTGGCGAGCAGCATTGCTTCGTCTTGCCATTTCGCGTTGTTCATCCGATCGTCTTCGGCGTTTTTCTTGCTGTCGTAGTCTTGCTACTTTGCTACAAGACTACTGTCGTAGTCTTGCTACAATTTTGAAAACGATAACTCAAGTTCCAAAATCTTGGGCTTTATACTAAGTGGTAGCCAGGCTACTGGTCCAATGAATTTAAAACATTTTTTTCGCATTATCAATTTAAAATATCGAAGGAACATGATGAATTTCAACAGAGAAAGCTCCAAAGAAAATTTCTATTTGTAAAACTATGCCGATTGCGTATTCTGGATACCATATTCCAAGTGAAAGGGAATTGAATCGCCGCAGAAAAATAATGCAATAGAAGGATTTCTTGTATTTCTTAAGCTTTATCCTTGTTGCTATCAAAGCTATCGATTAGAAGAGGGGGTCACACAGACGGACGGACGCGGCTACTTTTATAATAGTGATCAAAAGGGTCAGTTACTTCTGGCCTGGCGCACCCTGTACTTTGAGCCCAAACAAGTTCAGTGTATCCGAAGGTATCTCATGGAAACGATAGTCTGAGGTATACAATTATTTTTTACCCTATTGCGCTTTTCCAAAACGTGCACGGCACCCAGCAAATGATAGATTTACGCTTGAGATTGAAAAAAGTGATGATGGCATTATATTTCAAGTAAGGCTTGAGATTAATTTTTTTCTGTAAATTCTTCTATTATTTTGAATGTTGAGGTAGTAAAGAATAAGAATAGTTGAGTTAATCTGCAGTAAATGCTCAATATTTTCTAGACTCGTACATACACAAAAACTGCTCAAGGTCGAATCTGTATCCACAGCGCATGGCTGGTGTTCAACAAATTCCACCTAAAAAGTCTGAAGAAACACGTACAAAATTTGGAAAGAGTACAGCAAAGTTGAACTATTTGTGTGTTAAGGCGCATGTCTTTGTTTTTTAATGTTTTTTAACCCTTCGTCTAGCAAGGGTACGTTAACTCGCTTCTCCTAATTCTCACTAAAAACTCTCTTTAGGCACAAAGTGTCAAAAACTGCTTCAAACAAGGCTATGCGTCGATTCACAACCCTTCTCAACTGTCAACCAGTTCAGCATTGAAAGAAATACTAAAAGCAATGAAAATACGGCTGAAAATGAAACGTTTTCTCCACAAAAAGTGACATGCGAAGTTTTTGATAAAACCCCGTTTTGATAAGGGATCCTGATAGTAAAACAGTGCAGGTGTATGGAACCACTACTTTTGTTTTAAATTCGATCGCGTAAAGAAAAGCGAATTTATACCATCTCGAATTCGTGAGAGGCGAAATGGTATCTTTTGTGAGCAGCATTCTGCCACGACGAGACAGGGCAATGCTATTGTGCTTCTCTTGAATCAAAAAGGGCTCTTTATCCCTATGCCGAGTGATATATTCCACTTTCGAGCTCATTGTCCGTACGCCGAGCAAAGAATTCTACTCATCATGTCTTTATTTTTTTATGTGTTCTAGCACACGGAGTTATTTTCAGTGGAAAATTTAATCCAGTTGAAAATTATTGAGTGAAACTTTTCTTGGTCTGTGTTTGGGCACACTGAGCTATTTTAATGGGGAAAATTTATCCCAATGATAGCGAGTGTTTTTCTCAGTATGAAAGAAGATCTAACTAGAGATCACCGGTGCAGTTTGCCCTGAGTAAGATGCTACTTTATCCGTGTTTTGTTAAGCCTCTCGCAAACGCAGTGTTGCTGTTAATAAAACGACGCACTTGCACGGACCCAATGCTTCCGTTTTAAATCCGATCGCATAAAGAGAACCGGGTTCTTGCTATTAGAGAGCATGTGCACGGAACCAATACTCTCTTTTTAATTCAATTGCACAAAAAGAACCGTGTTCTCCATAAACCAACTCACGTGTACGGCCTGGACACTTAGGTCTCCTATTCAAGCGCACAAAGAGTTAAGGAGGATTGGTGTCGAGTTGCACACCCAAAAGTAGCCCAAGGTAGGGAGGTGCAGGCGCTATTTACACGACTTGCATATTTTGTAGGTCCGTCTAATGCCCTTTACCTGCATCCAGCCTCGCTGTGATAGTCTCTGCGTGCTCCAGACTCGATCTGGGGCTTCGGGTGTGGCATTTGACTTCACTTAAGTTTACGCTTACTTGCGCTTTACAGAAATGCAGGGGCCGAATTTTGGTACAATTTATGTCGTCGTAATGGTGCTGGTATTTACGTCGTCGTAACGATGTAGCTGGTATTAAAGTTATTTTTAGAAGTAGACTTACGCTGCCGGTTGTACCACCACTACGACGATGCAATTCATTGAGAAATCTACTGCCGTCAAAGATTCGTTGTGTTCCCGAGCTCGTCTCTTGTTATACACAGCGGACATGGCGGCGGCGTTGGCGCTTCTGCTGACCTGGTCCGTTGGATGATGATTAGCTATGTCCATTGATGTTTCCTTTATTTTGTCTGGATGCTGCTAACTTTGTCTCTTGAATAAAATTCTCATTTTGTTGTTTAGGCAGTGACTTCCTGGCGTTGGCCGCGAGTGAATTGCTAATATTGATCATTGTTTGGCTCGACTTTATCCATTGATTGACCTATAACCTTATACATTGATTGATTTGACTTTATGCATTGATTGATTTGACTTTATGCATTGATTGATATGACTTTATGCATTGATTGACTTTACTTCATCTATTGATAGACTTGAGCACAACCGTGGCATGACCTGGCTTAATTGATTGAATGATCTAATTTTTATCCATAGAATCCTAACCTTCTCCAAAATTTACTTGAGGGAAAATAATCTTCTTGTAACTTTATTCATTGATTGATAAGATTCTTTTGACATAATTCAACAAATGATGATCCTCCTTTTTCATTCATTGTATGAAAACTTTCTGCTAGTCTTCGTTTTGATTCAAAGTCGTGCGAACTTTGGCTGACTTCCCTGACCAAACTAAAGATTTTATCTCGAATGAAAGTATTGTGTTAAATTGAACTGAAAGGCACCTATCTCCTGTCATTGAAGCAGATAGGGGTTCGGATTATTTTTTTTTATTGTTACAGATTTGTGATATTGTCAGTTATTAATTCCCTCCTTTTGTATTTTTTCTACTCGTTTATACTTCTTGAAAATAATTTTAAAGGGTATATTCCCATCGTTTTGCCATCAGTTCACTCTAATGCATCAAAGTTGACAAGTGCCTTCAGCGCGTTTACTACCTTCGATCCTTTTATGTATTTTGTTGTACAGGGTGTCCGCTGAAAGGGTAGCCCATTTATTTACAAATGCTGTGGTTCGTAAAATATTAATACTAGAAGGCCGAAATAGGTTTCATTGAAAAAAAGCGTAGGATTGGAAGTGTTGTTTTGTTTCGATAATTTTGTCTATCTGGCCCACTTTTCAAATACATGTGGCGTTCATCACAAAAAAAATGTGTTGCCCAACAATATTTGATCAGAACTGTTCATGTTTTTATTCTGCATCGAAATAATATCCTCCGATCTTTATCCTGCGGTGAGATTTCTTGATGACATTGCATTTTATGTGGTTTCAAATTAATGAATTGTTTTCTTTGCAAAAAAATGAAAAATAATTTTCTTTACTTGCATCTCAGCAGATAATTTTCTCACGGATTTCGTTTCATCATCGTAAATTGAAATCCTTACCTTGTTAATTCTTGTGTTTGTCTTTCTGGTACGCCAAATAATCCAAATTATTGTTATAGAACAAAAATTTAAACCCTACTCTTTTCAATAAAACCTATTTTAGCCTTCTATATACACTAATATTTTACAAAATACAGCTTTTTTAAATCTATGTTTCAGCCGGACACCTTGTATAATATTGAAGGAAAAATATCGATCATGTTGACTGCATAAATATTTGTTAGCTTTTAACGGTGTCTGAAGTTGAAACAAATTGGTCCAATTTTATCGGTTTTACAGTTTTGTGTATAGAACATTTGTAATCCTCCAGAATTGCAGTTCGTTATAAAGAACCTTTAGGGCTCCGTAACAACCTCCAACATTTCTGCCAGTTTCATCGTTCCTAAAATATTTCTCTCGCCTTCGTCTTTTCTTTACTTTTTTTGAAGAAGTTCTCGAGGCTTTCCATGTCGGATGAGCCAAAATTATCCTTCTCTTGATTGAAGTTCCTTTTTAAGAAATTACTGAATCTTAACGCGCGAAATTCCAATTTTTCGGCGAAATCCGCTCATTTTTTCTGCGAAATCCATTCATTTTTCTGGGTAGAATTTCAGGAATTTTGTATCTTCGACATCGCTTGGAATTACGCGCCAGGTTAGCGCTCGAAAAGACGTCGTTGGAGGAATTTTTGCAGCATGCGAAGCTTTGTGTGGCGTAGCGGAGCGGGAGGAATCCCTCGTATACCTCAGTTTGTATCTTTTTTCGTCCATAATGACTCCCACGAGGAAAATGTGAGGTCCTGAGATGAGAGTTAAAAAACCCACTTCGCTGAGGTGCTATAGTTTTTTGTTACTGACTATATTTTGTCGATTCACTACAGTCCTGTTGTTCAGCATCTATTACTTTCTTATTCAACTTATTTCTTGTCTTGAAACCTCCATCATAACTTATTGTTTCTGTACGAAGGGAACTTGTGTGGGAATTCACCTTGTGCATTGATTCCACGTTCCCTTAAATTCATCTTAAATGATGCTCATCTTCTTCCTCTCTTTGGTACACTTATGTTGTTGTAAGGGAGGCAATCTAATCTCATAATTTCAGGAATTTAAGCACGATATTGAGACGTCGTTATGACTCTGGGAAGGATGGATATGTACCCGGGATAAGTCGATAGCACTGCCATGGTAAGTCAGTGATGGCAGTGGATATCCTATTGAGTTACTCTCACTCTACCTGATTATATCCTTGGTGTGTTTATTTGTTTGTTTGGTGTCCGCTTCTTCCGCCTCTCTGTCACACTCATAAGGATGCCTAATGACCGTATCTGTGACATGAGTTTCACCAGTGCGTAATTCCAAGTACAATAATATTTTAATCTCGGGTACATATAGGATAGATACATTTGTTTGGCATCCACATTTGAAAAATGTATACAAGGAAAATATCGAATAGTGTCATTTTTGACGGGTCGTGTTCACTAGTACTGTATAATGAAAGCCTCTATTCGTTTGTGTGTCCGTACGGATGTGCGATGTTCAGTTTAGTGGGCTATGCTTGCATTTATGACGTCTTACTATCGGTATTAGGTAGGCAAGTAGGGCGTATCATAGCTCTAGGCTTTGATAACAGTGATGTCAGGTTAATTTACCATTGGTTTTTAAAGACTTATGGGCTAGTTGCATGTTTTCACTGAGTGATTTCATTTTTAAGATGATTTTTTATGCTTTCAGAAGTAAGGATTCATCGAACATTGTCACGTGCCGCCTAACGACTAATCTAATCTGTCACGTGCCGTAATTTTTGGCTCACCATGTGCCGTAATGCCCTAGTAAAATGTGAAAAATTCAAGCGTAAATTTACTCAGGCTGTCAAGTGGACGAATGTCGCATAAAGGCTGTGATGTGGACAGATCTCACCTTTATCATGCGCAGTGGGAAAATCTCATATTGATTACGTCAAGTGGAGGAATTGATGTTGATCACGTGAAGTGGATAAATCTTACATTGATTATATGAAATGGATAAGTCTTGCATTGATTCAAAGTGGATTAATCTATTTTTATAACTATCTGGAGTGGATAAGTTTTATGTTGATTGTGAAGTGGATAAGTCTTGCATTGATTGTGAAGTGGATAAGTCTTGCATTGATTGGGAAGTGGATAAGTCTTGCATTGATTGGGAAGTGGATAAGTCTTGCATTGATTGGGAAGTGGATAAGTCTCACTTTAGGTGAAAGGAATGAAAACGGCATTGGTTTGGTCGAATGGATAAATTCTTGCATGATGCTGATCAAAAATTCACTCGTCTCCATTCAGTAGTGGGCTTGCACCTGCTCTTTTCATCAACAAATGGGACGCTGATACGGTCTTAAGACTTTTTTGTCGCTTTTTATGATCGATTTTAATGCTTTTAGCTCTGTTAGGCTCAGGGGGATACAGCTGTTGTATATATTATGGTAATTAACACTGCCAGGGGAAAATGTGCGGTCCTAAGCTGAATGTTAAGTAGGCCTTTAAAGTTTTTAAACAGAGTAACATTTTTATTTTACTACAGATCATATTTTTTTTCTCGGTTCACTGCTGTCCTGTTTTCCGTCGCCTAGCTCTGACCGTCTTCGATTTTTTATCTTATTTCATTAACTTTTTAACTTGCTGTAAAATTTTTTTACGAATTTTACCGACTTCAACATTAATTTCAATCTCTGATACGTGTCGTTTCTATGCAACTTATACTTTTCCATTTTATGTTCCGCTTACTTTGTTATGGAGCCCTTTTCTGATGTCACTCTTTATTCTCTTTTCATCTTTTAGCTCTCTTTTGACGGTCGTGATTTATGACCACATTATTTTATTTTAGGTTAACGTAGATGAACTGGGACTTTTCAATGTTCATAAATTTAATTAGTGAGCAAGTATCGAATTAATGTGAATGGTAGAAATTGATATAAATTGGTAGCGTGGAGTATCTCTCCACAGATCATGATAACTCATCTTCCTAACCGGCAGGAAATTATACGCAATGGTACATCGACATTTTTATTCCCTAATCTCGTCACAAAAGGTTATTATTCTAAAGTAAAATAAGCTTAACGCACTAAATTACACTTCGATTGACATTGAAGACAAAATATAAGATATGCTGAAGGCATGACGATATAAATGAATGCTTAAGGCATAATACCGATAATCCTACGCCCAGAAGGGAGGCAATGAGGATGTTACCTAAGGGGCTTATGACATGGTGGACTTATCTTAGTTACAGATTCCGGAAGATGGCTATATCGTGTGTACGCCGAGACATTTATCAATTACTTTAATTTAACAGGTATGAGGAATCACTAGTAGTACACATTTCAAAGGAGAAACAATGCCTAGCCCGAAGGCAGGCGTTCAAGATGTGTTAAGGCGTTCTTTCTCTGAGGGAGGTCTCGGACGTACTGACCCTTCTCGTCTGCGCGGAGCGCTCACCCTCTAGATCGTCTGCTCTCACGCCCACTTCGAACGATAGCTTAACATTGCAAATCTCAATATAGATTATTCCTCGACCCAGCGGTTGTGTATGACTCTAGCGTATTAAATTATATGAGCAAAGGGAAACATTAATTCTCGCTAATCGTACAAATGATCTAATTAACATGGGCTATTGAATAATGACAGAAATAACAGTGAAGAATCTCTCTTGTGTCGGCATTCGGCAGCTCCTTCAGTCCGTTGACGTCTTTGCTTCTTCCGCGATCTCGGAGTCGACGTAGAGGAGATATAAAGGGGAAGAAGAATAACTACTTAGAACGATTCGCGAAGTCTGATAACCGTTTCTGCGGCATACGACGTCCCTCTCTCTAACTGCTTTTGGATCATTCGAATAGTGGAGCGTCCTCCTTCGAAAGATCCTTACGTTGTGATAAGATCACAACAACTTTTTTTACTTTTCCAATTTTTCTGTGGCACTAAAGTCGATCTTCGAGTTAAACCTTGAGCAAACCTCAACTTGTGGGGATAAAAATTCTTCCCAGTCATTCATAACTTGATTTAAAGCACTGTATACGATCAATAACTGGGACTAATTTTTATGCGCACAAGTTAAGGTACGTATGAGGTCATGTGTAGTAGGAGAATTTCCTTCATTCACTTCAGTATTAAAAAACACTATTGTACTCCTAGTGAGTTGCTCTGACTAATTTCCAACCGTCGAGATTCACAAGAAATGATGCATAACGCTAGCATCAACTGTAGTTTTCATTCACTCAAACATTGCAAGAACCACTCCAGTTGAATAGCTCGGACTAACTTTGATCCGTAGAGGGTTACATAAAATGATGCCTAAAGCTGGGGATACATTGACACTCGCATTGGAAGCTCACAACCATCGGGCGCGGGCAAGCGCGCGCAGCGAAAGGGCAGCGATCGTTCACATTGGCACAGCGCTAGCAGGCAGCAGAAGCGTCAAAGTCGGCGGGCAGACTACGGCAGAGTGTGTTGCTCACACTGCTCAGTTGCAATCCAGACGCTACGTTGAGAGGTACCGCGCTCCGCGCTCTAGTACTTCTCGCCAGGAGCTGCTGATGCTTAGTAGAATAGCGCTAATAATTTATTTCGTGTGTCATTGATTGCACGTTCTTCAATGTTCTTGTTTTTGCTGATTTTTGTTGCGCATATGCAGCATAAAATATGAAGGCTTCGGCAAGAATTATGCTAGAAAAACCATATGTAGAAACACTCGATGCATATATGCTACACTCTATGCATAATTGTGGAAGCGCATATTACATGCTAAGCAGAAATATGCATCCATATAAATGCTTCACTTGAATAGCTCCAAATTTATATTTTTTGTGAGGAAAATTGTACAGAAACAATGATACAGGATACAGTGTACTTCTTCATACACGAAAAAAATAATTTCTTTCATAATTTTCTATCAATAATTGAGTGTATACAATTCTCAACTAATTTTTATAACTTATCTAAACATAAATATTTTGAAACAAAAATAATTCTAATCTGAACGAGTCAAGGACGATGATAACGAACGAAAAAAAAAGTAATCTAATCCAAGGCTGGTTCTGAACTATATATTTTTTCATGAATGCAAGGAACATTTCTTAATCCTTCTTTTATACGAGGAATATATTTTAGCATCAAATTCGAGGGTTGCTCTTGATAATTGCGTAGTAGTTGAGATTTTTAAAAACAAATCTTCTACGATTATCTGCCAGCCAAGTTTTACACTGCGAAAACTTCCACTCGACATCGCAAGAAACAAGTGGAGCAAAAGTGAAGCAAGTTAGTTCGAATATTCCTTTATGGATTCATCCATTGCGTCAGAGATCTCACGAGTCAAAATTGAGTTGATTGTTTTTATCTTTTCAAAACCTTTGTTTATCACCAAAATGCAATTTAAATCTTCATAATACCTTGTATCATATCTGTTCTTCAATGTTTCCTCTACGATATCCATTAATTTTATTGCTCTCGAAGTAAGAAGTCCCTGTATTGTTATGCAAGAGCAATAATAATTATTCATATCATTCGATAACAATAATTTGATAAAGTGTGCACTAAGCCCAACAAAGTTCTGCGTGATAATGTTTAGAAACTAAAACCTTGTACCACGCAAAACTACTCTAACGTGTTCTGAGTGAAAAAAAGTTTTATATATCACCTGTTTCTCGCAATAAATGCGATAGAGAAATTCTTCCTGGGCTTGAAAATCTTCAAATTCCTTGAAGTATTCTAAATATGATGCTCCTTGTTCACCTTCGGCATGATTGTAGATCACTTTTAGCCGCACTAATTCTCAAATACACTTCATAAGGAACTATATCTAAAAAAAACTTGAGCTAATTCCCGCAAAATTAAAGTAAACTTTTGAAGTAGCTGTAGCAACTTACAATTATTATTGATTTACGAAAAATTTCAATTTACAAAATTGATCCAGTTATTCAAAAAGAATTATATAAATAAAACTGGATGAAAAAAAGAATATAATTTAAAAGTAATGGGAAGGTTTTACTAGGTTTCAGTTTACTGCCACTTACAGTTAATCATGCATGTTCGCCATATTTTATGCTGTTCCGAGTAAAATATGCGATATGCTCACACTGCATATATACTTGCGGGCATATTTTATGCTACCTAAAATATACTCAAAAGCATATATATGCAATATGTTCAATGTCACATCCCTACTGATGACATGCTGCAGGCTACGGCTCATCTGTAGATGGAGTGATTGACGGGTAGGCGGCGGCAAAGAATGGCTAGGGAGAATGTCCAAGTGAACCTCACTTTGCCCGCCTGCTAGCCCGGCAACAGTGTATGTGCCCGTCGAAGTGACACTCAGAGTGTTGAAAAGAGTGTCAATGTATCCCCAGCTTAACTCTACACAGCATCGACCGTAGTTTTTTCATCTACCCAAGTGCGGGAGTAAACCTCTCCTATTGATAAGCTCGGTCTAATTTTTTAACGGTATAAGCTGAGGTTCTCACAAAATGACAGCGTATAACTCTTGCATCGACTGTAGTTTTCTTTTACTCCAACTCAGCAAGAAACCTCTCCAATGGAGAATCTCGGTCTAATTTTTACGATATAAGTTGAGGTTGTCACAAAATGACAGGGTATAACTGAAGCATCGACTAGTTTTCATTCACTCCAACCCAGCAAGAAACCAATTGAGTTGAGTAGCTCGATTGGCCGCCGCTTTCTGGCCCGATGGAAGCCTTGTTTGCGCCCGAGCGGCAGACGAGGAGCCTCTTCAAGGGTGACCGAGCAATTTCCCTAATTTACCTTAATTTCCCACTCTCAGATCCCTGAGGAACACGCTTCGGCCATTTTTTTACCTGAGAGAAGACTTCTTTAGTAATTCTTTCGTCGATAGAGAGACTGGGCCTTGGAGTTCATGGAGAAGGGTCTAAAGAATTTTTTAGTTGTCTTGGACTGATGAGGAGGCTTGAAGAAGATTTATTTATCGAGGATTTGCGAGCGGTCGCTTAATTTGATGCATTTTAAATTCTGGATAGCTTTATCCAGTGAATTCAGAGTTTGTTGGGGAAGAACCGTCACTTTCTCATTATTTAGCACTGCTTAGTTTTTGCTCATATACTGATTGAGGAAACATTTGCAATAAATTTTTAAACATGGGACATCTCTCCGTAAAAATAAGTCATGAACATTTCTGTTCTTATTTCTAGGAATACTTTGAGCTCCTATTTTTACAAACTTTATTGAAAGTAAATTTTTTCCCCATCTTCTCATCAGGTTTGTTTAAAACATGGCCGTTAAATTCTACGGTTAAAATAGCATTTAAAAATAAAGTGTGTAATTATCTTACTGTTTGAAACAGCCTATTCTTCAACAAACAATCAGAAGTCCTGATTCTAAATAAGTATTTTTCTATTTTCGTTATATTAGCGTTGAGAATTATATGATGACGTTCAAAATTTGCACTCCCGAGAGGAAAAGGTGAGGTCCCGAGTTAAGAGTTAGGTAGGTCTTCTTTTTGTGGAAATAAAATGTATTTTTTTGATTGTTTAGTTCAGAACAATCTTTTTTTTTGGTTCACTGTTGTCCTATTTTTCAGTACCTCTGAACTTTTTTATTTAAACTTTATAATATTCCATAACTTTCCATCTTAACTTACTGTTTTTATGCGCAGAGGATATTGTGAGGAAGCACACCTTGTGCATTAATCCCACGTCCCCTCAACGCCATCCTGGATGGCACCTTCATCTTTCCTCTCTTTGAAACGTTGTGGTCAAGAGGCTTAAACTAACATCTAATTTCATATGAGTCCATTTGAATGTTTCATAAATGAGGCCATTTTGAAAACTGTAATTTTCTCTCCAGGCTTCCTACCCCCTTATCCATTTACTTGTAAGATATACGCGTACCCTCAAGACTGCACAGTTGGCGCGTAAGCAGTACTTACTTCCAGCTGCACATTACTGTCATCCGAACGCGTTTGCGGCACCTTCGTCAACGCATACCATTTGTTTTTTACTTGCTCTTACCCGTCCTTTACTTTTCATACTCGTACGCATTTCTGTTTTACATACTCTAACCCGATCTGTATTTCACTTGCTGATGAACATCCTCTACTTTGGATGTTGTAACGCATGATTTATGTTACATGGTCTTACGTAATCTTACATTTTACACGTCTTCTCGCACTTTCTATTCACATCTTCTTGAGTTACCGTTGTCTTACGTGCTTTGACCCGCCTTCTGTTTTGCACGATTTTTCGTTCTCTCTGTCAATTTATTCACGTAATGAGTATTTGTCATGCAGACTTTCTATATTCATTATGCAAACAGATCGAACTGAAAATCACATTCGAATTGCTTGCTTTGCTATCCTTCCAAATTAAACTGTAAATTATTTGGCGATTCAGTTACGAATTTTTCTCTCATTCGGTTCTCACTTTTTCTGCCAGTGCCCGTCGAACACCAGTGGCTGTACGATAGTAACTGTAATATCAGTGAAAATTTTCCAGGGATAAATGGTTAGACACTTTTTATTTTGATAGTCTGAGGAGTGAAAAAATATCAGTTAAGTGTGAGTAAAAAATAGAAAAAGTAAATTTTTAGACTCACTTTTCAATTCAATTTTTGAGGAGTAATAAAAATCTAGGCGAGTTTTGAGGAAAAGGCTAAAGAATAAATTGTTAGACCCTCTTCTCATTTCTATAGTTTGAGGGATGAAAAATACTACGAGTGAAATATGGATGATAAGTAAAAGAATAAATGGTTAGTCCCACTTCTCAACTTAACAGGTTGAAGAGTTAAAAATTATACGAGTGAAATATATAGAGGAAAAATTTGAATAACAAAAAGATAGACCCAGTTCTCATTTCAACAGTTTGAGGAGACACGGTCCTCTGTCGCCGGTGCGACTCAATCTGCGGCGCCTGAGGCCACGTGACCTGCAGTGTCTGTCTGACCCGAATTTCCTTGCGTCATTTGCGTCGACACTAAATTCTGGAGACCCAATTTTGGCGAGGCGGTTTGAGCTCCGCTCATTTTTATGCTGAATTTAAGTCGCAAATTTTTTCGCGTGGCAGTCAAGGTAAAAGTTTTCTTTTGACACCGTTTGTAGAGTGTTCTTAATTTCGTTTCTAGTATTAATGTGATGATATTGCATGCTCTCCGTAGTGTTTGTGGACGAGGTCGACAACTTCAGTGTAAAATGTTTCTTGATACGATTTTTTTATCCTTGTTATTTATCGTTGTTGTCAGTCAGAGTTATTTCTGCTCAACATTGGAATGAGATAGATTTTTGCAGTGTAAATTTGTTCGATTTTTGTAAATTGACAAACCAATGGGCCAAACATCTGAGGTCGTAGAAACTGTGAGGCGAGTGGGCAATAGTATAAAGCATAGCTCTGAGCGGTTAGAGTGTTCTATGTTAATCCTTTAGTGAAGTTTGGTATCTTTGATGAAAGTTTTTTTTTGCTACTGCCACCCAGACTGGAATAATTTTCGATTTCAGGTTTTATTTGGGGTGATATCTTACAGCATTGAAGCTTAATTGTCATTTGGCGTTGGGAAATAAGCTTACCACTACCGCAACTTACCTACTCAATAAACACGAGTAAGAACCCACGGGAACACACATGTGCCAGAGGCGCGCTGCAGACGCATAAGCAGGACGCAGTGCCAGCGCCACAATTCCGGCCGTCTTTGCCGGTTGTGTGCTGGCGCGTGCGCCCTGCTTCCGCTCTGGCTATTGTTCTCTCGCCTGGTCTCTCCCTCTCGTCTGCTCTCTCCTCTGTGTTTGTTCTTGTTCTCGTGCTAGTGCTCGTTAAGCTCCTCGCTTTAGTAGTTGTTTAGTTCTCTTTCGTCCACTCTCCCAGTTTTGTTTGTTTGTATTCAAATTCTTATTAAAATTTCCTCTTTAGTTGTTATTCACTTCACCCTTTCGTATACTCTCTCTGTTGTGTTTGTTCTCTTTCTAATTTTCATTTCAATCCTAGCTTTAGTTTTTATTCAGTTCACCCTCTCGTCTACTCTTGCACTTGCGTTCTTTTTTCTTCAAATTTTCCATCCAATTTTCACTTTATTTGTTTTTTTAGTTAACCCTCTCGTTTGCTCTTTGTCTTGCGTTTACTTTTTCTCGTTTTAATTGTGGAGAAAATTTTATGATGGTTTTCACTCAGTATTAGTGTACTGTGTCGAATCCATTTTGATTTTTGTGGAAATGTTGGTAATGGTTTTCTTTTACATTTCAATTTTGTGTGAACGTTTATTGTTGAAGAATTTTATATTCCGGCTAATTTACAAAGTTTTGTGTGCTTTATGGCCAAACGTTATTTGAAAAAACTGGTTTGAGAACCAAGGTCGGAAACAAAACTGACCTATCAACAGTGCCTGGAACCTGCGCTGCCGCTGCTGCCTTGAAATTCCGCAACTTGGACGTAAAGGTTCCGTGAGGTCAACCAACGTGCGAAGTGTTCCGTGAGGTCAACCAACGTGCGAAGTGTTCCGTGAGGTCAACCAACGTGCGAAGTGTTACGTGAGGTCAACCAACGTGCGAAGTGTTCCGTGAGGTCAACCAACGTGCGAAGTGTTCCGTGAGGTCAACCAACGTGCGAAGTGTTACGTGAGGTCAACCAACGCGCGAAGTGTTCCGTGAGGTCAACCAACGTGCGAAGTGTTCCGTGAGGTCAACCAACGTGCGAAGTGTTCCGTGAGGTCAACCAACGTGCGAAGTGTTACGTGAGGTCAACCAACGTGCGAAGTGTTCCGTGAGGTCAACCAACGTGCGAAGTGTTCCGTGAGGTCAACCAACGTGCGATGTGTTACGTGAGGTCAACCAACGCGCGAAGTGTTCCGTGAGGTCAACCAACGTGCGAAGTGTTCCGTGAGGTCAACCAACGTGCGAAGTGTTCCGTGAGGTCAACCAACGTGCGAAGTGTTACGTGAGGTCAACCAACGTGCGAAGTGTTCCGTGAGGTCAACCAACGCGCGAAGTGTTCCGTGAGGTCGACCAACGTGCGAAGTGTTCCGTGAGGTCAACCAACGTGCGAAGTGTTCCGTGAGGTCAACCAACGTGCGAAGTGTTCCGTGAGGTCAACCAACGTGCGAAGTGTTCCGTGAGGTCGACCAACGTGCGAAGTGTTCCGTGAGGTCAACCAACGTGCGAAGTGTTCCGTGAGGTCAACCAACGCGCGAAGTGTTCCGTGAGGTCAACCAACGTGCGAAGTGTTCCGTGAGGTCGACCAACGTGCGAAGTGTTCCGTGAGGTCAACCAACGTGCGAAGTGTTCCGTGAGGTCAACCAACGTGCGAAGTGTTCCGTGAGGTCAACCAACGTGCGAAGTGTTCCGTGAGGTCAACCAACGTGCGAAGTGTTCCGTGAGGTCAACCAACGTGCGAAGTGTTCCGTGAGGTCGACCAACGTGCGAAGTGTTCCGTGAGGTCAACCAACGTGCGAAGTGTTCCGTGAGGTCAACCAACGTGCGAAGTGTTCCGTGAGGTCGACCAACGTGCGAAGTGTTACGTGAGGTCAACCAACGTGCGAAGTGTTCCGTGAGGTCAACCAACGTGCGAAGTGTTCCGTGAGGTCAACCAACGTGCGAAGTGTTCCGTGAGGTCAACCAACGTGCGAAGTGTTCCGTGAGGTCGACCAACATGCGAAGTGTTCCGTGAGGTCAACCAACGTGCGAAGTGTTCCGTGAGGTCGACCAACGTGCGAAGTGTTCCGTGAGGTCAACCAACGTGCGAAGTGTTCCGTGAGGTCAACCAACGTGCGAAGTGTTCCGTGAGGTCGACCAACGTGCGAAGTGTTACGTGAGGTCAACCAACGTGCGAAGTGTTACGTGAGGTCAACCAACGTGCGAAGTGTTACGTGAGGTCAACCAACGTGCGAAGTGTTCCGTGAGGTCAACCAACGTGCGAAGTGTTCCGTGAGGTCAACCAACGTGCGAAGTGTTACGTGAGGTCAACCAACGTGCGAAGTGTTACGTGAGGTCAACCAACGTGCGAAGTGTTCCGTGAGGTCGACCAACGTGCGAAGTGTTCCGTGAGGTCAACCAACGTGCGAAGTGTTCCGTGAGGTCGACCAACGTGCGAAGTGTTCCGTGAGGTCAACCAACGTGCGAAGTGTTCCGTGAGGTCAACCAACGTGCGAAGTGTTCCGTGAGGTCAACCAACGTGCGAAGTGTTCCGTGAGGTCAAACAACGTGCGAAGTGTTACGTGAGGTCAACCAACGTGCGAAGTGTTACGTGAGGTCAACCAACGTGCGAAGTGTTCCGTGAGGTCAACCAACGTGCGAAGTGTTCCGTGAGGTCAACCAACGTGCGAAGTGTTACGTGAGGTCAACCAACGTGCGAAGTGTTACGTGAGGTCAACCAACGTGCGAAGTGTTACGTGAGGTCAACCAACGTGCGAAGTGTTCCGTGAGGTCAACCAACGTGCGAAGTGTTACGTGAGGTCAACCAACGTGCGAAGTGTTACGTGGGGTCAACCAACGTGCGAAGTGTTCCGTGAGGTCAACCAACGTGCGAAGTGTTCCGTGAGGTCAACCAACGTGCGAAGTGTTCCGTGAGGTCAACCAACGTGCGAAGTGTTACGTGAGGTCAACCAACGTGCGAAGTGTTCCGTGAGGTCAACCAACGTGCGAAGTGTTCCGTGAGGTCAACCAACGTGCGAAGTGTTACGTGAGGTCAACCAACGTGCGAAGTGTTACGTGAGGTCAACCAACGTGCGAAGTGTTCCGTGAGGTCAACCAACGTGCGAAGTGTTACGTGAGGTCGACCAACGTGCGAAGTGTTCCGTGAGGTCGACCAACGTGCGAAGTGTTCCGTGAGGTCAACCAACGTGCGAAGTGTTCCGTGAGGTCAACCAACGCGCGAAGTGTTCCGTGAGGTCAACCAACGTGCGAAGTGTTCCGTGAGGTCAAATAACGTGCGAAGTGTTCCGTGAGGTCAACCAACGTGCGAAGTGTTCCGTGAGGTCAACCAACGCGCGAAGTGTTCCGTGAAGGCCTTGGGTTCAATTCTCTGCATCTGCTAGGTACATTTTACTGGAGTGAGCGGCACATCTGGTTACGTGGGAAACAGAAGGAAGCTTAGAGTTAGACCTTTCTGCTTAATGAGCTTGTATTTTACATGTTTTTCTCAATTTGAGAGCTAAAAAACACATAATAAAAATGTACTTGTAAAGTGACGCAGTAAATAAAGTTGGTTGTTTTGTGACAAAAAGAAGCGTCTTGCAGAACACCTATTTCGGAATTGTGACGATAACCTCATAAAGCTACGGAAGCGAGTTGGCAAGTTGTTCCTCTTACGAATTTGAGAAATAAATGGGGCCTAAAAGCATATGTTCATTGAGCGTTCGTAAGAGCGTGCGAAATAGCGGGTACCTAACTCCATGTAAAATAGAGTGTACCTATTTGTCATGAAGGTAGTGGTATGTTTACGTTGAATTTTTGTTTCTGAGGAAAAATTACTGTCTTATGACGGAGCTAGATAAATGTACAGCATGTCACAGTGGTGAATGCTTTATTTTCATGAACTCTTCATCTTCCTGTAGATTGATTCGTTAATTTTTTAGTAGAACAAAAATTTTCCTGGAAGGCGTCACTAGCTCATGTAGAAAAAATTGTCGTTGATCTCATTAAACTCGAACAGTGAAGCTTTAAATTTTTTCGTGACAAATTATACGTATTTTGAAACGCATCTTCCTCCAATGTTCTGCATATGGCGTATAAGTTAAGGCTAGATAGGAGTTATTACAGTAGACTCAGCGTAAAGCAGAAACCATCTCGCCACAAGAAGTTTTAACACGTTGACTCCGAAGTGGTACATATGTGCACCAAATTGCTCATTTACGTACCGGAATATGCAAATAACATTTCAATTATTTTGCTACCTTTTCTGAAATAAATTTTAAAGTAAAAGGTAACACATTATGGTTCAATTGTATTCTTTACACTTTTCAAAAATGTTAAAAATGTAATAAAGCAGGAAAGCCGGTTTTTCAAAACGACTTCTACTAGCCTAACCCAACTGACCGTAAGCAACCGCACAATCGGAGTCGATGTGTTAAAATCCTCGTCTACTTTTGACGCAACTACACAGCACTGTGACGCTAACAAGTCTCAGAGGCCCCGCAAAAAGTGCACAACCACATCCACTCGAGCTTGTGTCGAGCGGTACATCCGCGAAATGAGGGGCGTTTTAAAACATGGCGACGTAGACGTCAAAATAATCAAAAGTTGGAGGCGTAATTTGAAGCACGATATTTTGTCCTGCATGGAAACTTGAAAAAATGCTTCGAAATTGAAGCAGCCTCCTGAGTGAATTTTGGCTCGGCTGTTGCAGTTTTGGGACGCTTAATTCCGAGTTACGACTTTCTTTAGAGCTGCTTTTCGGGTGGGGCCTTGGAAATAAATCGGAAAGGCCTTGGAGAAAATGTTGAAATATTTGTTAAAGGTCCACCTGTTTCGGTCCGGTCAGTCCGTCTTTTTGCTGTCAGCCCGTCTCTTTTCTGTCAGTCCATCTCTTTGCCGTCAGCCCTTTTTTTACTGTCTGTCCGTCTTTTTACTGTCAGTTCGTCTTTTTACTGTCAGTTCGTCTTTTTACTGTCAGTTCGTTTTTTTACTGTCAGTCCGTCTCTTTGCCGTCTGTCCGTCTCTTTGCCGTCTGTCCGTCTCTTTGCCGTCTGTCCGTCGCTTTGCCGTCTGTCCGTCTCTTTGCCGTCTGTCCGTCTCTTTGCCGTCTGTCCGTCTCTTTGCCGTCTGTCCGTCTCTTTGCCGTCTGTCCGTCTCTTTGCCGTCTGTCTGTCCGTCTCTTTGCCGTCTGTCTGTCCGTCTCTTTGCCGTCTGTCTGTCCGTCTCTTTGCCGTCTGTCTGTCCGTCTCTTTGCCGTCTGTCTGTCCGTCTCTTTGCCGTCTGTCTGTCCGTCTCTTTGCCGTCTGTCTGTCCGTCTCTTTGCCGTCTGTCCGTCTCTTTGCCGTCAGCCCTTTTTTACTGTCAGTCCGTCTTTTTACTGTCAGTCCGTCTCTTTGCCGTCTGTCCGTCTCTTTGCCGTCTGTCCGTCTCTTTGCCGTCTGTCCGTCTCTTTGCCGTCTGTCCGTCTCTTTGCCGTCTGTCCGTCTCTTTGCCGTCTGTCCGTCTCTTTGCCGTCTGTCCGTCTCTTTGCCGTCTGTCCGTCTCTTTGCCGTCTGTCCATCTCTTTGTCGTCTGTCCGTCTCTTTGTCGTCTGTCCGTCTCTTTGTCGTCTGTCCGTCTCTTTGTCGTCTGTCCGTCTCTTTGTCGTCTGTCCGTCTCTTTGTCGTCTGTCCGTCTCTTTGTCGTCTGTCCGTCTCTTTGTCGTCTGTCCGTCTCTTTGCCGTCTGTCCGTCTCTTTGTCGTCTGTCCGTCTCTTTGTCGTCTGTCCGTCTCTTTGCCGTCTGTCCGTCTATTTGCCGTCTGTCCGTCTATTTGCCGTCTGTCCGTCTATTTGCCGTCTGTCCGTCTATTTGCCGTCTGTCCGTCTATTTGCCGTCTGTCCGTTTATTTGCCGTCGTTCTGTTTATTTGCCGTCGTTCCGTTTATTTGCCGTCTGTCCGTTTATTTGCCGTCTGTCCGTTTGTTTGCCGTCTGTCCGTTTATTTGCCGTCAGTCCGTTTATTTGCCGTCTGTCCGTTTACTTGCCGTCTGTCCGTTTACTTGCCGTCTGTCCGTTTACTTGCCGTCTGTCCGTTTACTTGCCGTCTGTCCGTTTACTTGCCGTCTGTCCGTTTATTTGCCGTCTTTCCGTTTGTTTGCCGTCTTTCCGTTTATTTGCCGTCTGTTCGTTTATTTGCCGTCTGTCCGTTTATTTGCCGTCTGTCCGTTTATTTGCCGTCTGTCCGTTTATTTGCCGTCTGTCCGTTTATTTGCCGTCTGTCCGTTTATTTGCCGTCTGTCCATTTATTTGCCGTCTGTCCGTTTATTTGCCGTCTGTCCGTTTATTTGCCGTCTGTCCATTTATTTGCCATCTGTCCATTTATTTGCCGTCTGTCCGTTTATTTGCCGTCTGTCCGTTTATTTGCCGTCTGTCCGTTTATTTGCCGTCTGTCCGTTTATTTGCCGTCTGTCCGTTTATTTGCCGTCTGTCCATTTATTTGCCGCCTGTCCGTTTATTTGCCGCCTGTCCGTTTATTTGCCGCCTGTCCGTTTATTTGCCGTCTGTCCGTTTATTTGCCGTCTGTCCGTTTATTTGCCGTCTGTCCGTTTATTTGCCGCCTGTCCGTTTATTTGCCGCCTGTCCGTTTATTTGCCGTCTGTCCGTTTATTTGCCGCCTGTCCGTTTATTTGCCGCCTGTCCGTTTATTTGCCGCCTGTCCGTTTATTTGCCGCCTGTCCGTTTATTTGCCGCCTGTCCGTTTATTTGCCGCCTGTCCGTTTATTTGCCGTCTGTCCGTTTATTTGCCGCCTGTCCGTTTATTTGCCGCCTGTCCGTTTATTTGCCGCCTGTCCGTTTATTTGCTGTCTGTCCATTTATTTGCCGCCTGTCCGTTTATTTGCCGCCTGTCCGTTTATTTGCCGCCTGTCCGTTTATTTGCCGTCTGTCCGTTTATTTGCCGCCTGTCCGTTTATTTGCCGTCTGTCCATTTATTTGCTGTGTGTCCATTTATTTGCCGTCTGTCCGTTTATTTGCCGCCTGTCCGTTTATTTGCCGCCTGTCCGTTTATTTGCCACCTGTCCGTTTATTTGCCGCCTGTCCGTTTATTTGCCGCCTGTCCGTTTATTTGCTGTCTGTCCATTTATTTGCCGCCTGTCCGTTTATTTGCCGCCTGTCCGTTTATTTGCCGCCTGTCCGTTTATTTGCCGCCTGTCCGTTTATTTGCCGTCTGTCCATTTATTTGCCGTCTGTCCGTTTATTTGCCGCCTGTCCGTTTATTTGCCGCCTGTCCGTTTATTTGCCGCCTGTCCGTTTATTTGCCGCCTGTCCGTTTATTTGCCGCCTGTCCGTTTATTTGCCGCCTGTCCGTTTATTTGCTGTCTGTCCATTTATTTGCTGTCTGTCCATTTATTTGCCGCCTGTCCATTTATTTGCCGCCTGTCCATTTATTTGCCGCCTGTCCGTTTATTTGCCGTCAGTCCGCAATATCAGTTGCGATGTCCCTGAAATCGATAATTGTTGGCACGCATGAGACAAATCGTGAACTGGAAACCGAAAGTTGTGAGACTTTTGAAGCCCCCATAAATACAACTTTGTGTCGTGGGGCTGTGGCGCTTCTACAGCAACACCGTCATCGTTGCGTCGTGGCGTTGGTGTTGCTGGAGACGTGTCTCTTCTATCGACCCTCGCATCGCTAGAAAGTTTGCAACTGAAATGATTGCATCAACAAGTTGACCGCGATGGGATACCCTGAAGTTCCCTATTCAACTAAAATCTAAAGTAAATTGTAGAATGCAATTTGGGAAAGAACGAGTATGAGCTGGATCGTGCCTTCATTTAGCTTTGATGAAGTAGGCATAGAAATTGAGTTAGTGACTACTGGTCGGTCAGCAGAATTCTCAAAATCCCCTGCGCGTACACCGGCGGCTCACACCGCGGCCAAAATGAAGTGTAATTGCGTTAGATTTCCTGTCGAACTTGTGCCCTCGCGTGTCCTGTGAAGTTCCCTGCGGCGCGGCTCTGCCTCCCTCGCTCGGGGGTGGCGACCTGGTGCGCGGGGCAGGCCAATGCGGCGGTTGTGGTCGCGGCGAAATGAGGAAAATTAACGGGAGGTAAAGCTTTAACATATTCGTTCCTTCAGTTGCCTCACGCAATTGGTTAAACTGAAGTTTAATATTCAACTGAATTTTAAAGTCAATTGTAGCAAGTTATTTTGATAATAGCAAACATTAACTGGATCATGCCCTCATTTAGCACTAATAAAGTATTTATGAAAATTGAGTTTTTGACTACTAGACGGTCATCAGCATTATGAAAATACCCTCTGTGGTCACCGGTGGTGCTCGTTGCCATCAAAGTGTTGAAGGAAAAAGTCATTAGTCAATCCATATTCCGATATACTGCAAAGTTAAACAGTTTCGCCCTCAGTTGGTCGTCCTTGCTTGTTTGGGTCTTGCTGCCTGGACTATACGCATGCGTCGCTGGTGTCTTGTCACCGCAGTTTTGATATATGCTTGAATTTTCGTTTTAATTTTAAATTAGATCCATCAATTTTGGTTTGGGATTTTACCGCGATGCTCTAGTTTGTGTTTGGTGTTGTCTTGTGGTGATATCCTTTCGCTGTATGCCTTCCGAGCTGTTATGCTAGGGTTTTTGATACATCGAAAAACAGCTGTTGGTCATGTTCCATGTGCTCACCTCAGGAGGAGACAACTATTGTAACTATTCCAAATAGAACTCCCAGGGGGAAGATGTGAGGTTCTGAACTGAAGTTTTAGTTGGACTCTTTTTTGTTTAAATAAAATAGGTTCTTGTTTTGTTACTGACTTTTTCAGTTTACTGCTGTCCAGGTTCTTTAGCACCTCTGACTCTCTTCTTCAATTTCTTCCTTGTTTTATGGCCTTCCATCTTTAATTTACTGTTCCTCTGAGCATGTGATCTTGTGTGGGGACACACCTTGGGCATTGATTCCTTATTCCCTCAACTCTACACTAAATTGTGTATTCTTCATTTTTCTCATTGGAACACCTTTTTCGTGATTCAGGAAGCTTAAACGTACCCATTTAATTCAATAAAGTTTCATATATTAATGCCATGAACATTTTTGTACTGACGAAAAAACGTCAGAATACTAACGATATTCAGTAACTCCAGGACACAAACTAACGCAGAATTAAGATTTTTCATTATTGAAAGCAAAAAAAATGTTTCTTTCAAACGATTGAATTTGGAAATTTCTCTAGCTTAGGGCAGAAAAAATCCGCTTTGAAACTCGTGATTTCTTTAACGCTGTAATTTGTACTTGTTTAATTCCACGTCGTCGCCCAGTCTTTCTCAGAGTTGTATTGATCTGGAACCGGAGCTCAAGTAACTGTGAAATATTAAATATTATACAGTTGGAATACTAAATATTTTACAGTTCCAGTTAAGAAGGGGCGCAAAATAAGCACGTCAGGTGCTGACTGCAAGGTAAAATTAAAACAACAAATCCAAGATGAAATGAATGAAAACTCAAGTTTCATAAAAGTGCCTCATCATTTAAAGTGGAGTCTTTATAGTAGCAACAGCAGCATCAGAAATTAATGCAAATACATTAACTTCTAATTCTGCTGCTGCTAAAGATCGCGCTATAGATAATCGGGAACTTTCCTGGAAACTCGAGTTTCAATTCATTCCAACTTGGATTTGTTGTTCTGTTTTTACATTGCAGTCTGCACCGCTTGATTTACGCCCCCCAGGCTTGTTTGCACGTATTATTGTGCGCTACTTCGAGGAAAGTTTCCTGTTTTGTGCTAACATTTCAGTGCTGCAGCGTAGCCGAGCGGATCTATCGAGAAATTTATGCAGTTCTTTCATTCAGAGCTTTGGGCAAGTGTGCTGTTAGCCAACGCTTGGGACTCAGAATTTCCCTGGGAGGCGTTTATGGAAGTCACTTATCTAATCGCTCGTGTTGCTGCGCTGTAACGTAATGATTCAAAAGTCTCTTATTTTCTCCTTATTATGCATTAGCGCTTCCAGGGAGAATATGCGAGGGCCCGAGCTAAAGGTTAGGTAGCCTTTCTTTTGTTGAAATAGAATAGGTTTTTGTTTTGTTACGGACCTTCTTTTTTCGGTTCACTGCTCTCCTTTTTTTCAGCACCTAATACTTTCCTCTTCAACTTTTTCTTGTTTCATGATCTTTCGTAGCTTACTGTTTCTATGCACCTTGTGCATAGATTCCGCGCTCCCTCAACTCTATACTAAATGGTGCCTTCATCCTTCCTCTCTTGGAACATCTTTGTCGTGGTAAAGGGAGGCTAAAACTTTCTTATGTAATAATAATAATAATCTCCTTATGCAGCGTGTGGTGAACTGATGAGTCGAGTACACATACGTACTGTGGCATCAAGTTGACTCCTAACGATGCTTTGGAAAAAGTGTATGTCAACCTCAGGACTCCGTCCATATTTCATGTCTTCCAGTGTTTCACCAACATCTGTCTTATGTTTTTCTTTTTTTACGTATATTCCGTTTGAAAACGAGCTTTCTTCCAAACCGTTCACCTACTCGGAGATAGTTTTTCAGCACCAGAGACAGATTTATCCTTCATTAAAACCGCTCCCTTTGTCTCAGCTCTTCCTTTCTATCGCACCCGCTTGTGTGCGGTCGTTTCAGTTCACTAACGACGCTACTGCATGGGGAGCTGGAAGGGAGTGTTTCGTAATTCGGAATTATTATTTAGAACCCGCGACGGAAACATTGCGTGCTTGACAGTTCATTTCTTCCCTTCTATTCAGGTTCAGAATGCTCCTTCGAAGATTGCTTGTGTACTTCACAATTAATTCCTCCCCATCTCCTCATATTCTGAGTACAGCAACGGGGATGGATGATGTACTTGAAATTTCATTTCTTCGACCTATTCATATTCAGAATGCATGATACTATGGGAAATGGGTGTGTACTTCACACTTCATTCCTCCCAATCTACTCTGAACGCTGCTTCGGGGATAGGGTGACTCACCGGATTTGTGGATTCCCTTCAGTTTCCTGTCGAGGTCCTATCATCCGTGTGACCATCCTTCGAGCACGGGTCGTGATCCCGTACCCCGGGGGGGGGGGATGAGGGATCACAACAATATCGTAATACCATCCGCTCAATGCTCAAGAGTTCAAATGGAATGAAAATTGTATACAAGTGTGAAGGAGACAAAAATGTTTATGTAAAATTGGTGGTTGTTTTTTTTGTGGAATCAATGGAAAGTTGTTAAAAGCTAGGCGGTCAAAACACCTCAGCTGTTACTTAGGACAGCTCTAACTTGCGGTCCTCAGCTGTTACTAAGGACAGCTATAACTTGCGGTCCTCAGCTGTTACTGAGGACAGCTATAACTTGCGGTCCTCAGCTGTTACTGAGGACAGCTATAACTTGCGGTCCTCAGCTGTTACTGAGGACAGCTATAACTTGCGGTCCTCAGCTGTTACTGAGGACAGCTATAACTTGCGGTCCTCAGCTGTTACTGAGGACAGCTATAACTTGCGGTCCTCAGCTGTTACTGAGGACAGCTATAACTTGCGGTCCTCAGCTGTTACTGAGGACAGCTATAACTTGCGGTCCTCAGCTGTTACTGAGGACAGCTATAACTTGCGGTCCTCAGCTGTTACTGAGGACAGCTATAACTTGCGGTCCTCAGCTGTTACTGAGGACAGCTATAACTTGCGGTCCTCAGCTGTAACTGAGGACAGCTCTAACTTGCGGTCCTCAGCTGTTACTGAGGACAGCTATAACTTGCGGTCCTCAGCTGTTACTGAGGACAGCTCTAACTTGCGGTCCTCAGCTGTTACTGAGGACAGCTATAACTTGCGGTCCTCAGCTGTTACTGAGGACAGCTCTAACTTGCGGTCCTCAGCTGTTACTGAGGACAGCTCTAACTTGCGGTCCTCAGCTGTTACTGAGGACAGCTCTAACTTGCGGTCCTCAGCTGTTACTGAGGACAGCTCTAACTTGCGGTCCTCAGCTGTTACTGAGGACAGCTCTAACTTGCGGTCCTCAGCTGTTACTGAGGACAGCTCTAACTTGCGGTCCTCAGCTGTTACTGAGGACAGCTATAACTTGCGGTCCTCAGCTGTTACTGAGGACAGCTCTAACTTGCGGTCCTCAGCTGTTACTGAGGACAGCTCTAACTTGCGGTCCTCAGCTGTTACTGAGGACAGCTCTAACTTGCGGTCCTCAGCTGTTACTTAGGACAGCTCTAACTTGCGGTCCTCGGCTGTTACTTAGGACAGCTCAAACTTGCGGTCCTCAGCTGTTACTGAGGACAGCTATAACTTGCGGTCCTCAGCTGTTACTGAGGACAGCTATAACTTGCAGTCCTCAGCTGTTACTGAGGACAGCTCTAACTTGCGGTCCTCAGCTGTTACTGAAGACAGCTATAACTTGCGGTCCTCAGCTGTTACTGAGGACAGCTCTAACTTGCGGTCCTCAGCTGTTACTGAGGACAGCTCTAACTTGCAGTCCTCAGCTGTTACTGAGGACAGCTATAACTTGCGGTCTTCAGCTGTTACTGAGGACAGCTCTAACTTGCAGTCCTCAGCTGTTGCTGAGGACAGCAATAACTTGCGGTCCTCAGCTGTTACTGAGGACAGCTCTAACTTGCAGTCCTCAGCTGTTACTGAGGACAGCTATAACTTGCGGTCTTCAGCTGTTACTGAGGACAGCTCTAACTTGCAGTCCTCAGCTGTTACTGAGGACAGCTTTAAATTGCGGTCCTCAGCTGTTACTGAGGACAGCTATAACTTGCGGTCCTCAGCTGTAACTGAGGACAGCTATAACTTGCGGTCCTCAGCTGTAACTGAGGACAGCTATAACTTGCGGTCCTCAGCTGTTACTGAGGACAGCTTTAACTTGGGGTCCTCAGCTGTTACTGAGGACAGCTATAACTTGCGGTCCTCAGCTGTTACTGAGGACAGCTATAACTTGCGGTCCTCAGCTGTTACTGAGGACAGCTCTAACTTGCAGTCCTCAGCTGTAACTGAGGACAGCTATAACTTTCAGTCCTCAGCTGTTACTGAAGACAGCTATAACTTGCGGTCCTCAGCTGTTACTGAGGACAGCTATAACTTGCGGTCCTCAGCTGTTACTGAGGACAGCTCTAACTTGCAGTCCTCAGCTGTAACTGAGGACAGCTCTAACTTGCAGTCCTCAGCTGTTACTGAGGACAGCTATAACTTGCGGTCCTCAGCTGTTACTTAGGACAGCTATAACTTGCGGTCTTCAGCTGTTACTGAGGACAGCTCTAACTTGCAGTCCTCAGCTGTTACTGAGGACAGCTATAACTTGCGGTCCTCAGCTGTTACTGAGGACAGCTATAACTTGCGGTCCTCAGCTGTAACTGAGGACAGCTATAACTTGCGGTCCTCAGCTGTAACTGAGGACAGCTATAACTTGCGGTCCTCAGCTGTTACTGAGGACAGCTATAACTTGCGGTCCTCAGCTGTTACTGAGGACAGCTATAACTTGCGGTCCTCAGCTGTTACTGAGGACAGCTATAACTTGCGGTCCTCAGCTGTTACTGAGGACAGCTCTAACTTGCGGTCCTCAGCTGTAACTGAGGACAGCTCTAACTTGCGGTCCTCAGCTGTAACTGAGGACAGCTCTAACTTGCGGTCCTCAGCTGTTACTGAGGACAGCTCTAACTTGGGGTCCTCAGCTGTAACTGAGGACAGCTCTAACTTGGGGTCCTCAGCTGTAACTGAGGACAGCTCTAACTTGGGGTCCTCGGCTGTTACTGAGGACAGCTCTAACTTGGGGTTCTCAGCTGTTACTGAGGACAGCTTTAACTTGGGGTCCTCAGCTGTTACTGAGGACAGCTCTAACTTGCGGTCCTCAGCTGTTACTGAGGACAGCTCTAACTTTGGGTCCTCAGCTGTAACTGAAGACAGCTCTAACTTGGGGTCCTCAGCTGTTACTGAGGACAGCTCTAACTTGGGGTCCTCAGCTGTAACTGAGGACAGCTCTAACTTGGGGTCCTTAGCTGTAACTGAGGACAGCTCTAACTTGCGGTCCTTAGCTGTAACTGAGGACAGCTCTAACTTGGGGTCCTCAGCTGTTACTGAGGACAGCGCTAACTTGGGGTCCTCAGCTGTAACTGAGGACAGCTCCAACTTGGGGTCCTCAGCTGTAACTGAGGACAGCTCTAACTTGGGGTCCTCAGCTGTTACTGAGGACAGCTCTAACTTGCGGTCCTTAGCTGTAACTGAGGACAGCTCTAACTTGGGGTCCTCAGCTGTTACTGAGGACAGCTCTAACTTGGGGTCCTCAGCTGTAACTGAGGACAGCTTTAACTTGCGGTCCTCAGCTGTTACTGAGGACAGCTTTAACTTGGGGTCCTCAGCTGTTACTGAGGACAGCTCTAACTTGCGGTCCTCAGCTGTTACTGAGGACAGCTTTAACTTGGGGTCCTCAGCTGTTACTGAGGACAGCTCTAACTTGCGGTCCTCAGCTGTTACTGAGGACAGCTCTAACTTGGGGTCCTCAGCTGTTACTGAGGACAGCTCCAACTTGCGGTCCTCAGCTGTTACTGAGGACAGCTCTAACTTGGGGTCCTCAGCTGTTACTGAGGACAGCTCTAACTTGGGGTCCTCAGCTGTTACTGAGGACAGCTCTAACTTGGGGTCCTCAGCTGTTACTGAGGACAGCTCTAACTTGGGGTCCTCAGCTGTTACTGAGGACAGCTCTAACTTGGGGTCCTCAGCTGTTACTGAGGACAGCTCTAACTTGCGGTCCTCAGCTCTAAATGTTATCGTGTGTTGGTTTGATTGCTAGAATTTAGGTGCATGTGTACGTATGGCTCCGAATGTTGAGGAGAAATTGCGTTTTTATTTTTGGTTAGGAATAGCTATTTTTCGATGTAGGTATAGTGATATTCGTTTCTTGTAGCTTTTTCGCAATTTGTTCGTTATCGTTTTTGTACTTTGTTCTATAACTGGGGAGAGCTATGACTTGCGGTCATCAGACCATTGTTTATTAAGTGGCTATGCAATTGCAAGTCTGCGCGTGCTATAAACTCGCAATGTGTTCGACAAATTTTTGTGTATTCTATATATTTATTAAGATGCAATAATGTTGATAATATAGTGACAGTAGCACCACTGCTATTAGCAACAGTAGCACCATCGCCATCAGCCACAGCTCCACCACAGCACCATCACAGCACCATCACAGCACCATCACAGCACCACCACAACACCACCACAGCACCACCACAGCACCACCACAGCACCATCACAGCACCATCACAGCACCACCACAGCACCACAACAGCACCACCACAGCACCGCCACAGCACCGCCACAGCACCACCACAGCACCACACAAGGAAGTGCCACACAATGGAGTGACGAGTGACGACAGCGCGCGTCGCTGCCGCGTGTGCAGCTCTGCTCCGCTGCTGCTCTGATTGGTTTGGATACAACTGTTGTATCTATGGGAATTGGCGCCGCCAGGGGGAATATGTGAGGGCCTGAGCTGAAAGTTAGGTAGACGTTCTTTTTGTTGAAATTTAATGTGCTTTGTTATGTTAAGGACCACCTATTTTCTCGGTCACTGCTGTCCTGTTATTCAGCACTTACTGTTTTCTCCTTCAACTTTTATCTTGTTTCATCTTCTTTCTCAACTTACTCTTTCTATTCCCCATTTGCATAAATTACCCGTTCCCTTACCTTCATACTAAATAGTGCCTTCCTCTTTCCACTCTTTTGATCGATTTTGTTGCGGATAGAGAAGCTTAAACCAACACCTTATCTAGTCTAATCTGGCTGCGGGCGTGTAAGGCTGTACGCACATTCTTCTTCCCAAATTTTGTACGGAAAAGCGCGGAATTTGAGAAGATCTCTAAGAACGAGGCATTTTAGTAACGCTGCTTCACAGTGCGGAGATCACAATTTAATCCTTTGGACTACATGTAGAGTAGCAATTCTACCCTACAAGTTTGTAAATTAGTTTTGTCTCGTTGTTCACACTTCTAGTCGAAGTATTCTTTCTTTCCTCACGGGGGTACAAATATCGCATCTGTGAAAATTAGCGCTCGTACAGAGAAGATGCGAGGTCCATAGCTCAAAGTTAGGTAGACGTACTTTTATTGAAATACAATTTGTGTTTTGTTTTATAACAAGCCAACTTTTTTTCAAGGGTCACTACTCTCCCGTTCTCAGCACCTCTGACTTTCTTCTTAAACATTCAGTATGTTCCACAAAATTCTTCCTGAACTGTTTCTGTTAGGATACAATTTATAGTAGGCATGGATATATGGAAACCGACGCTACGCAGCCAATTTATAGTAGGCATGGATATATGGAAACCGACGCTACGCAGCAAGGTAACCGGCTCTAACCGGCTCTGCATCGGGGCGCGAATCGTGAGGGGATGAGGGGTGCACCACATCAGCAGATGGGAGGAGTACGTAAGGGGTAACGGCTGTGTAAGAAGCTAGCTCGGAAAATTACACATAGTATTACACAAGGACAACTTGATTGTGTAGTAGAGAAAAACTATGTATTAAAATTAATTACCAACGGGAAAGGGAACTGCGGAAAATATGAACCTGAGCAGAATATGTTAGAGGGAAATGCGCGGGGCAATACCAAGTTTGTGACGCAAGGGGACACGTCAGAGGTGACGCGTTAGAAGCACCAATCGCGAGATGCCACGTCACTAACAATTTGAGCGGGTAGCCGCACCATCTACAATGAGCGTCCTTTGTGCGGCGGGAGTATTTAAGCAGAGCAAGCGCGGGGACCGGCCTATTTGACCGGTGTAGTGGCAAGGATGTAGGCTTCCTGACGACCAAAGGGGAGGTGAGATGATATTCTGTGTTCTGTGCTAGGAGCGTCTTTGTATTTTTCAATACCATATTTTGTTACAGTCAAAATTCGGGTACAAATTAATTCTGTGGGTTTGATTTCAAATCATTCTAGAATTGTTCACGTGATATAACTTCTCACAAGGCTTGAACTTGTAGATTTTTCTCAAGCGGGGATTAGAATGCCCACTAGTTAACAGCATTTTTATTGACTCATTCGACCTTGTTCTCAAAAAGGGCGCTTATGATTTGTTCTTGTAAAAAGGGGAGAAAATTAATTCTATGTCGGGAATAGCCACATTGTCAGTTGAAGCTTCATGTCAATTCTCAGAGGGGGATATAACGTTCATGTCTCGGGGAATAGATTACTCAACCCCCGCTTACTATTCACAGAGGCGGGTTGGGAAAAGCTGGCCACGCGGCTGCTGAGATAGCGGAGACGTGGGCTGTGAACGCTTAACATCCGAGGGCCTGTAGCGACACAACCGGCTGAGCGTTCGCAACCTTGAGGCGGGCAGCCAGCCTGGCATTCAACGCCAATGACGAAGCCTGGAGGCTGCGTTCGAGCCTCGACAGGCCAACGACAGGGTATTTACTCCAGTTGTAATTTTTGAAGAATGAAGTGGAAGAAGAGGCACGCCGAACAGTGCAAATCTTTGGTTGGCGCGCAGTGTTTAATATGAATTGTGCTGGCCAGGATGTTCAGGTATATGTTTCTAATTTCATGTTGTTTGTGCGTGAATCTCCGGGTTGGCAATTGCCAAGAGAGGCTGATTTGCGTTAATCATGTGATCGTTCGCTGGCGTTCAATAATTTTATAGCCTGAATCTCTCATTTCATGTGTCATATTCAATCAACGTGTTCATCTTAATTAGAATGTGTTTGAATCTTCGCCGTTTGTCTATGTAACATCATTATGCCGGATAAAACTATCATGTCGCAGATCATTAACACCTTGCCTGAGGGCTCTGGTGCGAAAATGAGTGTTGCGATAAAAATATGTTTACTTGTGCCAATTTCCCTGTGTCAGCTCCATGTGTTCACTCAAAATTAGTTGCGATAATAAGATGTTTACTTGTGCCAATTTCCCTGTGTCAGCTCCATGTGTTCACTCAAAAATAAATGTGTTTAATCTTGAGGCTCATTATTCTCCATGCTTATATATATGGATAACGTGCGAGCACAAAAGTGTACATTATATTTATTAGTGGAGGTTGGAAGCCCTCATACGTTACGTGCTTAACCAGCATTGTATCGTGACAGCTATGCCCAGGGGGTCTTGCGTGAAAACGCACTTTGAGCATCAATTCCGCGTTCCCTCAACTCCACACTGAATGGTGCCTTCATTCTTCCTCATTTTGGAACACCTTCGTTGTGGTTACAGGGGTCAAACTATCTTATGTAATTTAATCCACATTGAGATATTAATGGTGCCTGATCACACACCGTCATTCTGTTCTTCTCATGACACCTCGTCTTGAGTAAGGGAGGTCAGTTACAAACCTTGTATCTTTGAACGCATTTGTTGTGGTTATGGAGGCTCCATCTAATCTTATATCCTTGAACGCATTTGTTGTGGTTATGGAGGCTCTACCTAATCTTATATCCTTGAACGCATTTGTTGTGGTTATGGAGGCTCTATCTAATCTTACATCCTTGAACGCATTTGTTGTGGTTATGGAGGCTCCATCTAATCTTATATCCTTGAACGCATTTGTTGTGGTTATGGAGGCTCCATCTAATCTTATATCCTTGAACGCATTTGTTGTGGTTATGGAGGCTCTATCTAATCTTATATCCTTGAACGCTATTGTTGTGGTTATGGAGGCTCTATCTAATCTTATATCCTTGAACGCATTTGTTGTGGTTATGGAGGCTCCATCTAATCTTATATCCTTGAACGCATTTGTTGTGGTTATGGAGGCTCTATCTAATCTTATATCCTTGAACGCTATTGTTATGGTTATGGAGGCTCTATCTAATCTTATATCCTTGAACGCATTTGTTGTGGTTATGGAGGCTCCATCTAATCTTATATCCTTGAACGCATTTGTTGTGGTTATGGAGGCTCCATCTAATCTTATATCCTTGAGTATGGAGTGCTATGGCTCTCTCTGGTGAATGGCTCGTGGTCCAAAAAGCGAGTTCTGTAGATTTCGATTGCATTCCGTGAGCTAACTCCATTTACACTCCAAACGCGGTCATCTCTGCACCTCGCAGTCCGACTCGAGTGCTGGTGCTGAGATGAAAGCTGCGGTAATTGCTCCTGGGTGTGAGGAGTGTGTGTGTGTTACTGCGTTCAGAGCAGCGCCTCACTCCTCCGGAACTGCCCTCAGAAATGCGCCTCACTCCTTCGTTATCGGTTTCAGAGTAACGCCTCACTCCTCTGTTACTGGCATTGCTGCGTTCAGAGTAACACCTCACTCTGTTACTGCGTTCAGAGTAACGCCTCACTCTGTTACTGCGTTCAGAGTAACGCCTCACTCTATTACTGCGTTCAGAGTAACGCCTCACTCCTCCGTTACTGCGTACAGAGTACCGCCTCACTCCTCCGTTCCTGCGTTCAGAGTACCGCCTCACTCCTCCGTTCCTGCGTTCAGAGTAACGCCTCACTCCTCCGTTACTGCGTTCAGAGTAACGCCTCACTCCTCCGTTACTGCGTTCAGAGTAACGCCTCACTCCTCCGTTATTGCGTTCAGAGTAACGCCTCACTCCTCCGTTACTGCGTTCAACATAACGCCTCACTCCTCCGTTACTGCGTTTAGAGTAACGTCTCACTCCTCCGTTACTGCGTTCAGAGTAACGCCTCACTCCTCCGTTACTGCGTTTAGAGTAACGCCTCACTCCTCCGTTACTGCGTTTAGAGTAACGTCTCACTCCTCCGTTACTGCGTTCAGAGTAACGCCTCACTCCTCCGTTACTGCGTTTAGAGTAACGCCTCACTCCTCCGTTACTGCGTTTAGAGTAACGTCTCACTCCTCCGTTACTGCGTTTAGAGTAACGTCTCACTCCTCCGTTACTGCGTTCAGAGTAACGCCTCACTCCTCCGTTACTGCGTTTAGAGTAACGTCTCACTCCTCCGTTACTGCGTTTAGAGTAACGTCTCACTCCTCCGTTACTGCGTTCAGAGTAACGCCTCACTCCTCCGTTACTGCGTTCAGAGTAACGCCTCACTCCTCCGTTACTGCGTTCAGAGTAACGTCTCACTCCTCCGTTACTGCGTTCAGAGTAACGCCTCACTCCTCCGTTACTGCGTTCAGAGTAACGCCTCACTCCTCCGTTACTGCGTTCAGAGTAACGCCTCACTCCTCCGTTACTGCGTTCAGAGTAACGCCTCACTCCTCCGTTACTGCGTTCAGAGTAACGTCTCACTCCTCCGTTACTGCGTTCAGAGTAACGTCTCACTCCTCCGTTACTGCGTTCAGAGTAACGCCTCACTCCTCCGTTACTGCGTTCAGAGTAACGCCTCACTCCTCCGTTACTGCGTTCAACATAACGCCTCACTCCGTTACTGCGTTTAGAGTAACGTCTCACTCCTCCGTTACTGCGTTCACAGAAACGCCTCACTCCTCCGTTACTGCGTTCAGAGTAACGCCTCACTCCTCCGTCACTGGCATTACTGCGTTCAGAGTAACGCCTCACTCCTCCGTCACTGGCATTACTGCGTTCAGAGTAACGCCTCACTCCTCCGTCACTGGCATTACTGCGTTCAGAGTAACGCCTCACTCCTCTGTCACTGGCATTACTGCGTTCAGAGTAACGCCTCACTCCTCCTTCACAAGCATTACTGCGTTCAGAGTAACGCCTCACTCCTCCGTCACTGGCATTACTGCGTTCAGAGTAACGCCTCACTCCTCCGTCACTGGCATAATTGCGTTCAGAGTACCGTCTCACTCCTCCGTTACTGCGTTCAGAGTAACGCCTCACTCCTCCGTTACTGCGTTCAGAGTAACGTCTCACTCCTCCGTTTCTGCGTTCACAGAAACGCCTCACTCCTCCGTTACTGCGTTCAGAGTAACGCCTCACTCCTCCGTCACTGGCATTACTGCGTTCAGAGTAACGCCTCACTCCTCCGTCACTGGCATTACTGCGTTCAGAGTAACGCCTCACTCCTCCGTCACTGGCATTACTGCGTTCAGAGTAACTCCTCCCTCCTCCGTCACTGGCATTACTGCGTTCAGAGTAACGCCTCACTCCTCCGTCACTGGCATTACTGCGTTCAGAGTAACGCCTCACTCCTCCGACACTGGCATTACTGCGTTCAGAGTAACGCCTCACTCCTCTGTCACTGGCATTACTGCGTTCAGAGTAACGCCTCACTCCTCCGTCACAAGCATTACTGCGTTCAGAGTAACGCCTCACTCCTCCGTCACTGGCATTACTGCGTTCAGAGTAACGCCTCACTCCGTTCAGAGTAACGCCTCACTCCTTCGTCACTGGCATTACTGCGTTCAGAGTACCGTCTCACTCCTCCGTTACTGCGTTCACAGAAACGCCTCACTCCTCCGTTTCTGCGTTCAGAGTAACGCCTCGCTCCTCCGTCACTGGCATTACTGCGTTCAGAGTAACGCCTCACTTCTTCGTCACTGGCATTACTGCGTTCAGAGTAACTCCTCCCTCCTCCGTCACTGGCATTACTGCGTTCAGAGTAACGCCTCACTCCTCCGTCACTGGCATTACTGCGTTCAGAGTAACGCCTCACTCCTCCGTCACTGGCATTACTGCGTTCAGAGTAACGCCTCACTCCTCTGTCACTGGCATTACTGCGTTCAGAGTAACGCCTCACTCCTCCGTCACAAGCATTACTGCGTTCAGAGTAACGCCTCACTCCTCCGTCACTGGCATTACTGCGTTCAGAGTAACGCCTCACTCCTCCGTCACTGGCATTACTGCGTTCAGAGTAACGCCTCACTCCGTCACAGGCATTACTGCGTTCAGAGTAACGCCTCACTCCTCCGTCACAGGCAGTACTGCGTTCAGAGTAACGCCTCACTCCTCCGTCACAGGCATTACTGCGTTCAGAGTAACGCCTCACTCCTCCGTCACTGGCATTACTGCGTTCAGAGTAACGCCTCACTCCTCCGTCACTGGCATTACTGCTTTCAGAGTAACGCCCCACTCCTCCGTCACTGGCATTACTGCATTCAGAGTAACACCTCACGTACTCCTCCGTCACTGCGTTCAGAGTAACGCCTCACGTACTCCTCCGTCACTGCGTTCAGAGTAACGCCTCACGTATTCCTCCGTCACTGCGTTCAGAGTAACGCCTCACTCCTCCGTCACTGCATTCAGAGTAACGCCTCACTCCTCCGTCAATGTATTCAGAGTAACGCCCTGCGTACTCCTCCGTCACTGCGTTCAGAGTAACGCCTCACTCCTCCGTCACTGTATTCAGAGTAACGCCTCACTCCTCCGTCACTGTATTCAGAGTAACGCCTCACTCCTCCGTCACTGTATTCAGAGTAACGCCTCACTCCTCCGTCACTGCATTCAGAGTAACGCCTCACTCCTCCGTCACTGTATTCAGAGTAACGCCCGGCGTACACCTCCGTCACTGTATTCAGAGTAACGCCCTGCGTACACCTCCGTCACTGCATTCAGAGTAACGCCTCACTCCTCCGTTACTGCGTTCAGAGTAACGCCTCACTCCTCCGTTACTGCGTTCAGAGTAAAGCCTCACTCCTCCGTCACTGCATTCAGAGTAACGCCTCACGTACTCCTCCGTCACTGCATTCAGATTAACGCCTCACTCCTCCGTCACTGCATTCAGAGTAACGCCTCATTCCTCCGTCAATGCATTCAGAGTAACGCCTCACTCCTCCGTCATTGCATTCAGAGTAGCGCCTCACTCCTCCGTCACTGCATTCAGAGTAGCGCCTCACTCCTCCGTCACTGTTTTCCGAGTAACGCCCTGCGTATTCCTCCGTCACTGCATTTAGAGTAACCCGTCACTTCTCCGTTACTGCATTCAGAGTAACGCCTCACTCCTCCGTCACTGCATTCAGAGTAACGCCTCACTCCTCCGTCACTGCATTCAGAGTAACGCCTCACTCCTCCGTCACTGCATTCAGAGTAGCGCCTCACTCCTCCGTCACTGCATTCAGAGTAACGCCTCACTCCTCCGTTACTGCATTCAGAGTAACGCCTCACTCCTCCGTCACTGCATTTTGAGTAACCCCTCACTCCTCCGTCACTGCATTCAGAGTAACGCCTCACTCCTCCGTCACTGCATTCAGAGTAACGCCTCACTCCTCCGTCACTGCATTTTGAGTAACCCCTCACTCCTCCGTCACTGCATTCAGAGTAACGCCTCACTCCTCCGTCACTGCATTCAGTGTAACGCCTCACTCCTCCGTCGCTGCATTCAGAGTAGCGCCTCACTCCTCCGTCACTGCATTCAGAGTAGCGCCTTACGTACTCTTCCGTCACTGCATTCAGAGTAACGCCTCACGTACTCCTCCGTTACTGCGTTCAGAGTAACGCCTCACTCCTTCGTCACTGCATTCAGAGTAACGCCTCACGTACTCCTCCGTTACTGCGTTCTGAGTAACGCCTCACTCCTCCGTCACTGCGTTCAGAGCAAAGGGCAACTCACTCCTGCGTTCGCATTCAGGTCTCACGCCTCCACTCGTACCTTTGAGCGTACGTAACTGCGCAATTTCAAAGCAAAGAGCGCTATTATTTTTTCTTGAATTGCGCCACAGCTCTGCGCGTCCGGTGCTGCTGGTTGTTGCGTGGTGACTTACGAGTACTTCGTTGCAGCGATGGTTGCTTGGTGGCGGTGGTTGTTTGGTGGCGGTGGTTGTTTGGTGGCGGTGGTTGTTTGGTGGCGGTGGTTGTTTGGTGGCGGTGGTTGTTTGGTGGCGGTAGTTGTTTGGTGGCGGTAGTTGTTTGGTGGCGGTGGTTGTTCGGTGGCGGTGGTTGTTTGGTGGCGGTAGTTGTTTGGTGGCGGTGGTTGTTTGGTGGCGGTGGTTGTTTGGTGGCGGTGGTTGTTTGGTGGCGGTGGTTGTTTGGTGGCGGTGGTTGTTTGGTGGCGGTGGTTGTTTGGTGGCGGTGGTTGTTTGGTGGCGGTAGTTGTTTGGTGGTTGCTTGGTGGCGGTGGTTGTTTGGTGGCGGTGGTTGTTTGGTGGCGGTAGTTGTTTGGTAACGGTGTTTGTTATTGTGTTCTGAGTTTGAACTTACTGTAATCACAACATCTCATCCGATACTGCTGTTTGCTCTATTTGTCCATCACTGTTATTGTTGTTTGCTAATCACTGTTGACGTAGTTGAAAGTGATAGAACTTAATCCTATTTTTTGAGAATTGTCACAGGCACGCTTAATTCTACGTACTCGCGAACAGTTGACCACATCATTTCTGCATTTTCCTGTTTTGTTTTTGGCTCTAAATGTTCATTGATTGAGTTTGTTTCCTTTGCAGCGTGAGCGTTATAGTTACGTTACACCAAGTGAAGGGCGCAGAGTTGCAAGAGTTGAGTCTTACACGTGCAGTATAATTGCGTGTGTTAATGTTTAGAATTTAACATTGAAGTCATCTTATTACTCAATAACTACTAGGCAGAATAAAGCGTCATCGTAGCGGAGTTAATCAAATCAGAAGTGAAGCGACAGCAGCAGTCCAGACGCGCCATACCTCCAAAGGAGGGGCCTGCCTCAAGGCTGGTGACCGCCTGCCTCACTGCTGCAGAGGTCGCCAGAGGCTGCTGCTAGCATTGCCCTCCTGTTATTTCGCTGCTATCATTTCTATGGAATCACTTCTATGGAATCACTTCTATGGAATCACTTCTATGGAATCACTTCTATGGAATCACTTCTATGGAATCACTTCTATGGAATCACTTCTATGGAATCACTTCTATGGAATCACTTCTATGGAATCACTTCTATGGAATCACTTCTATGGAATCACTTCTATGGAATCACTTCTATGGAATCACTTCTATGGAATCACTTCTATGGAATCACTTCTATGGAATCACTTCTATGGAATCACTTCTATGGAATCACTTCTATGGAATCACTTCTATGGAATCACTTCTATGGAATCACTTCTATGGAATCACTTCTATGGAATCACTTCTATGGAATCACTTCTATGGAATCACTTCTATGGAACCACTTCTATGGAACCACTTCTATGGAACCACTTCTATGGAACCACTTCTATGGAACCACTTCTATGGAACCACTTCTATGGAACCACTTCTATGGAACCACTTCTATGGAACCACTTCTATGGAACCACTTCTATGGAACCACTTCTATGGAACCACTTCTATGGAACCACTTCTATGGAACCACTTCTATGGAACCACTTCTATGGAACCACTTCTATGGAACCACTTCTATGGAACCACTTCTATGGAACCACTTCTATGGAACCACTTCTATGGAACCACTTCTATGGAACCACTTCTATGGAACCACTTCTATGGAACCACTTCTATGGAATCACTTCTATGGAATCACTTCTATGGAATCACTACTATGGAATCACTACTATGGAATCACTACTATGGAATCACTACTATGGAATCACTACTATGGAATCACTACTATGGAATCACTACTATGGAATCACTACTATGGAATCACTACTATGGAATCACTACTATGGAATCACTACTATGGAATCACTACTATGGAATCACTACTATGGAATCACTACTATGGAATCGGTACTATGGAATCGGTACTATGGAATCACTACTATGGAATCACTACTATGGAATCACTACTATGGAATCACTACTATGGAATCACTACTATGGAATCACTACTATGGAATCACTACTATGGAATCACTACTATGGAATCACTACTATGGAATCACTACTATGGAATCACTACTATGGAATCACTACTATGGAATCACTACTATGGAATCACTACTATGGAATCACTACTATGGAATCACTACTATGGAATCACTACTATGGAATCACTACTATGGAATCACTACTATGGAATCACTACTATGGAATCACTACTATGGAATCACTACTATGGAATCACTACTATGGAATCACTACTATGGAATCACTACTATGGAATCACTACTATGGAATCACTACTATGGAATCACTACTATGGAATCACTACTATGGAATCACTACTATGGAATCACTACTATGGAATCACTACTATGGAATCACTACTATGGAATCACTACTATGGAATCACTACTATGGAATCACTTCTATGGAATCACTTCTATGGAATCACTTCTATGGAATCACTTCTATGGAATCACTTCTATGGAATCACTTCTATGGAATCACTTCTATGGAATCGTTTCTACTCAATCTTTTCTAGTAGTTTATTGCCATGCAATCAGTCATTGCTCTGCAGTGAACCATATTGCCCTGCAATGAACCATATTGCCCTGCAGTGAACCATATTGCTCTGCAGTAAACCATATTGCCCTGCAGTGAACCATATTGCCCTGCAGTGAACCATATTGCCCTGCAGTGAACCATATTGCCCTGCAGTGAACCATATTGCCCTGCAGTAAATCATATTGCCCTGCAATGAACCATATTGCCCTGCAATGAACCATATTGCCCTGCAGTGAACCATATTGCCCTGCAGTGAACCATATTGCCCTGCAGTGAACCATATTGCCCTGCAGTGAACCATATTGCCCTGCAGTGAACCATATTGCCCTGCAGTGAACCATATTGCTCTGCAGTGAACCATATTGCCCTGCAGTGAACCATATTGCCCTGCAGTGAACCATATTGCCCTGCAGTGAACCATATTGCCCTGCAGTGAACCATATTGCCCTGCAGTGAACCATATTGCCCTGCAGTGAACCATATTGCCCTGCAGTGAACCATATTGCCCTGCAGTGAACCATATTGCCCTGCAGTGAACCATATTGCCCTGCAGTGAACCATATTGCCCTGCAGTGAACCATATTGCCCTGCAGTGAACCATATTGCCCTGCAGTGAACCATATTGCCCTGCAGTGAACCATATTGCCCTGCAGTGAACCATATTGCCCTGCAGTGAACCATATTGCCCTGCAGTGAACCATATTGCCCTGCAGTGAACCATATTGCCCTGCAGTGAACCATATTGCCCTGCAGTGAACCATATTGTCCTGCCGTGAACCATATTGCCCTGCCGTGAACCATATTGCCCTGCAGTGAACCATATTGCCCTGCAGTGAACCATATTGCCCTGCAGTGAACCATATTGCCCTGCAGTGAACCATATTGCCCTGCCGTGAACCATATTGCCCTGCCGTGAACCATATTGCCCTGCCGTGAACCATATTGCCCTGCCGTGAACCATATTGCCCTGCAGTGAACCATATTGCCCTGCAGTGAACCATATTGCCCTGCAGTGAACCATATTGCCCTGCAGTGAACCATATTGCCCTGCAGTGAACCATATTGCCCTGCAGTGAACCATATTGCCCTGCAGTGAACCATATTGCCCTGCAGTGAACCATATTGCCCTGCAGTGAACCATATTGCCCTGCAGTGAACCATGTTGCCCTGCAGTGAACCATGTTGCCCTGCAGTGAACCATGTTGCCCTGCAGTGAACCATGTTGCCCTGCAGTGAACCATGTTGCCCTGCAGTGAACCATGTTGCCCTGCAGTGAACCATGTTGCCCTGCAGTGAACCATGTTGCCCTGCAGTGAACCATGTTGCCCTGCAGTGAACCATGTTGCCCTGCAGTGAACCATGTTGCCCTGCAGTGAACCATATTGCTCTGCAGTAAACCATATTGCCTGCCTTCAAGTGCTGCATTATCGTTCTATGCGTTGTATTTTGTGTGTATCAGGACCCCGGGTCTTCATTACTGACTAAGGAATCTCGCTTTAGGTAAACGTTTTACAATTAAATAGATATTTCCTGTACTACCATTGCTCAGTTCCAAGAGACTGTCTTGGTTCATAATTTTAATCGGCCTGAACATTGGCTTACGTATTTTTGAAAATTAGCTCACGTTACTGTCGGAAAAATCGTTATTGAAATGAAAGAAAAACCGGGGTACTTCTAATGAAGATGTCAAAGTTCTTCGGATTTTGAACTGTAATTTAAAAATCCCGGTGGTTCGCGCGAGTATAACGTGCGTTATTTTTCGGGCGGTTCCAAGTGTTGTTGGTCGGCGGTGAATGTCGTAAACCTGCGATAAAATTGTGAAATTTATGTGTTCCTTCAACTCGGTCAAAAAAGTGATTTCTTCCTTTTTTTGGAACACTTCTGTTGCGGTCATTGAGGCATGAACTTACTTGAACTTAATTTAATGTCATCTGTCAGTTGGATTCAGAAAGCTGACCATATTAGGTAACTATAGAATAATACACAACAGAGATAACGTATTTTAAAGACTACTAGTCAATTAATTTCGAGGGCATTGTTCTATGTCAGAGCACTGACCTTGGAAAATAGGATTTACCCAAGTGCCCATGGAAAAAAAATACACTATAGGAGTATGAATTTTAGTACTTCGCAACCGGTGCTAGTTTGTCAAGCTCTGGCGAGTCCGTTGTTCTCACGTCGCTTAATTTGATATATATATCTTTTATATATATAATATTTATTTGATATACTAATATCTTGTTAACTGACGTGCGCCACTTCCTCTTGAGTTCTCCATTGATTGAGGGAACGCAAAGCTTTGCGTCTCCAACTCTAATTTTGTTGCAAGTCTTCGACTCTATTTTTTATATTAAAACAGCTTTGATCAAACCACACATATTTTGAATGTTTTCAAAATCGCAAATTTAGCGTAATGTTTGTGCTCTCAATGCACTGAGAAAAACGATATTCGATTTCAATTTTTAGGGAGTTATATTATTTTGTGACTGAAATTTTACTTCTCTATTGGGAAAATACCTAATTGAGTATCTATGCGTAATTGTTCAGGCGCGCCTGAGCAAATTCTTCCGGTGTGCCCAAGCAAATTCTTCAGGTGCGCCTAAGCAGATTCTTCAGGTGCGCCTAATTAAGCAAATTCTTCAGGTACGCCTAAATGAATTCTTCAGGCGCGCCTGAGCAAATTCTTCAGGTACGCCTAAATGAATTCTTCAGGCGCGCCTGAGCAAATTCTTCAGGTGCACCTAAGTGAATTCTTCAGGTGCGCCTAAGCAAATTCTTCAGGTGCGCCTAAGTGAATTCTTCAGGTGCGCCTAAGTGAATTCTTCAGGTGCGCCTAAGCAAATTCTTCAGGTGCGCCTAAATGAATTCTTCAGGTGAGCCTAAGCAAATTCTTCAGGTGCGCCTAAGCAAATTCTTCAGGTGCGCCTAAGCAAATTTTTCAGGTGCACCTAAGTGAATTCTTTAGGTGCGCCTAATTAAATTCTTCAGGTGCGCCTAATTAAATTCTTCAGGTGCGCCTAAGTGAATTCTTCAGGTGCGCCTAAGTGAATTCTTCAGGTGCTCCTAAGTGAATTCTTCAGGTGCGCCTAAGTGAATTCTTCAGGTGCGCCTAAGTGAATTCTTCAGGTGCGCCTAAGTGAATTCTTCAGGTGCGCCTAAGTGAATTCTTCAGGTGCGCCTAAGTGAATTCTTTAGATGCGCCTAAGTGAATTCTTTAGATGCGCCTAAGTGAATTCTTTAGGTGCGCCTAAGTGAATTCTTCAGGTGCACCTAATTGAATTCTTCAGGTGCACCTAATTGAATTCTTCAGGTGCGCCTAAGTGAATTCTTCAGATGTGCCTAAGCAAGATCTTCAGGCGCCCCTAGGCAAATTCTCCTCGTGCTCTTAAGCATAACTATTTGCGAGCGTGTAGGCAAATTCTTGTCGTGCCAGAAGGCGCAAATTGTTCACGGGCGTGCACAAAAAACTCCTCACGCAGGTGCGGGATGCCCACTGGAGACACTAGCCTCTTATTCGCCCTAAATCTCGCCCCTGGTCAAGGTGACGGCGGATCTTGCGCTCCCCTGAGCCGCCTGCAGCCCTGGTGCTTCTGGTGAGCCGCCTCTGTCCACTGCAGTGCTTCTGATGTGATGAAGTACTTCTGATGTGATGAAGTACTTTTGGTGTGCTCCCTTACGAGCACGCATCATTGTGTGATGAATTCAAGTTCAATGGAAGCAAGATAGTGTGATGAATTCAAGCTCAACAGAGGCAAAATTGTTTTGTTGAATTCAAGCTCAAAGAATGCAAAATTGTATGATGAATTCAAGTTCAATGGAGGCAAGATTGTGTCGATAAATTCACGCTCAAAGGTTTCTGTCGAACTGAAAGCAAACTATTATTCCATTATACATTTTGCGGTTCTTCTAACGGATGCCTTTTGGAGCACTTTTCACATTTCAGTTGCGCGGATTTAAGATCTGCTTCTGCGGAACGTGAGGGCAATCAATCACGTCTTTATGAAAGGGAAGACGTGTGAACTGAGCTGTGTGGCGGCGAGACATTAGCGCTTCAGCCCGTGCCTGCGACTGAAAATATGCCGGCAATTTGTCACTTGGAATGCGCCTTATTTGCTGGCGCAGAGAGCCATTTTCGGCATCATCTTCGTCGTTTCAGTGTATGCTGGGTGAGGTGAAAAATTCGAGTTAAAATTCTATCGGAAAAACTGCAGTTACAATCGGAATGTTGACTGCCAAAGGGACTAAGCTATGTTTACGTCCTTCTGTTGCACTTTCTTCAATTTCCGTAATGATCTCTACGAGATACGACTAGTGTTCCAATTGAAACTCCATAGAAACTCCATAGAATTTATTGTCACAAGGTCACGTTTAAAATTACAATACAGGTAATCTAAAAAGGTGACAAGGGCCACGTCAAGCTCATTCGCATATTGGGCCTAATAAAAACAAGGGGAAAATCGTACAACCAACTGCTAAAATTTAAAACTACACTATTAAACATCCAAAATAAGAGTTCCAGCGAGTCGAGCTAACAGAGAAAAGATACAGTAACAAGAGGAAAACACATTAGAGGGTAACATAGAAAAGGAAAATAAAATAGGAAAATATCAAGTGACAAGGGAATATGTAAGAGTAGAATTGTCAAGAATACACAGAGAAAAGTAAAAATTAAAAGTATTAAAAAGGGAAGCGTACCTAATAATGCGCAAACGCGGACTTCTTTATTATACAATACAGGTACTAAATTGGGCATAAACTAACTTATAACTAACTTAAACGAACATGATGGGAATTGGGCGTAATGGGCATAAACTAATTTATCTAAGCTAATATAAGTTCTTTATACCGTTTAGAAAATTGAACTCAAGAGCGCAGTGCCTCTCCTAATGGCATGCATGCACCGTTGATTTAAAGGTGCTTGAACCTGTCAGGGCCGACTGGGAGGTGATTGATACAAAGTGCTTTGGATTTACTGCAGTCCTGCTTCGCTCTCAAATTTGACTCCACTGGCGCTGCATGCCAAGCAGTAGCGGCCTGCTCATGTTAAGTGCTGGAAATTTATACCCGACCTGGGGCTTAATGCGTGCTGCTCTGAACTTCCGATCTATTTTTCGCAGTTGACAAGGGATGTGTTGTTGGTCTAATGTTGTCTAGTTGATATGATGTTGCCTTGTTGATCTAATTTCTCTTGTTGATCTAATGCCCCTCAGGGAGATACAACTGTTGTATCTATGGGAATTAGCGCTCCCAGGGGGACTAAGTGAGGGCCTGAGCTAAAGGTTAGGTAGGCTTCCTTTTTGTTGTAATAAAATAGGTTTTTGTTTTGTTACGGACCCTCTTTTTTCGGTTCACTGCTGTCCTGTTTTTCAGCACCTACTACTTTCTTCTTCAACTTTTTCTTGTTTCATGAACTTCTTTCTTAGCTTCCTGTTTCTGTGCACTTTGTGCATAGATTCCGCGTTCCCTCAACTCCATTCTAAATGGTGCCTTCCTCCTTCCTCTCTTAGAACATCTTTTTCGTGCAGTTAAGGGATGCTAAAACTTTCTTATATAATAATATATATATAATAATAATGATCTAATGTCGCTTCGTTGATCTAATGTTTTCATGATGATCAGTTGTTGCCTCGTTGATTTAATGTTGCCATTTTGATTTGATGTAGCCTCGTTGATTTAATGTTGCCTTGTCGGTCTAATGTCGCCTCGTTCATTTGATGTTGTCTCATTACTGTAATGATGACTCTCATTACGCTAATTGGGGGGCTTTTTGATTAGCATATTCTAATGAACGTTGATTTGTGGCGGCTTCAAATTTGACATAGGGAAAGGGGGGTCAAGATTGATTGCGTTGATGGCTCGAGAGAGACGAGCTCGCTGGGCGTGGGCCGCGAATTTCTCTTCCAATTGGGCCTCAAATTTTGGCCTTGATTGATTGGGAGGATGCGGTCTCGACTGCGCTAATTTGAGTGGTTGGAGACTTTTGCTCGCTGGCGACTTGATGTGTGATGCTCATTTGCCTAATTTGAATGGTTGGCGATTTTTACCCTCTTGGGATTTGGTGCATGACATGCAGTGAGATTTTTGTCTGCTGGGGATTTTTGGCCGCTGAGGATTTTTGGCCGCTGAGGATTTTTGGCCGCTGGGGATTTTTGTCCGTTGGGGATTTTTTACCAGCTATTTGCTGTACGAGGTTGATTTGCCAAATTTGTGTGGTTGGGGAGTTCTTTCTGTCTCCCTTGGGATTTGATGTACGATGCTGATTTGACAAATTTGAATGAGTGTGTGATTTTTTCCTCTTCAAACAAGCTCGCCAATAGCTTGTTTACGTAAATTTTAGCGTTTACGTCTTTCTCAAATAAAATTGGAATTGAAAAAGTTTATTTTTTCAGGAAAAGATGATCAGGCGGAAATGCTGTGAGGTGTTGGTGTACGATGATACTTTATCTAATTTGAAAAACAATATTCAAATTTGTGGTAGAGAAGAACAATTGACCAATGACGCACTAAATGCTATCTTATGTTTCATTACACCGGCACGTGATTTAAACCCGGATCATATGTGTTTGTACGCACTTCAGAATAACACCGAAATTGGCAAGCCTAGGTACACTGATTTTCATCGCTGATTGTACCAAGAATGGTTAAATCAACACTAACATCTTTTCTCACATCTCTTTGCGTCCAAATCAAGTTTTTATGAAAAGTTTGAAAAACACTGCAGACTCTCAACCCCATGTATTACACTCTAAATCTACTCTGTGTATTATAACACACGGTTAGAGTATTTTAATTCGCTGTCAAGACCCAAAAAATAACGAATAATTATTTACTATTTTTTGGGTTGTATTCCTGTTCTTGTGGTTCATTTTGCCCCTGGAACTGAAGTCATTCTCCTGCCTTGCGGTCATTTGCGTCTGTCTTGGAGTCGTAATTCTGCAGCTAATGCGTTGCCAGTGCGCGGGGAAGTTGCAAACTTTCTTATGCCTTCACAAATGTTCGTCCTCAACTGGACTAAACGTATATAGCTGGTCTACACACCGTTACTGCACATTTTTGTATGCGCGTAGAGTGTACAGCATTGTGTTACCTGAAGGGAGTACTTTGTAACCTGTAGGGAGTACTTTGTAACCTGTAGGGAGTACTTGTAACCTGTAGGGAGTACTTGTAACCTGTAGGGAGTACTTTGTAACCTGTAGGGAGTACTTTGTAACCTGTAGGGAGTACTTTGTAACCTGTAGGGAGTACTTTGTAACCTGTAGGGAGTACTTTGTAACCTGTAGGGAGTACTTTGTAACCTGTAGGGAGTACTTTGTAACCTGTAGGGAGTACTTTGTAACATGCAGGGGATCTCAACATTACTGGACATTCGTGCGGACTAATGCAACCATCACTGCACCATAAGTCGTAGCAGTCAGTAGTCTGGGCAAATATTCTCATGCCTTCACAAATGTTCGTCCTTAACCCTTTAACGTCCGAATTTTTGTACTCATATTACCGTTAAAACAACCACCGTCAGTAAACTGGCGCTGGCATCAGGCAGTCACCAATAGCAAGATGGGATAGGAACTGCCACCCGGCAGAGAACTTCAATGAACACATTAGGGAACTAATTGAACAAGAAATACAATATATTGAGGGTATTTTTGAAAGAGGACACTGGTGTCCTCTGGGGCGTTAAAGGGTTAACAGGACTATAAAAGCGTCATGCTGGTTTATACACCGGTACTGCACATCCTTTATGCGCGTAGAATGTACAGTACTTCGTTACCTGTAATGTATCTCAACAGTACTGAACATTCGTGCGTACTAATCTGGCGCACGCACCATTACTGTACATTAGCAGTATCAGTCTGGTCGTCGTTGCCTGTAGGGTGCATCAGTTCACACGTGTAGGGTGTGCGTTATGATCGGTGGTGCTCATGTGTGTACTGACGTAACGTGTTCTCTCAAACGAGTAGCGAACGGTAGTTCGTGTATGTAAGATGTACGCACTAATCCGTAGAGTACATTAATTACGAATTCGTGTACGTAGTTTGTGTACTTGAGAGATGCGCACTAGTCGGTGGTGTGCATTACAAGTATACTTAGGGTGCACGTCATGTCTGGTAGCACACATTATTTTGCGTATTTAGGATGTATACCCTGATTTGTCTGGGTCTGCACCGTCACTCCTGCTCCCCTCCAGTGTTAGGTATCTCTTGCAGTTACCTTTTTTATTCTTCATGCTGCATTCTTGCCTGTTCTCTCCTTCCTTCTGCGTTTTTGCCTTCTCTCTCTCTCCTTGTGTGGGGAATTGATGCGTCCTGTTGCACGAGGAAGGCCCTTTAGGAATGCGGTGCTGGTACAGAGGTATTGGCCAGTTTGTTGAGCTCGTAACGAGCTTCTGCAACTGAGGAGTGGCGGTCTGAAAACTTTCCTTTTGGTACGTCTGGAACGGTTATCATTAGCTATGTTAGTTAAAGCCTCCCTAGCCACAACAAGGGTGTTCCAAAGGGAGGAAGGAACTGTTGTTAAAACGTCACAATTTTCACTTTTACAGTAAAAACGCTTTCAGCATAACGATCGAATTTTGCTACATCTCTGAATGATAGGATTTGACCCATTTATATTCTCCAAGGAAATTCAATGATGACTGTGTTCATTAAAGACGCAGAAATCTTCAAGTGACTCAGCAGTCGACGGAGTAGCGTCTAAATATAGACGAACACTTTTAAAGAAAGTGAGACCGGTCCTGGAGCTAAACAGCGAAGTTGATGTGCGTTCAGTCAGTTTTCGATTTATTGATCATCTTATGCTAATGTCAACTAGAAGGGTAAAAATTAGTCTGTTATTCACAGTAATTTAGAACTTGTATCAAACGCCGCATGTATAGAATAAAATGGGTTTATAGTTTAGTGGTTTAATGGTTTTACAGACACAATTTTATTTGTGTAAGTAAAAATTCTCATCAAACAATGCGATGCGACTGAAAGATCGACTATGTTAAAGCTTTACCTCCCGTTAAATTTCCTCATTTCGCCGTGATCACAACCGCCGCATTGGCCTGCCACGCGCACCAGGTCGCCACCCCCGAGCGAGGGAGGCAGAGCCGCGCCGCAGGGAACTTCACAGGACACGCGAGGGCACAAGTTCGACAGGAAATCTAACGCAATTACACTTCATTTTGGCTGCGGTGTGAGCCGCCGGTGTACGCGCAGGGGATTGTGAAAATGCTGCTGACCGACCAGTAGTCACCAACTCAATTTTCATGCATACTTCATCAAAGCTAAATGAAGGCACGATCCAGTTTATACTCCTTCTTTCTCAAATAGCATTCTACAATTGACTTTAGATTTGAGTTGTATTTTGAACTTCATTTTGACTCATCGCAGTCAGTGAGTCAAATCTGTTTCCCTCTGGTTCAAAAAATGCCCGTCAGCTTGTGGGTCAGGAAAGAATGGGCGACATGGACGCACGTGCCCACAATCAGAGGCAGAATTCCCTCAGGTCTGAGTACGGACTCCGAGCTGTTTTTCATTTGATGTCCTGCATTAGATAGTAATTAGCCCCCCATAAGGAAGGTGTGAGGCCCCCAGGTGGAGGTTATAGAGGCATCCCATATGTTCAAATCGAATTGATTTTGGTTTTGTCAAGATCTTTTTTCGGTTCAGTGCTGTCCTTTTTTAGCACCTCTGACTCTCGTCGACTTTTATCTTGTTTCATAAACTTATTTTCTAACTTCATGTTTCTAGGCACAGGGTTTCTTGTGTGGAAACATGATTTGGGCAAATAGATACCCCGTTCCCTAAACTCCATGCCAAATGGTGCCTAACTCCTTTCTCTTTTTGGAACACCTTTGTTATGGTTAGGAAGACTTACAATTATTTATCTAACAATTATTTATCTAGTTTATTGTAATCCTCTTTTTTTACTGACCGTAGTAAGTTGCCTCTTGTCGACGCATTTTAAAGTCGTCTGTGTTGAAGCTAAAAGTTTTTAAACTAATATAACAGCAACAATAATTATATCAATGTTCTATTATTTATGTATTATCATGCCGAATTTGTATTTAGGGCACAAAAATACTCGTGATATTCCCCCTCAGGGGGATACAGGTATCGTATCTATGGGAATTAGCGCTCCCGGGAACCATGTGAGGGCCTGAGCTAAAGGTTAGGTAGGCTTCCTTTTGTTGTAATAAAATAGGTTTTTGTTTTGTTACGGACCATCTTTTTTCGGTTCACTGCTGTCCTGTTTTTCAGCACCAACTACTTTCTTCTTCAACTTTTTCTTGTTTCATGATCTTCTTTCCTAGCTTACTGTTTCTGTGCACCTTGTGCATAGATTCCGCGTTCCCTCAACTCCATACTAAATGGTGCCTTCCTCTTTCCTCTCTTGGAACATCTTTGTCGTGGTTAAGGGAGGCTAAAACTTTCTTATATAATAATAATAATAATAAACGCGTGATATTCAATGTAGGAAAATTCTGTATCTATAGGAAATGAATGTATGACCTTGTATCTGACACGCACTGTGCCAACGCACGCACATAATTAATGGTTTTCACATTAGTGTCACGTGTTCCTCACATCTGGTGCTCATTCTAAGTTTACACGCGTCCGCCAAATTCTTAGTCATAAGTTGGAGTTAACGAGCAATTTTTAAAATGAGGGTAAAATTAGCGCTCCCAGGGGGACTAAGTGAGGGCCCGAGCTAAAGGATAGGTAGGCTTTTTTGTTGAAATAGAACAGGTTTTTGTTTTGTTACGGACCATCTTTTTTCGGTTCACTGGTGTCCTGTTTTTCAGCACCAACTACTTTCTTCTTCAACTTTGATCTTGTTTCATGAGCTTCTTTCTCATCTTACTGTATCTATGCGCTTTCTGCATAGATTCCGCGTTCCCTTTACTCCATAGTAAATGGTGCCTTCTTCCTTCCTCTCGTTGGATCGCATTTGTTGCTGAGGGTAGGGAGGCTAAAACTAACGACTAATCTAATCTAATAAGGGTAAAAATGAGGTGAAGTGACAGGGATATGTCCTGAGCGTCTCATGAAAATCAATGTGTGTGTGCTTGTGCGCGCGTGTGTATGGAGATGCTTTTATTTCTCTAGCGATTCGAGTGGCAGTTGAATCTAAACTTGTCCTAGAATTTATCACCTTCGTCATATTTTGCACGCTGTGTGCTACACGTTGCCATGAATGCTAAATTCCTGCCATGCATTTGCAGAAAAAGATTATTGTCGCGTTGCCCGAGGTATGTAATGTGCTCCTATGCATTACCGTATTTCCCATGTGTAATCAGAGAAAGATTCGAGTCGCATTGCATGCGGTGTAATTGGCATATTGGCATACATTGACCTTGGAGACAATTAAATTCCATTATTAATGCTCTTTCGGCACTCGCCGCCTGATTATTGTGAGCTAAGTTGCTTTAAATTTTAACATTGAAGAATATTCTGTTGTGCCTGCGCTTTGCACTCAAATAGGAATCGAATTGTTTATGAGGTGCTTCGTAGGGAATATTCATAGTGTACTGTTCATTTTTGTAGGTTGAAATTAAACTTCATTCTTATTCTTACGTACTGATTTTGAACGCTATAAAAAACAGGCGTCACACGCTCAGCAATTGTTGATTTACGATTACAGAGTATTTGTTCAAATTCCTGATCATTTGAAGTGTTATTTTTATGCCGACCGATGGTTCGAGCAAACAAAATGGGATGTAACATTTTACAGACCATGTGCAGTGGTTTCATCATAGAAGCACATAATCAGATCAGTAGGAATATCGATCTCTAATGCCGCCCTTTATTCAATGAATTAGGAGGAAGAAAACCCGCAGACTTGTTTTGGATTTGATGCCGCAGATTTTAAATACATGTATGTTGGTAGTTGTGCTCGATGTACGCCAAGTCCTTTATAGTCAATCATATATTTTAATAAATAATTTTAGCCGTCATTCTGAACGGTAAATGTTATTACTCCACTGCGCTTATAGGTGGAAGACGTGAAGTGCTGAGCTGAATCTGAACACATCTTGCGCATGGATTCCTCGCTAGCTGAACTCCTTACTAAATGGAGCCTTCCTCCCTTTGAAACAGCCTTATTGCGGTTAGGGGGCTGAAATTAATCAATTTATTCAGACCCGTTACGCCATATCATAGGAATTTATTTGCGTTCACTGATGATGCAATTCGTTTCTTTGCAGATCAATAAACCAAAGTTGTTGAGCATTTGGAAAAGGCAATTTCGTCTCAATAGCTTACTTTTTGCTCCCGGAATATGCTTTTCCGTGCAGCGTTACCATGACCACCGTCATTAGACTGGCATCAGGTGGTCACCGATGCCAGGCTGGGAAACTGACGCTCGGCAGCGAATTTCAGTGAACGCATTCGGGTACAAGTTTAACAAGGAATTACTTTGGTAGAGCTGCACATAGTGGGGGATTTCATAAAGTCACCATGACAGTGATGAGTTGAGGATGCATTTAATTTTCTTTTGTTTTGAAGGAAAGTGTGTTTTGGTTTCGATTATCTCAGCAAAAGATGGGACGAGTCGCTCTCTCGAGAATGGAGCCTTTTTAGACGGTCCATAAATATTTTTCTATCCTATATTAGCCCAGTGATGCAATATTTTAAAACTTTTACGTCGTTGTGTACGGATGCAGCTGGCAGAAAAAGTCCACGCAACCCTTCACTGTCAAAGTGGATTTCAAAATCCACTTTCCTTGACAGCTCTAATATAATTTATTCCTTGTGAAATTTGTGCTTTAATGTCTTCTTCGAAGTTCATAGTCGAGTAGCAGTCACTTCCTCGTTGTGATGTCGGTGACTACATGATGCCGGTGCCAGTTTAATGATGGTGGTTGTGATGACGGTAAAATGAGTACAAAATGCGGACGTTAGAGGATTTAAAAATTTAAACGTATAGATATCAATTCAGCGTGTAACGCTTCAAGTGCGACGTGACCCACCGGTGGTCACTGAGGGGATTTTCATAATGCTGCTGACCGACCAACAGTCACCAACTCAATTTCGATAAATCCTTAATGAAAACTAAATCAAGGTGCGATTTATTTAATGTTCGCTATTTTCAAAATTGATCTCTAAAATTAACTCTAATGGGAGTTGAATATTGAATTTCAGTTTGACCGCCGCACTTAACGTGTTAATTAAGACGCGGGTGATGACTGCGAGAACTAAATCATTTCTTAGCCTGATGAGACAACTCGGAACATTCCAGCGGCCGGCGGCGTGCGTGCTGGTAAAGTTCACTTGGTCAAGCGCGGCGTTACCTGACGCGCTGATCTCTTTTGCTGCCTGCACTCCCCAGTCTAACTTTTTTCGCCGCCTGCATGCATGTTTTTCACCGCCCAAGTAATTAAATCGCTTGGGCGGCGAAAAACATGCACACTCCGGTTAAAAAGTTAGACTGGGTCGAGCGTTGTCTCGTGTGCGCTGTTCTCATGACGGCTGAAATACACCGGTCAACTTTTGTAGGCTATTATCCAACTGAGATGGTTCTTAACCTTCCAAAATTGTTTTTCAACCTTCCTGAAAATGCTTTTCACCTTTCAACTCTTTCAGTTAGTTCTACCTTGTACGTTTTCACTCTTCCGATAAAATTGTCTTTCAAACTTCCAGTAAATTTTACGTATATAATGCTTTTACTCTCCTGGAAAAACTAATCGGCATTCCACCCACATTTCAGTAAATCCTATCTTGTATGTTTTTACCCTTTCGGTAAAACACTCCTCCACCCTTCCAGTAAATTCCACCTAGAATGTTCCAGCCCTTGCGAAAAATCTTTCACCCCTTTTACTCCTCGAATAAATTTCACCAAGAACAATGTATTCACCCTTCCGAAAGAAGCGCATGTTCCCTAATATTTGATTAAGTTGAGTCCGAGTTATTCAAGTGGCAAATACCAGTACCGATAAATTGTGTGATTAAGCCTCGCATATTTCATACTCAGGATCCTTGACCGACAAAAAGTTAATGAGAATTAAACGAGATTCAACTGCGGAACTCGGTCGGAATATTTTTTTTTTATCCAGCATTTCTGTAGGATTTCAAACTATGCCTCAGCGTCTCATATATTACCTCGTGGATTCCAGGTCGAGAAAGTTTTTCTTGAGACTTGGGTTGTTTTTAGCATTGATTCTTCTCTTGTTGAACGGCGCGCAGATTTGGTGCTCAGTCATGGCTGGCATGTGTTTAGCGCCTTCGCTGCGCTGCCATCGCCCCGCGCCGAGCGTAAAGTCAGATCTGCAGGGGACTTGGTTCATTGGTGTTTATGTGCTGCTAACAGATACGGATATCTTGGGGTTACTTTCACTGTGTACAATTTTACTTGAACTGAGGAGCTCCTGTGGTAAATTTCACTGGCTTATATTTTAGCTGAACTGAGGATTTACTGTGGTGAAATTCACACTTTCTTAAATTTCAGTTAAATCGAGAAGTTCCAGTGAAAAATTTCACTGGGTTAAATTTTACTCAAACTGAGGAGTTCCTGTAATAAATTTTCGAGCTTAACTTTTAGTTGATCTAAAAAAGGCAGTTCCGCTGATGCACGTGAATATAAACGTGTTCATTCACTTCATGAATGACTTCCATCAACTTAGGCGAATAACGAGCCCAAAAAATACAGAATATTAAGCTTCATATCTTCGTGTACATCGTCTTAACTCACTGTAATTTTCTTACTATAGCTTATGCTTAATACTTAATAATCTTCCGTTACTACTAGTAAATGGATGAATTAGTTAAGGTGAAAATGATTTGTTTTTATTAATACTAAAATTATATTTCAATTTAGTAGTTGAAGGGCCTCGGGCGTTCATGGACAATTTTTAATGTCCCGCAAAGTTTAGGGCTTATTGGAGATTTTTTATATTAGTAAATATTATTATTTCTCCCAGTATGAGAAATAGCATTATCTTTATTACGTTCACTGCGGTGCCAACAGTAGTTTTTGACGTAGTTTTAATTGGGCTGCCTCAACAATATCTGTTGATTGCTAATTTTCTATTTCTAAGGCCGGCAACAATCCTTTGACCTTGTGTTATTTCTAAATCAGTGGAGGCTGGTGGAAGTCCTTTCCTTTGAGCGTGGCGTCTGCTTTAGATGTGAGAAAATAATACAATGAAGGTTTATTTCATTCATATCGTTCCATTTCACTCAACAAAATTAGTTCTAGAGTAAATTCATCTGATGTATTCTTTAGCCGATACAGAATTTTTTCAAGATCCACACTTTTTTACTCGTATTGTTTTAGATTTTCTAATAACAAATATGATCATGATGCTATTAATACTAATTTTATCTCAAAATATCTGGCAAAGGAAAATGCTTATTCGTACACATTTGTTACAAAAATTTGTTTAATTGGTTATGATATTACTGATAAAAAATTACGCAAAAATATGTACTTTTATAAATACATTGAAAATTAGTAAAAAACATTGCATGTTGATAGATTTTATCTAAAACCCTTATTAGCAATAATTACATTGTTTCTGTGAGACGTGAAGCGGGTGAGGAATTGTAAAAATATGTTTTGTTTCAGGTTAGATAATTTATAAAAATTACTTAAAAGTATAAAAATTATCAAATACAAATGTTGACGTAGCCAAATAGACCAAATACGATTTTTTCTGCGCTTTTCTTGAGCAAGCAATAGCGATGGAGCCCTAAAATGAAGTAGAAATATGTTAATTTTATGCAAATTTAACGTATTTATATAAAACCTTCTTGGCAGTCAACATGTTAGCATCCTCCGAAGTGCACAGAAAAATAGGAATATCTCAAATTCTAGCTGCAACAGGAGAAAATTCTGTGACTATCGATCGTGCGGTCGGGAAATTTTTCGAGCGCGATGACATTTGCATTTCTGGAAAAGCCTGCATTTTTTATGCTTTCCGGAATGATATTGGACGCACTTTTTGGTCGCGTTGTTTCTGCCGGCAATCGCATTTGTTTTATGGCATTTGAGAAATTTTTTATCAAGAGACGCTGAGAATTATTATTCGTAGTCGACCTAAAATATTCATGTCTTTGAATTCCAAGCTCTCATTCCATGACGCAAGAGAATTTGTTTTATGTTTTAGGTTTCAAATACGAAATTCTGAGCGTCAAACCATTCCCTGATGCTAAGCTTCAAACCATTCCCAACTACATACATTTCTACATTTTGTACGTCTTTGTACAATACTGCTACACGTCACCATTTTCTTCGAGGAACGCTTTTAAACTTGTTTAAGTTCGCAGCTTTTTGTCCAATGTGTTATATCAAGATAGCTCTGACGCTTGTTTATGTAAAATATACGAGGAATGAGTTAAAGGGTGAGTACACTTCTTGAAGATACCTTGTTTTTATTTAGAGGCAGATGCTATTGAAAAAAAACTCATGCCCAGCCAGAAAAAGTAGACTTTACGTTCTCATGCGCGAAAATGTGACCCTGTTAGTTCGATTTTCAGATAATTGCAATTATCTCTAGTCGAACGGATCTACGTACTTTGGAATCCCTTTTTATCATCAAAACGATCCGGTTTTTGATGAAACTCAATCCTTTCTTCCTTTGCAAATTGTGTACATAATCTGTATTATAATAAATTAATTTATTTCCACCAAATTATCATGTATAACTTTGTGTTGTACGTTAGATGCTGAAATTACTCTTGAAGTCGAAACGTTCATTATTATGAGTAATTTTTAACCCTACTTACTTTAATTGAAACCTTTTCGATACATAATGAATCTTTAGAAAGAGTCTTCGTTTACCAGGTACTGTATCATTGCAATGATTTTGTAATTTCATATCACCCTCCCTACTGACTCGCTGTCCTGGCTTTTATTATCATGTTGTGGTCAGCTGACGCCTGCCGTACTTGTAAATCTTCCTCTATTGCATTACTATCAATGATAGACAAGGCAAGGCTTCCTTCACTCGCGTCCAAATCATCTGCCAAGCTTCTGGACAGATTGCATTGTCAGGAGCGTCCAGTGAACTGGTCACCGTGAAATTCAGTCATTTATATGGAGCTGGCTGTTGTGAAATTTAGTCACGCGTTTGGAACTGGTCAATATGGAGTTCAGGCAAGCGTTCGGATGTGGTGAAGAATCTGCAAAATACTGAATATGTATTAATTATTCCTTTACTGGAGACAGCTATTGTATCTATGCGAATTATAGCTTTGAAGGTGAAATGTGAGGTCACAGGCTGAACGTTAGGTAGGTCTTTTTCGCTCGAATAGAATAAGTTTTCTGGTTTCGTACGGACTTTTTTGTTTGATTTACTGCTATTCTTTTTCTCTGCATCTATTTTTTTCTTCTCCAATTCTGATCTTGTTTTCATAATCTTGATTCATACTGTTTTCAAGCGTGGGGTTGTAGGGGCCCGCCTTGTTCATAGATTCCTTGTTCCGTTAATTCCATACTAAATGTTATCTTCCTTTTTGTTCTTGATGACCTTTGTTGTGGTTGATCTGAGGTTAAAAATAACTTATCTGATATTTTTATTCGAAGTTTGATTTATGCTAAATTCTAAGGTAACTAACATGTTAGTATGTTCAACTGCTATCGTTTTATTGATTACTGCACGACTATGTCCCGAAACATATACCGTGTGGCTTCTCCATGTCGCCATTCTCAAGCTTTGAACTCACGGTGCCTGTCAACTGTACGACTGTACTCCAAGCTTTAAACTCACAGTGCTCTCTAACTGTACGGCTTTTCTCCAAGCTTTGAACTCACAGTGCTCGCTAACTGTACTACTGTACTCCAAGCTTTGAACTCACAGTGCTCGCTAACTGTACAGTTTTTCTCCAAGCTTTGAACTCACAGTGCCCTGACCACCAACTGTACGACTGTTCTTCAAGCTTTGAACTCACAGTGCTCGCTAACTGTAAGGCTTTTCTCCAAGCTTTGAACTCATAGTGCTCGCTAACTGTACGACTGTACTACAAGCTTTGAACTCACAGCGCTCGCTAACTGTAAGGCTGTTCTCCAAGCTTTGAACTCACAGTGCCCTGCCCACCAACTGTACGACTGTTCTCCAAGCTTTGAACTCGCAGTGCTCGCTAACTGTACGACTGTACTCCAAGCTTTGAACTCACAGTGCCCTGCCCACAAACTGTACGATTGTACTCCAAGCTTTCACCTCACAGTGCTCGCTAACTGTACGACTGTTCTCCAAGCTTTGAACTCACAGCGCCCGCCAACTGTACGACTGTACTCCAAGCTATGAACTCACAGCCTCCGCCAACTGTACGACTGTACTCCAAGCTATGAACTCACAGCCTCCGCCAACTTTTCTCCCCAAGATTGAGAGCAGGGCGTGTCGATATACTTTGTCATGCCGCCGTTTCTACACGAGGTGACGGACGCACAAATTGAGAGCTGCTTCGAATGCTCCGCGTATTTTAAAACGAGCTCTTTTAACCATAGCTGTTTGGGGAGCGTTTATTGCCGCTGCGTGGCCCTCTGATAGCTTTTGACCTGCATGATAAATTCCCTTGTAAGAGAAACCTGAATGATCGCTCGGACTGATGGAGCTCTGGAATGTGGCGGAAATTCGCCCAACACTATAAGAAATTAAGTTGTTGAGTGCCCAGTGAGCTCCGTGATGACTGAGGCTTCATTAGTAAAAAGAACTGCGGTGGTTTTGACCTTCACGAACTGAATACTTTTTATATGTACGGGCGACCTTATGAAAGTTTAAAATCTTCCAGAGATAAAATGCTGTCAATTTATTTGAAATTCGCACGGGCATTTCTTTAAATATTTTAAGTTTGCGTTAGTTGTTCAGAATCGCTGGAATTTGGTGAGGGTTGAGTTGGATGAAAATGAAATATGTAAGGTGTGCGTACAGATTAATTTTCAGACGACTTAAGTATAGAATTAGCTTTTGTGTTGATTTTTCCATTAAATGAGAAGAAAGGGTCTTAGATGTTAAATACACTGCGATACTAAATATTTCATCGATATTAAGATTCGTTAAGAGTAAGCTTTTCAGTGTGTTAGGAACAAGATTTGTTATGAGTTCACTTGTAATAGGGCCCTTAAATTCCAAAGATGGAAGAGGTAAATCCGGATTTTGCGTTACTATAGGGATGTTCGGAATCTGAAATTATTATGAGAAGGGTTACAAAAAAAATATTCAGAGCAGGTCAAAAAAATCCCTAGCTCTTATATTCACCTGAGTGTCGAGAATCTGTTAAGAATAATCAATTTTTGCGAATTAAAAACATGAGAATTTAGGGAAAATTTTAATCATGTGTAATAAATTCGAGTTTTTTTAATCATGTGTAATAAATTTGTGTGTAACGAATTTTGTGCGCATTTACTGTTTGCTTGAACTAAAATTGTGAGTTTATAAAACGATGGTCAGGCGCATTCCAATGATACGAGTGGCTTGCTCTAACATTAGGGTAGGCCTGAATGTTTACACTCAACATAGTTATGTGGCTTGTACATAGTTATGTGGCTTGTGTGGCGTGCCACCATAGCCATGTGGTATAGGTTCTGCCGCCGTGCGGCAAGGACCCGGGATCGAATCTCGGCGCAGGCAGTGGCGATTTTCTCTGTTGGGTATAGGAGAGAAATTCCAAGCACAATACCCCACTCCACCCAGGTGTCTGAAATGGGTACCGGTCTTGACCGGGGGAAAGCGTCATGGCATCCTGGCGTTAGTTATAAGGCATTTGAAAATCCAATGTACAAGGTGATGTGTATCAGGCTTGATTGGAAATAAAGCATCCGTAGATGCCTTCATTATTTTATTACTTATTATTGTAAGCGAGGCAGGCACTCAAGCTGGGTAGTGTTGTGCTTGGTAAGCAAACCTCGAGAGCGCGAACAAGGAGTGCGGTGTAGGGTTACCACAAAAGGCAAAGATTTGTTGACCATAGGCTGGCTAAGGGTAGGGGTAGTAGAGGGTAGAGGCGTGAGAAAGCTTTCTCGCCAACGGACTTAGACTTCAAGAATTAACGCACAAAATAGGGGCGAAAAAGGCGTGTTCGGCTCACAGCGAATAGGGAGCGTGCAACCTCGGGAGGAGCCAATAGGACCAAGCCGGCGAAGGTTTGGAAGTGCAAGAGTGGTGCCATTGGTCATGATTAGAAAGAGGGTAGCCCCAAAAGAACACTTTGACTAGCACGAAAAGACGAGAGTCAGTGAGAGTTCGCGAGCATCTCGATAAGGTCCGTCGTGGCTAGGCATCATTATACCTTAAGTGTTATACTCTGCGTCGTAAATAGGTGTTAAATTAAATGTCATACTTTGGAAAATAAGTGAGAAGCGAAACCTGTTGAGGTATATTTTTCTTGAATCAACACATTAAAAGTTACATTTTTGCTTGTGCAGAGGGAAGAAGATCCCGTACTGGGGAGATTGCTTAAAGGAAAAGTTTTATAACGGCGTCAGGGCGGGTAAGGCTCGTGCTTTTGTTACGATAGATACCGCTGGAAACGATAGGTTCATACAACATATAAGAGAATTGGAGCAGTTGAATTGAATGTGGAATATGTGCATATATATGTATAAAAAAATTGCAGATTTAAAGTAATCGTCCAAATTTTTGTTGCCCTGCAGGAGGGCGGTTTTCTTGTCTCCTATTGATTGCAAGTACGACTTTATAAGTCTCTTATTTACAATCAGTTGGAGTCTTACATTAATTCGGAGGTTCAATAAGGCGAATTTTTAAGTTTAAGCCGGAACGTTTATTAACATAAGTATCATAGTGTATCTCAAAAATACTGAGCATATGCGCAACAAAAATAGAGCTTTGAGGGGTAACTCAAGTAAAAAATCCTGTTTTGCTATTACTCAATATTCAAATATTCAAGACAAACACTGGAGTAACATCGAAGCTTGACATACATAAATGAGTTATAAATACATATAAAGGAGTTATAAACAAACAATAACTATTTATTATCCATCTTGCTTGTTATTCAAGTTATAAGGGCCACGAAGGCTTCGCCATCGAGGGGTGACTCAACTATAGACTAGCCACTACAATTACCCTCCCCCTAGAGAGAAAGAATTTTCGAACGAAACTTTCTTGCGTACTAAACGTCCTGATTTAGTTCTGTATCCGGTAGTTGGAGATGATGCTTTTTCTTCTTCAAAATATGCAGGTTTCAGACGGTCGATTGACACTGTGACTATGCTATGGTGTTGTTGAATCGTATAGTACTTTCTCGATCGTTTAAGCACGAGGAAGGGACCGTCGTAAGGTTGTACTAGCGGAGGGCGAACGCAATCGCGTCTCAGAAATATGTGAGTGCAGGTTGCAAGATCTTCTGAGACAAAGCTGTGTTGATTGCGTTGCACTCGGGTGTTTGATGGACGAAGTTGAGTCATAGTGCTGCGAAGTTTACCGACGAATTCATGCGGGTCTATTGGCGTCTTGGCAGGCACGAAGAGCTCGCCTGGTAGACGTAATGTTGTGCCGTAGACCATTTCTGCAGAAGTGGATTGGAGATCAGTCTTGAATGCAGAGCGGCAACCGAGTAAAATGAGTGGTAGTGCGTCGATCCAATTTGAAGAATCTGCACTGGCCATGATTGAAGCCTTTAACTGCCTGTGGAATCTTTCAATGATTCCATTAGATTGAGGATGATATGCAGTGGTGTGAATGTGTTGTGATCCGAGGAAGCGTTGTAGTTCTTTCCATAACGAAGACTCGAATTGTCGTCCGCGGTCTGTTGTGATGGATGACGGTACTCCAAATCGACCGATCCAGCCATGGAGGAAAGCGGCTGCAGCAGTCTGTGAAGTGATATCCGTCATTGGAATGGCTTCCACCCACTTGGTAAAGCGGTCGATACAAGTAAGGAGGTAACGGTAACCTTGACACACAGGTAGGGGACCGACGATGTCGATGTGAATGCGGTCGAAGCGAGCGGATGGGAGTTCGAAGGCTTGTATTCGAGATTTCGTGTGTCGCTGTATCTTCGATTTTTGACATTCTTGGCAGGAGCGAGACCAGGTGCGTACATCGCGATTTATTGCTGGCCAGACAAATCGGTCTACAATCAGTTTTTGTGATGCTCTGATACCCGGGTGCGAAAGAAAATGCATGGCTTCAAATACTTTTCTTCGTAGGCTTCGAGGAACATATGGTCGTACTTTCGTAGTGGCGGTATCGCACCATATTTTTGTCGGTAAGCCGGGGAGATGGATTTTGCGGAGTTGGAGGGATGCGTTGTCACTCGCTGTTTCAAAATCTGGGCAATCTTCTTGAGCTGCTGTTATTTCTTCAAGCAGCTTTGGAGTTGCTACTGAATTTATCCGTGAGAGAGCGTCGGCAGGAGTATTATCGACTCCTTTGATGTGCCTGACATCAGTAGTAAACTGGGATATGTACTCGAGCTGGCGAATGACTCTAGGATTGTGAGTCGCTTTGTTGGATTTAAAAACAAAAGTAATTGGCTTGTGATCCGTTAGCACGTGGAATGTTCTGCCCTCGAGGAAAAACTGAAAATGCTGGATGGCTTTATAAATGGCTAGTAGTTCTCGGCCGAACGCGCTATATTTAGTCTCCGACGGAGTTAATTTGTGGCTGAAAAAGGAGATTGGTTGCCAGTTGTTATTAACGCGTTGCTGGAGAACTCCACCTATTGCTGTGTCTGATGCGTCGACGGCGAGATTTAGCTCCGCTGATGGGTGAGGATGCGCTAGAGTTCGGGAGTTCTAGAGTGCTTCTTTCGAAGTTTCAAATGCTTGCAGTTGTGTCGCTGACCAAGATAGCTTAGCTGAAACGCCTCTTTTAGATGGAGTGAGCATTGCGTGGAGTGGCGCGAGTATCTTGGCGCAGTTTGGAATAAAACGGCGGTAATAGTTGATCATACCTAAAAATCTTCTGAGCTGTTTTTGATCGCCTGGGAGAGGATAGGTACGTATGACGTCACATTTCTCTTTGTAGGCCGAGATACCTTCTGCACTAATGTTGTGTCCTAGGAATTCGATTGAGGAACAGCCAAAGACGCATTTGTCTTTATTGATGGTTAGGCCATAGTCTGTGAAGCGCTGAAATACCTGTCGCAGGTGGTGAAGGTGCTCTTCTTCGCTTGTGCTTGCGACGAGAACATCGTCGAGGTATGGGTGAGCGAATGGAAGATCTCTAAGGACTTCGTCGATAAACCGTTGAAAGGTCTGAGCCGCGTTCCGCAAACCGAAAGGCATGCGTATGAACTCAAACATACCAAATGGCGTGGCGATGGCAGTTTTTGGTATATCGGCTTCGTTGATTGGTATTTGGTTGTATGCACGTACGAGGTCGATCTTACTGAAGACGGTGCAGCCCGATAGTGACGAGGCGATGTCCTGTATGAACGGTAACGGGTACCTATCAGGGACTGTGTGAGCGTTGAGTGCTCGGTAGTCACCACAGGGGCGCCAGTCGCCATTTTTCTTGGCGACCATGTGTAAGGCAGATGACCAGTTGCTTAGTGAGCGACGGACAATTCCCATTTCACACATGTGTTCGAACTCTTGTTTAGCTGCTTGAAACCGTTGTGGAGCGAGGCGTCGCGGTTTCGTGAATACTGGTGGACCTGTTGTTTCAATATGATGAGTAACTGAGTGTTTCAGTGGTAGGTCGGTGTTGAGAGGTTTCAGTAAGGCAGGATACTGTTTAAAGAGCTTGTCGTACTTCGTTTTGGAATCGACGAGGGAGATTGACGTGTCGACTTTAGCTGCCGCGAAAAAGCCTGGAGCGTTCAGGTTAGTCACTTTATCGGTGAGGCATCGCTTGTCGAGGTCAACCAATAAATTGAAATGTGAGAGAAAATCGGCACCGATTATTGGTTGTTGAACAAGTGCGACGAGAAACACCCAGCGAAAGTTTCGTCGAAGGTCGAAATCGATCGTAATCGACTTTTCACCGTAGACAGGGATGTTTGTGCCGTTAGCAGCTCGTAGATATCTTTGTATCTGTCTGCGGCGGTCGGTACTTGTAGCAGGGATGATGCTGACTTCTGCTCCGGTGTCGATGAGGAAAGAGAGTTTCGAATAACGATCTTTCAACTTAAGTACCTTCGCGCAGCGAGTGGTGGTCGTCGTCAACACTCGCGAGTCTCGTTTTCCGAATATTTGCAAGGAGATTTGCAGTTACGCGCCCTGGAACCGTACTTGCGGTGATAGAAACACATATCGCCGTTTTCCTGGTTGTGATTGAACTGGTGATTGCGGGAAGGCGTGCGAGATCGCGAACGATTACGAGTAAGTTGTTCAACGAGCTTAGTCAAGTGGGCGACTTGTTTGGAGAGATCAGTCACTTTCATTTCAATATCTTGAATCTTCTCAGAGGACGCCGAACTGTTATCGGTCTTGTTCTTGAAACTCGCTGCGTAGATGCTTTCGCGCGTATCTACTTCCATAACTCTGTCTGCTATTACTGCCAGTGCGTCTATAGATGTTTCCGTTGGGGTGGCGGCAATAACTGCTTGGACGTTAGACGGTAAACGCTGTGTGAATAGTTCACGTAACAGCTTATCTTCGAAGTGAATTCTCCCGTCAAGTAAATTTTTCATGTGTCTCAGGAGTTGGCTCGGTTTTCTGTCGCCTAGATCTTCTTTTGATAGTAGTTGGCGGAGACGCTCATGTTCAGAAATAGAAGTTCGGGTGATCAGGGCGTCTTTCAGACATTTGTAAGGGTCTTCGCCGGAGGGAGAAGTGATGATATCGCTGGTTTCTGTGATTAGTTCGCAAGGGAGCGACGTAATAACGTAGTCGAACTTGGTGCGGCTTGCTGAAATCTGGCGAAGATTGAACATCGATTCCGCGTATGCGAACCATGCTGATGGGTTGTACGTCCAGAATTGCGGAAGTTTCATTGCGACAGCGGATACCGTAGGAGAGGCGATTTCGTCTGCTTGATTAGCTTGATCTCCCATGCTGTAGTTCTCTGCTTTCTGGCGTCGGAGGAGTCAAGGGAGTAGCTGAACTCTTCAATGTATCAGCGCAGGAGATGCGTTTGCTTCAGCTGGGGTCACCAGATGTAAGGCTCTTATTTACAATCAGTTGGAGTCATACATTAATTCGGAGGTTCAATAAGGCGAATTTTTAAGTTTAAGCCGGAACTCTTATTTACATAAGTATCATAGTGTATCTCAAAAATACTGAGCATATGCGCAACAAAAATAGAGCTTTGAGGGGTAACTCAAGTAAAAAATCCTGTTTTGCTATTACTCAATATTCAAATATTTAAGACAAACACTGGAGTAACATTGAAGCTTGACATACATAAATGAGTTATAAATACATATAAAGGAGTTATAAACAAACAATAACTATTTATTATCCATCTTGCTTGTTATTCAAGTTATAAGGGCCACGTCCCCTCAGGGGGATACAGATATTGTATCTATGGGAATTAGCGCTCCCAGGGGAAAAATATGAGGGCCCGAGCTGAGAGTTAGGTAGGCCTTCTTTTTGTTGAAATAAAATGTTTTTGTTATGTTAAGGACCACCTTTTTTCGGTTTACTACTGTCCTGTTTTTCAGCACCTCTGACTTTCTTCTTCAAATTTTATCTTGTTTCGTGAACTTCTTTCTCAACTTTACTGTTTCTATGCCCCTTCTGCATAGATTCCTCATTCTCTTATCTCCATACTAAATGGTGCCTTCCTCCTTCCTCTCTTCGATACGCTCTTTTTTGTAGCGGTTAGGGAGGCTTAAACTAACTTATAATCTAATCTATAAGGGCCACGAAGGCTTCGCCATCGAGGGGTGACTCAACTATAGACTAGCCACTACAACTTCTTCATAAGAACGTCCAAAGACAATTTATGCACTGTGTAAGAAACAGGGAATGAACTGAAGCTGCTCTGGGATAACAGAACTTGTGATCCGAGGCTGAATGACAATCCATTGTGACGTTGGAGTGCGCCGACCATCAGTTAGGCATTATTTCATTGTATCTGTTCCGTGTGTAATTTACTTGAGGGAATTGACCGGTCAATTAGGCAGAGTAGTATTTGTCAATATGCGTTACTTACAGTGCCAGTAAATTACGATTAATGCTTTGTACCAGGGTGCTCCATTATAAAAGATTCCTTAGCATTTTGATGGTGTTTAAAAACCCCATTAACGCTCGCACCACATCTCACCGAGGCAAAATAGCGCACTGAAACGCGCTGAGTAAGTGGGTCAGCTGGCGTCGGTGAGTACCTTTTCTTTTTAGTATATGTACTGTAATTGCCGATTATTATTCATTAATTTTTGTGTCGTATATGTATCCTTTGGAGGTGTGCCATTCCTCAATTCCGAGAGCGGGATCTTCCTGTCAATGAAATGTTAACAAGGAGGTGAAGGGCCCATTTCTCGTGACATCAGCATCAATGTATCGCATGATAATCTTTTCAGTTATAGAAACCGCATGGAAAAAGTGAAATCAATAGCAGGGTTAATGTCGCATGCTATCAGAGATTGGGCTTCTCTGACCCTCTCTGTGATATGATCAAACACCATACAGGGTGTTACAAAAAAAGAAACCAATTTCAAATTGGTGTATTTTAAAATTCTTTAACGATACATATATTCCAGTTACTGGCTTTTCTCTTCGTGTTTATGCTACAATTTATACTAAAATTGGGGTATCTATGGGAATTAAACGCGTTAACTTAACTCCATACTAAATGGTGCCTTCCTCCTTCCTCTTTATGGATCGTCGTTGTGGCGGATAGGGAGGCTTAAACTAACTAATAATCTAATTTACTTCAATTGCGATAACAATTGAAAAACATATCTAGCGTAATTTCAACAGCTTCTAAAATTTATTAATTTGAAACTATGCTTCCTTTTCCCTGCGTTACCCTGTATAACCAAATATATTTAGGTCATCTGCTGCGCTTCATTGACGGTGTCGATATGCCTGTATGAGGAATTTCATCTCTTTTGATTAAGGATCTTCCCTCATTTACTTGTTTAATATTAAACATATTAAAATTTGCTGAAGCACTTAGATCTTGTTCATTTTGTCCTTAGTGTGTCAACTTGACGTATTTCATTTATCTAAACGTACGGAGTGCCTCAGGTAATCATGTGTCGGTTAACTAGTTCAACTATACCAGATCGCTGTACCGATATTTCGGTAATTCTTAAATCTGCCGTTATGCCGCTGAACGTAATTTTTAGTACTTCGCCTGGTATGTAAAAAAATGCGTCACAAACTGAAAATAATTAACTAGGCGCTCATGGCACGTTAGCCATTTCAATCATCCTCCATCATTTGAAGTGAATTTAAATTGAATTTGTGTGGTTCAGCGTTTAACAGGTCTGGAATGGTTAAAAAAATTGAAAACCCCATTTCTTGTGGAAAATTGCTGAAACTGCAAGAACTTGACTACCATCGAGACGGGAAAGAAGCTACGAATGCTCTGCCTATGCAAATTGCACCAATGTTTTTGTAAGCTGTTTTGAAACAAATATTTTGTATTCACTCAAGGTATTGGAGTTGATGACAACATTTACTTGGTGCACCGACGACGATGTGTACGGTCGCTCATTACGTAAGCACTGCACCCACTTCACCTTTACCATGTGAATTTGTCACTCGTCCTTCCGTTTCGACGACCACAGTAATTTGGCGGGGACGGGAATCGGGTTAATTATCATCATCAGAATGAGGAAGGAACTGCCGCTCCGTGTGAATTTCAAGAAACATCATTCAACAAGAAGTGCAATATACTGGAGCTATTTATAGAAACGGACTTTAAAATCCCCACTGACGGTAAAGGGTCAACACCGAGGTTATTCTTCACAGTTCGAAGGTTGGGAGCTGCTGGGTCGCGAGAGATTCGCAGGAGATTCGCGGGAGATTCGCAGGAGATTCGCAGGAGATTCGCAGGAGATTCGCAGGAGATTCGCAGGAGATTCGCAGGAGATTCGCAGGAGATTCGCAGGAGATTCGCAGGAGATTCGCAGGAGATTCGCAGGAGATTCGCAGGAGATTCGCAGGAGATTCGCAGGAGATTCGCAGGAGATTCGCAGGAGATTCGCAGGAGATTCGCAGGAGATTCGCAGGAGATTCGCAGGAGATTCGCAGGAGATTCGCAGGAGATTCGCAGGAGATTCGCAGGAGATTCGCAGGAGATTCGCAGGAGATTCGCAGGAGATTCGCAGGAGATTCGCAGGAGATTCGCAGGAGATTCGCAGGAGATTCGCAGGAGATTCGCAGGAGATTCGCAGGAGATTCGCAGGAGATTCGCAGGAGATTCGCAGGAGATTCGCAGGAGATTCGCAGGAGATTCGCAGGAGATTCGCCGGAGATTCGCCGGAGATTCGCAGGAGATTCGCAGGAGATTCGCAGGAGATTCGCAGGAGATTCGCAGGAGATTCGCAGGAGATTCGCAGGAGATTCGCAGGAGATTCGCAGGAGATTCGCAGGAGATTATCGGAAGATGCACGGAACATTCGCGAGAGATGCACTCAACATTTGCGGGAGATGCACTCAACATTTGCGGGAGATGTACGCAACATTTGCGGGAGATGCACGCAACATTTGCGGGAGATGCACGCAACATTTGCGGGAGATGCACGCAACATTTGCGGGAGATGCACGCAACATTTGCGGGAGATGCACGCAACATTTGCGGGAGATGCACGCAACATTTGCGGGAGATGCACGCAACATTTGCGGGAGATGCACGCAACATTTGCGGGAGATGCACGCAACATTTGCGGGAGATGTACGCAACATTTGCGGGAGATGTACGCAACATTTGCGGGAGATGCACGCAACATTTGCGGGAGATGTACGCAACATTTGCGGGAGATGCACGCAACATTTGCGGGAGATGCACGCAACATTTGCGGGAGATGCACGCAACATTTGCGGGAGATGCACGCAACATTTGCGGGAGATGCACGCAACATTTGCGGGAGATGCACGCAACATTTGCGGGAGATGCACGCAACATTTGCGGGAGATGCACGCAACATTTGCGGGAGATGCACGCAACATTTGCGGGAGATGCACGCAACATTTGCGGAAGAACGCTCTTTACTTGCTGGGATATCTCTTCATTACACGATGCTGTGGGCCCGATCGTTGGGATGCCACCACACCGCCGTTTCATCTGTCCTATTAAGCCGCGTAATGGCCTCTAAACGCGCCCAGCGGCAGCAGTAAACCGCACGATTGCGCTGCTATCGTGAGGGAGGTTGACTTTCATCAGTCAGGGGCCAGATTTTTGAGCGATTGATATCGTCATAGTGGTACGGCCGTCGGCGAATGTTTTCATGTCAACTTGGCTATGATTCGATGTTTTTCCAGCAGAAGTCAAGTTTGAGCGTTTATTAACATTTAACACTTTCACCGTTATTGATTGAACTGAAATTCAATATTGAACGCAATTTTCAAATAAATTGTAAGCAATTTTGAAAATACCAAACACCTGAATCATGGTTTCTTGTATTTGAGACTAAGTCTTTATGAAAATTGAGTTTGTGACTACCGATCGAACAGCAGCATTATGAAAATCCCCTTCGTGGCCACCGGTGGCGCACGATGCGGTCAAAGTGTTAAGTATACCAGCCAAAAAAATGCTTATTCGGTAGCTAAATCAATAGGAAAACTTACGCTGCAGGTGCTATGTTGCGACCACGTAAATTGCTTCTTACTTCTAACTCTCTCTCCAGGCCCAGGGAAGTTGAGAGAGTCTCATCGATCTGGTACCGCAAAACTCATAACTCTAGATTAATGACAGAATGTGAAATAAATAGATAACTTGTGAAATAATGAGATAACTTAGAATGTAAAATAAATGGATAACTCAGAATGTGAAATGAACTGGAAGCACACATCACCCACCGGGCACGACCCAGCACACCACTCACATCACGTATCTCATCACTCATACTCCTAAGGGGGACACATCCATTGTATCTATGGGAATTAGCGCACCGATGGGAATATATGAGGTCCCGAGCCAAAGGTTAAGTAGCCCTTCCTTTTGTTAGAATAGAATACGTTTTTTATCTTGTTACAGACTACGTTTTTTCGGCTTACGGCCGTCCTGTTTTTCAGCACATACTTTCTTCTTCAACTTTTATCTTGTTTCATAAACTTCATTTTCAACTTGCTGCTTTGACGCACCTTGCGTATAGATTCCGCGTTTCCGTAACTCTATAGTAAATGGTGCCTTCCTTCTTCCTCTCTTTGGAACGCCATTGTTGCTGTTAGAGAGACTTGAACTAACGTCTAATCTAGTCAAATTTTATCACTCACATCACCTACTTCATGAATCACACCATCAACCACATTACCCACATCACTCCGCACATCACCTGCCACCACCCACATCACTCACTATGCTATCCACATCACCCACCTCATCACCATTCTCACCACCCCCCACATCACCCTCACCACTCCGCGCATGACCCCCACACACCCCCACCAGCCCCCACCGTAGGCCACACCCCACAAACCACGCACAAAAGTCTGCCCGTTTAATTATACAAGTTAAAGTGCCCTCTGTGGCTGCATTTTTTTCCAGCCGCGACGCGTCTCGGGGGTCACTTTATCTGGGGGGGGGGGAGGGGGCTGGGTATGTGGGGAGGCTGGGTATGTGGGGAGGCTGGGTATGTGAGGAGAAGGGTTGCCTTGACATGGGGGATTCACCGGTACCACGCCCTACCCGGGGGTGGTAGTGTTGGTGGTGATGTTGGTGATGATGTTGGGGGTGGTGTTGGTGTTGGTGGTGATGTTGGTGGTATTGGTGGTAGTGTTGGTGGTCATAGTGGTGTTGGTGGTGATGTTGGTGATAGTAATGTTGGTGGTGATGTCGGGGGTGGTGTCGGTGGTGATGTTGGTCGTGATGTTGGTGGTATTGGTAGTGGTGTTGGAGGTTTGTAGTGGGGATTCTGGTGGGGTTGTTGAAAGTGGTGTTGTTGTCGGTGGTGTTAATGATAGCTCACAGGGTGGGGTTGTTAGAGGAGCTGATGAATATGGTGCTGATGAAGGTGCTGCCTGTGATATTGTTGCTATTGGCTAGGCTGCAGATATCCACCCTCAGGCTATCCAATGTTCGAAATTCAATTCGCCCACCTCAGTACTCGAGGGATTTCTTCCACACGCCTCTCGTATCTCGTGCCTAGACTGCACAGTATGTGTTGCTTGTAGTAGATCGACGAGTTATTAATGTAGCGTTGATGGAGTGGTGACCTGTAAATGCATTCATTCATTCCAGTAGGGTTACTTTTATTTTTTTGATTATTATTATGAATAAATTTACTGCCTTCGGCGCGGGTGCGAAATACTTTTATTAAATTTAAATTTTTTTATCGAAATTCAGTTTTTTATACAGTTTAAGTTAGCTTTGATGTATTTCAATTTTATTTTTTACCGAAATCAATTTTATTTTCATTTTTTTTATTTCATCTGAAGTTTATTCTTCGTTTTCGCTTTTTACTCAAAATTCCCACACGTCACCCAAGACACCCACACGTCACCCAAGACACCCACACGTCACCCAAGACACCCACACGTCACCCAAGACACCCACACGTCACCCAAGACACCCACACGTCACCCACGACACCCAAGACACCTACACGTCACCCACGACACCCAAGACACCCACACGTCACCCAAGTCATCCACACGTCACCCAAGACACCCACACGTCACCCAAGTCATCCACACGTCACCCAAGAGACCCACACGTCACCCAAGTCATCCACACGTCACCCAAGACACCCACACGTCACCCAAGTCATCCACACGTCACCCAAGACACCCACACGTCACCCAAGTCATCCACACGTCACCCAAGAGACCCACACGTCACCCAAGTCATCCACACGTCACCCAAGACACCCACACGTCACCCAAGACACCCACACGTCACCCAAGTCATCCACACGTCACCCAAGAGACCCACACGTCACCCAAGTCATCCACACGTCACCCAAGACACCCACACGTCACCCAAGTCATCCACACGTCACCCAAGACACCCACACGTCACCCAAGTCATCCACACGTCACCCAAGTCATCCACACGTCACCCAAGAGACCCACACGTCACCCAAGAGACCCACACGTCACCCAAGTCATCCACACGTCACCCAAGACACCCACACGTCACCCAAGTCATCCACACGTCACCCAAGAGACCCACACGTCACCCAAGTCATCCACACGTCACCCAAGACACCCACACGTCACCCAAGACACCCACACGTCACCCAAGACACCCACACGTCACCCAAGTCATCCACACGTCACCCAAGACACCCACACGTCACCCAAGTCATCCACACGTCACCCAAGAGACCCACACGTCACCCAAGTCATCCACACGTCACCCAAGACACCTACACGTCACCCAAGTCATCCACACGTCACCCAAGAGACCCACACGTCACCCAAGTCATCCACACGTCACCCAAGACACCCACACGTCACCCAAGTCATCCACACGTCACCCAAGACACCCACACGTCACCCAAGTCATCCACACGTCACCCAAGACACCCACACGTCACCCAAGTCATCCACACGTCACCCAAGAGACCCACACGTCACCCAAGTCATCCACACGTCACCCAAGACACCCACACGTCACCCAAGTCATCCACACGTCACCCAAGAGACCCACACGTCACCCAAGACACCCACACGTCACCCAAGTCATCCACACATCACCCAAGAGACCCACACGTCCCCCAAGACACCCACACGTCACCCAAGTCATCCACACGTCACCCAAGAGACCCACACGTCACCCAAGACACCCACACGTCACCCAAGTCATCCACACGTCACCCAAGAGACCCACACGTCCCCCAAGACACCCACACGTCACCCAAGACACCCACACGTCACCCAAGACACCCACACGTCACCCAAGACACCCACACGTCACCCAAGACACCCACACGTCACCCAAGTCATCCACACGTCACCCAAGAGACCCACACGTCACCCAAGTCATCCACACGTCACCCAAGACACCCACACGTCACCCAAGTCATCCACACGTCACCCAAGACACCCACACGTCACCCAAGTCATCCACACGTCACCCAAGTCATCCACACGTCACCCAAGAGACCCACACGTCACCCAAGTCATCCACACGTCACCCAAGACACCCACACGTCACCCAAGTCATCCACACGTCACCCAAGAGACCCATACGTCACCCAAGTCATCCACACGTCACCCAAGACACCCACACGTCACCCAAGACACCCACACGTCACCCAAGACACCCACACGTCACCCAAGACACCCACACGTCACCCAAGTCATCCACACGTCACCCAAGACACCCACACGTCACCCAAGTCATCCACACGTCACCCAAGAGACCCACACGTCACCCAAGTCATCCACACGTCACCCAAGACACCCACACGTCACCCAAGTCATCCACACGTCACCCAAGAGACCCACACGTCACCCAAGTCATCCACACGTCACCCAAGACACCCACACGTCACCCAAGTCATCCACACGTCACCCAAGACACCCACACGTCACCCAAGTCATCCACACGTCACCCAAGACACCCACACGTCACCCAAGTCATCCACACGTCACCCAAGAGACCCACACGTCACCCAAGTCATCCACACGTCACCCAAGAGACCCACACGTCACCCAAGACACCCACACGTCACCCAAGTCATCCACACGTCACCCAAGAGACCCACACGTCACCCAAGACACCCATACGTCACCCAAGTCATCCACACATCACCCAAGAGACCCACACGTCCCCCAAGACACCCACACGTCACCCAAGTCATCCACACGTCACCCAAGAGACCCACACGTCACCCAAGACACCCACACGTCACCCAAGTCATCCACACGTCACCCAAGAGACCCACACGTCCCCCAAGACACCCACACGTCCCCCAAGACACCCACACGTCACCCAAGACACCCACACGTCACCCAAGACACCCACACGTCACCCAAGACACCCACACGTCACCCAAGACACCCACACGTCACCCAAGACACCCACACGTCACCCAAGACATCCACACGTCACCCAAGACACCCACACGTCACCCAAGACACCCACACGTCACCCAAGACACCCACACGTCACCCAAGACACCCACACGTCACCCAAGACACCCACACGTCACCCAAGAAACCCACACGTCACCCAAGACACCCACACGTCACCCAAGAGACCCACACGTCACCCACGACACCCACACGTCACCCACGACACCCAAGACATCCACACGTCACCCAAGACACCCACACGTCACCCACGACACCCAAGACACCCACACGTCACCCAAGTCACCCACACGTCACCCAAGTCACCCACACGTCACCCAAGAGACCCACACGTCACCCAAGACACCCACACGTCACCCAAGACACCCACACGTCACCCAAGACACCCACACGTCACCCAAGACACCCACACATCACCCAAGACACCCACACGTCACTTAAGACATCCACACGTCACCCAAGACACCCACACGTCACTCACGACACCCAAGACACCCACACGTCACCCAAGACACCCACACGTCACCCAAGATACCCACACGTCACCCACGACACCCACACGTCACCCAAGACACCCACACGTCACCCAAGACACCCACACGTCACCCAAGAAACCCACACGTCACCCAAGACACCCAGACGTCACCCAAGACACCCAGACGTCACCCAAGACACCCACACGTCACTCAAGACACCCACACGTCACCCAAGACACCCACACATCACCCAAAACACCCACACGTCACCCAAGACACCCAGACGTCACCCAAGACACCCACACGTCACCCAAGACACCCACACGTCACCCAAGACACCCACACGTCACCCAAGACACCCACACGTCACCCAAGACACCCAGACGTCACCCAAGACACCCAGACGTCACCCAAGACACCCAGACGTCACCCAAGACACCCACACGTCACCCAAGACACCCACACGTCACCCAAGACACCCACACGTCACCCAAGACACCCAGACGTCACCCAAGACACCCAGACGTCACCCAAGACACCCACACGTCACCCAAGACACCCACACGTCACCCAAGACACCCAGACGTCACCCAAGACACCCACACGTCACCCAAGACACCCACACGTCACCCAAGACACCCAGACGTCACCCAAGACACCCAGACGTCACCCAAGACACCCAGACGTCACCCAAGACACCCAGACGTCACCCAAGACACCCACACGTCACCCAAGACACCCACACGTCACCCAAGACACCCACACGTCACCCAAGACACCCAGACGTCACCCAAGACACCCAGACGTCACCCAAGACACCCAGACGTCACCCAAGACACCCAGACGTCACCCAAGACACCCACACGTCACCCAAGACACCCAGACGTCACCCAAGACACCCAGACGTCACCCAAGACACCCAGACGTCACCCAAGACACCCAGACGTCACCCAAGACACCCACACGTCACCCAAGACACCCACACGTCACCCAAGACACCCACACGTCACCCAAGACACCCAGACGTCACCCAAGACACCCAGACGTCACCCAAGACACCCAGACGTCACCCAAGACACCCACACGTCACCCAAGACACCCAGACGTCACCCAAGACACCCAGACGTCACCCAAGACACCCACACGTCACCCAATTTACGCGCTCGTTCCGTTCATCCATCACCCAGTTCGCAAGTCCATTTTTCTGCCTTCGTCGCTCTGCAGCTCAGGACCGTCAAGTTGAATTTCTCCCGCTAGGTCTTTTTGTGAGTTTGCGTTTATTGAAACTTGCAAAGTTCGACTAAAAACTCCGTTTTTTCATTATGTTTTTGAGGGTTGAAATTTTCCTATCACGGCTTGTGTGGTTTTAATATTTTCATAGAAAATCCAGAAATATTTAACCTAAGTTTTTTCAAAATTTCCTTGCATGTGGTGATCTTTCACTGCTGCCTTTCCTTATACACTGTGAAAGTTAACATGAAACAAACGCGTTCTCTGTGGTCTGGAGGCAAGAGACAACTGCCAACTGAAACGTAGTGTAATGTTCTGCACTGCTAATGTAAAGTGGAAGTAAACTGCACGAAAATGCACTCAAAGGCGTGGTTGACCGCGTGCTCGAGAATACAAGGGCAGGTTGACCGCGTACTAGAGAAAACAAAGGCAGGTAGACCGCGTGCTCAAGAATACAAAGGCAGGTTGACCGCGTACTCAAGAGTACAAAGGCGGGTTGACCGCATACTGAGGAATGCAAAGGCGGGTTGACGACGTACTAAAGAAAACAAAAGCTGGTTGACCGCCTGCTCATGAATACAAAGGCGGGTAGACCGCCTGCTCATGAATACAAAGGCGGGTTGACCGCGTACTAAAGAATACAAAGGCGGGTTGACCGCGTACTCAAGAATACAAAGGCGGGTTGACCGCGTACTAAAGAATACAAAGGCGGGTTGACCGCGTACTAATGAATACAAAGGCGGGTTGACCGCGTACTAAAGAATACAAAGGCGGGTTGACCGCGTACTAAAGAATACAAAGGCGGGTTGACCGCGTACTAAAGAATACAAAGGCGGGTTGACCGCGTACTAAAGAATACAAAGACAGGTTGACAGCGTACTCAAGAATACAAAGGCGGGCTGATCGCGTACTCAAGAATACAAAGGCAGGTTGGCCGCGTTCTCGAGAAAAATGAAGGCAGGTAGAACGCGTGGTCGAGAATAAAAAGGCGGGTTGACTGTGTGTTCAAGAATACAAAGGCGGATTGACCGCGTACTCAAGAATACAAAAGCGGGTTGACCGCTTTCTCGAGAATACAAAGGCGGGTTGACCGCGTGTTCAAGAAAACAAAGGCAGGTAGAAAGCGCGCTCGAGAATACAAAGGCAGGTTGACCGCGTACTAGAGAAAACAAAGGCAGGTAGACCGCGCGTCGATAATACAAAATCGGTTTGACCGCGTACTCAAGAACACAAAGACAGGTAGACAGGCTGCTCGATAATACAAAAGCAGTTTGACCGCGTGCTCAAGAATATAAAGGCTGGTTAACCGCGTATTAAAAAATACAAAGGCGGGTTGACAGTGTACTCACGCATACATAGGCGGGTTGACCGCGTACTTGAAAATACAAAGGCAGGTAGACCGCGTACTCGATAATACAAAGGCGGGTTGACGGCGTACTCAAAAAGACAAAGGCAAGTTGACAGCGTTTTCGAGAATACTAAGGCAGGTTGACCGCGTACTCGAGAAAACAAAGGCAGGTAGACCGCGCGCTCGAGAATACAAAGTCAGGTAGACCGCGTACTCAAGAATACAAAGGCAGTTTGACCACGTCCTCAAAAATACAAAGGCAGGTAGACCGCGTACTAAAGAATACAAAGGCAGGTAGACCGCGTACTAAAGAATACAAAGGCGGGTTGACTGCGTACTCGAGAATACAAAGGCAAGTTGACCTCGTACTCGAGAATGCAAAGGCGGATTGACAGCGTACTCAAGAATACAAAGGCGGATTGACCGCGTACTCAAGAATACAAAGGCGGATTGACCGCGTACTCAAGAATACAAAGGCGGATTGACCGCGTACTAAAGAATACAAAGGCGGATTGACCGCGTACTCATTAATACAAAGGCGGTTCGACCGCGTACTAGAGAATACAAATGCGGGTTGACCGCGTACTATAGAATACAAAGTCGGGTTGACCGCGTACTAAAATATACAAAGGCGGGTTGACCGCGTACTAAAGAATAAAAAGGCGGGTTGACCGCGTATTCAAGAATACAAAGGCTGGTTGACCGCGTACTAAAAAATACAAAGGCGGGTTGACCGCGTACTAAAGAATACAAAGGCGGGTTGACCGCGTACTAAAGAATACAAAGGCGGGTTGACCGCGTACTAAAAAATACAAAGGCGGGGTGGCCGCGTGATCGAGAATACAAAGGCGGATTGACCGCGTGCTCGAGAAAACAAGGGCAGGTTGACCTCGTACTAGAGAATACAAAGGCAGGTTGACCGCGTACTAGAGAAAACAACGGGAGGTTGACCGCGTGCTCGAGAAAACAACGGGAGGTTGACCGCGTGCTCGAGAATACAAAGGCAGGTTGACCGCGTACTCGAGAAAACAAAGGCAGGAAGACCACGCGCTCGAGAATACAAAGGCAGTTTGACCGCGTGCTCCAGAACACAAAGGCAGGTTGACCGTGTACTCGATAAAACAAAGACAGGTAGACCGCGCGCTCCATAATACAAAAGCAGTTTGACCACGTTTTCAAGAATACAATGGCAGGTAGACTGCGTGCTCGATAATACAAAGGCGAGTTGACTGCGTTCTCGAGAATACAAAGGCCGGTAGACCGCGTGCTTGATAATACAAAGGCGGGTTGACCGCTTGCTCAAGAATACAAAGGCAGTTTGACCGCGTCCTCCAAAATGCAAAGGCAGGTAGATCGCGTGCTCGAGTATACAAAGGCGGGTTGACCGCGTACTCAAGAATACAAAGGCGCGTTGACCGCGTACTAAAGATTACACAGGCGGATTGACCGCGTACTCGAGAATACAAAGGCGGGCTGATCGCGTGCTGAAGATTACAAAGACAGGTTGACCGCGTACTCAAGAATACAAAGGCGGGCTGATCGCGTACTCAAGAATACAAAGGCAGGTTGACCGCGTTCTCGAGAAAAATGAAGGCAGGTAGAACGCGTGGTCGAGAATAAAAAGGCGGGTTGACTGTGTGTTCAAGAATACAAAGGCGGGTTGACTGCGAACTAAAGAATATAAAGGCGGGTTGACCGCGTACTCAAGAATACAACGGCAAGTTGTCCGCGCGCTCGAGAATACAAAGGCAGGTTGACCGCGTACTCAAAAATACAAAGGCAAGTTGACCGCGTACTCACGAATACAAAGGCGGATTGACCGCGCACTCAAGAATACAAAGGCGGATTGACCATGTACTCAAGAATACAAAAGCGGGTTGACCGCTTTCTCGAGAATACAAAGGCGGGCTGACCGCGTGTTCAAGAATACAAAGGCGGATTGACCGCGACTTAAAGAATACAAAGGCGGGTTGACCGCGTAATCAAAAATACTAAGGCAAGTTGACCGCGTGCTCGAGAATACAAAGTCAGGTAGACCGCGTACTGAAGAATACAAAGGCAGTTTGACCGCGTCCTCAAAAATACAAAGGCAGGTAGACCGTGAGCTCGAGAATACAAAGGCGGGTTGACCGCGTACTAAAGAATACAAAGGCGGGTTGACTGCGTACTCATGAATACAAAGGCGGAGTGACCTCGTGCTCGAGAATACATAGGCGGATTGACCGCATGCTGAAGAATACAAAGGCAGGTTGACCGCGTGCTCGAGAATACAAAGGCAGTTTGACCGCGTCCTCAAAAATACAAAGGCAGGTAGACCGTGAGCTCGAGAATACAAAGGCGGGTTGACCGCGTACTAAAGAATACAAAGGCGGGTTGACTGCGGACTCATGAATACAACGGCGGGGTGACCTCGTGCTCGAGAATACATAGGCGGATTGACCGCATGCTGAAGAATACAAAGGCAGGTTGACCGCGTGCTCGAGAATACAAAGGCAGGTTGACCGCGTACTAGAGAAAACAAAGGCAGGTAGACCGCGCGTCGATAATACAAAATCGGTTTGACCGCGTGCTCGAGAATACAAAGGCAGGTTGACCGCGTACTAGAGAAAACAAGGGCAGGTAGACCGTGCGTCGATAATACAAAATCGGTTTGACCGCGTGCTCGAGAATACAAAGGCAGGTTGACCGCGTACTAGAGAAAACAAAGGCAGGTAGACCGCGCGTCGATAATACAAAATCGGTTTGACCGCGTACTCAAGAACACAAAGACAGGTAGACAGGCTGCTCGATAATACAAAAGCAGTTTGACCGCGTGCTCAAGAATATAAAGGCTGGTTAACCGCGTATTAAAAAATACAAAGGCGGGTTGACAGTGTACTCACGCATACATAGGCGGGTTGACCGCGTACTTGAAAATACAAAGGCAGGTAGACCGCGTATTCGATAATACAAAGGCGGGTTGACGGCGTGCTCAAAAAGACAAAGGCAAGTTGACAGCGTTTTCGAGAATACTAAGGCAGGTTGACCGCGTACTCGAGAAAACAAAGGCAGGTAGACCGCGCGCTCGGGAATACAAAGTCAGGTAGACCGCGTACTCAAGAATACAAAGGCAGTTTGACCACGTCCTCAAAAATACAAAGGCAGGTAGACCGCGTACTAAAGAATACAAAGGCGGGTTGACTGCGTACTCGAGAATACAAAGGCAAGTTGACCTCGTACTCGAGAATGCAAAGGCGGATTGACCGTGTACTCAAGAATACAAAGGCGGATTGACCGCGTACTCAAGAATACAAAGGCGGATTGACCGCGTACTAAAGAATACAAAGGCGGATTGACCGCGTACTCATTAATACAAAGGCGGTTCGACCGCGTACTAGAGAATACAAATGCGGGTTGACCGCGTACTATAGAATACAAAGTCGGGTTGACCGCGTACTAAAATATACAAAGGCGGGTTGACCGCGTACTAAAGAATAAAAAGGCGGGTTGACCGCGTATTCAAGAATACAAAGGCTGGTTGACCGCGTACTAGAGAATACAAATGCGGGTTGACCGCGTACTATAGAATACAAAGTCGGGTTGACCGCGTACTAAAATATACAAAGGCGGGTTGACCGCGTACTAAAGAATAAAAAGGCGGGTTGACCGCGTATTCAAGAATACAAAGGCTGGTTGACCGCGTACTCAAGAATACAAAGGCGGGCTGACCACGTGCTCAAGAATACAAAGGCAGGTTGACCGCGTACTAAAAAATACAAAGGCGGGTTGACCGCGTACTAAAGAATACAAAGGCGGGTTGACCGCGTACTAAAGAATACAAAGGCGGGTTGACCGCGTACTAAAGAATACAAAAGCGGGTTGACAGCGTGTTGAAGAATACGAAGGCGGGTTGACCGCGTACTAAAGAATACAAAAGCGGGTTGACAGCGTATTGAAGAATACGAAGGCGGGCTGACCACGTGCTCAAGGATACAATGGCGGGTTGACAGCGTTTGAAAGAATACAAAGGCGGGTTGACCGCGTACTCAAGAATACAAAGGCGGGCTGACCACGTGCTCAAGAATACAAAGGCAGGTTGACCGCGTACTAAAGAATACAAAGGCGGGTTGACCGCGTACTAAAGAATACAAAGGCGGGTTGACCGCGTACTAAAGAATACAAAGGCGGGATGACCGCGTACTAAAGAATACAAAGGCGGGTTGACCGCGTGCTAAAGAATACAAAGGCGGGTTGACCGCGTACTAAAGAATACAAAGGCGGGTTGACCGCGTACTAAAGAATACAAAGGCGGGTTGACCGCGTACTAAAGAATACAAAAGCGGGTTGACAGCGTATTGAAGAATACGAAGGCGGGTTGACCGCGTACTCAAGAATACAAAGGCAGTTTGACAGCGTGTTCGATAGCACAAAGGCGGGTTGACCGCGTGCTCGAGAATACAAAGGCAGTTTGACCGGGTCCTCAAAAATACAAAAGCAGGTAGACCGCGAGCTCGAGAATACGAAGGCGGGTTGCCCGCGCACTCAAGAATACAAAGGCGGGTTAACCGCGTACTAAAGAATACAAAGGCGGGTTGACCGCGTACTAAAGAATACAAAGGCGGGTTGACCGCGTACTAAAAAATACAAAGGCGGGGTGGCCGCGTGATCGAGAATACAAAGGCGGATTGACCGCGTGCTCGAGAATACAAGGGCAGGTTGACCTCGTACTAGAGAATACAAAGGCAGGTTGACCGCGTACTAGAGAAAACAACGGGAAGTTGACCGCGTGCTCGAGAATACAAAGGCAGGTTGACCGCGTACTCGAGAAAACAAAGGCAGGAAGACCACGCGCTCGAGAATACAAAGGCAGTTTGACCGCGTGCTCCAGAACACAAAGGCAGGTTGACCGTGTACTCGATAAAACAAAGACAGGTAGACCGCGCGCTCCATAATACAAAAGCAGTTTGACCGCGTTTTCAAGAATACAATGGCAGGTAGACTGCGTGCTGGATAATACAAAGGCGAGTTGACTGCGTTCTCGAGAATACAAAGGCCGGTAGACCGCGTGCTTGATAATACAAAGGCGGGTTGACCGCTTGCTCAAGAATACAAAGGCGCGTTGACCGCGTAATAAAGATTACACAGGCGGATTGACCGCGTACTCGAGAATACAAAGGCGGGCTGATCGCGTGCTGAAGATTACAAAGACAGGTTGACCGCGTACTCAAAAATACAAAGGCGGGCTGATCGCGTACTCAAGAATACAAAGGCAGGTTGACCGCGTTCTCGAGAAAAATGAAGGCAGGTAGAACGCGTGGTCGAGAATAAAAAGGCGGGTTGACTGTGTGTTCAAGAATACAAAGGCGGGTTGACTGCGAACTAAAGAATATAAAGGCGGGTTCACCGCGTACTCAAGAATACAACGGCAAGTTGTCCGCGCGCTCGAGAATACAAAGGCAGGTTGACCGCGTACTCAAAAATACAAAGGCAAGTTGACCGCGTACTCACGAATACAAAGGCGGATTGACCGCGCACTCAAGAATACAAAGGCGGATTGACCGCGTACTCAAGAATACAAAAGCGGGTTGACCGCTTTCTCGAGAATACAAAGGCGGGCTGACCGCGTGTTCAAGAATACAAAGGCGGATTGACCGCGACTTAAAGAATACAAAGGCGGGTTGACCGCGTAATCAAAAATACTAAGGCAAGTTGACCGCGTGCTCGAGAATACAAAGTCAGGTAGACCGCGCACTGAAGAATACAAAGGCAGTTTGACCGCGTCCTCAAAAATACAAAGGCAGGTAGACCGTGAGCTCGAGAATACAAAGGCGGGTTGACCGCGTACTAAAGAATACAAAGGCGGGTTGACTGCGGACTCATGAATACAAAGGCGGGGTGACCTCGTGCTCGAGAATACATAGGCGGATTGACCGCATGCTGAAGAATACATAGGCAGGTTGACCGCGTGCTCGAGAATACAAAGGCAGGTAGACCGCGCGTCGATAATACAAAATCGGGTTGACCGCGTGCTCGAGAATACAAAGGCAGGTTGACCGCGTACTAGAGAAAACAAAGGCAGGTAGGCCGCGCGTCGATAATATAAAATCGGTTTGACCGCGTACTCAAGAACACAAAGACAGGTAGACAGGCTGCTCGATAATACAAAAGCAGTTTGACCGCGTGCTCAAGAATATAAAGGCTGGTTAACCGCGTATTAAAAAATACAAAGGCGGGTTGACAGTGTACTCACGCATACATAGGCGGGTTGACCGCGTACTTGAAAATACAAAGGCAGGTAGACCGCGTACTCGATAATAAAAAGGCGGGTTGACGGCGTACTCAAAAAGACAAAGGCAAGTTGACAGCGTTTTCGAGAATACTAAGGCAGGTTGACCGCGTACTCGAGAAAACAAAGGCAGGTAGACCGCGCGCTCGAGAATACAAAGTCAGGTAGACCGCGTACTCAAGAATACAAAGGCAGTTTGACCACGTCCTCAAAAATACAAAGGCAGGTAGACCGCGTACTAAAGAATACAAAGGCAGGTAGACCGCGTACTAAAGAATACAAAGGCGGGTTGACTGCGTACTCGAGAATACAAAGGCAAGTTGACCTCGTACTCGAGAATGCAAAGGCGGATTGACCGCGTACTCAAGAATACAAAGGCGGATTGACCGCGTACTCAAGAATACAAAGGCGGATTGACCGCGTACTCAAGAATACAAAGGCGGATTGACCGCGTACTAAAGAATACAAAGGCGGATTGACCGCGTACTCATTAATACAAAGGCGGTTCGACCGCGTACTAGAGAATACAAATGCTGGTTGACCGCGTACTATAGAATACAAAGTCGGGTTGACCGCGTACTAAAATATACAAAGGCGAATGACCGCGTACTAAAGAATAAAAAGGCGGGTTGACCGCGTATTCAAGAATACAAAGGCTGGTTGATCGCGTACTCAAGAATACAAAGGCGGGCTGACCACGTGCTCAAGAATACAAAGGCAGGTTGACCGCGTACTAAAAAATACAAAGCCGTTTTGACCGCGTACTAAAGAATACAAAGGCGGGTTGACCGCGTACTAAAGAATACAAAGGCGGGTTGACCGCGTACTAAAGAATACAAAAGCGGGTTGACAGCGTGTTGAAGAATACGAAGGCGGGTTGACCGCGTACTAAAGAATACAAAAGCGGGTTGACAGCGTATTGAAGAATACGAAGGCGGGCTGACCACGTGCTCAAGCATACAATGGCGGGTTGACAGCGTTTGAAAGAATACAAAGGCGGGTTGACCGCGTACTCAAGAATACAAAGGCGGGCTGACCACGTGCTCAAGAATACGAAGGCAGGTTGACCGCGTACTAAAGAATACAAAGGCGGGTTGACCGCGTACTAAAGAATACAAAGGCGGGTTGACCGCGTACTAAAGAATACAAAGGCGGGTTGACCGCGTACTAAAGAATACAAAGGCGGGTGGACCGCGTGCTAAAGAATACAAAGGCGGGTTGACCGCGTACTAAAGAATACAAAGGCGGGTTGACCGCGTACTAAAGAATACAAAGGCGGGTTGACCGCGTACTAAAGAATACAAAAGCGGGTTGACAGCGTATTGAAGAATACGAAGGCGGGTTGACCGCGTACTCAAGAATACAAAGGCAGTTTGACAGCGTGTTCGATAGCACAAAGGCGAGTTGACTGCGTGCTCGAGAAAACAATGGCCGGTAGACCGCGTGCTTGCTAATACAAAAGGCGGGTTGACCGCGTGCTCGAGAATACAAAGGCAGTTTGACCGCGTGCTCCAGAACACAAAGGCAGGTTGACCGTGTACTCGATAAAACAAAGACAGGTAGACCGCGCGCTCCATAATACAAAAGCAGTTTGACCGCGTTTTCAAGAATACAATGGCAGGTAGACTGCGTGCTCGATAATACAAAGGCGAGTTGACTGCGTTCTCGAGAATACAAAGGCCGGTAGACCGCGTGCTTGATAATACAAAGGCGGGTTGACCGCTTGCTCAAGAATACAAAGGCAGTTTGACCGCGTCCTCCAAAATGCAAAGGCAGGTAGATCGCGTGCTCGAGTATACAAAGGCGGGTTGACCGCGTACTCAAGAATACAAAGGCGCGTTGACCGCGTACTAAAGATTACACAGGCGGATTGACCGCGTACTCGAGAATACAAAGGCGGGCTGATCGCGTGCTGAAGACTACAAAGACAGGTTGACCGCGTACTCAAGAATACAAAGGCGGGCTGATCGCGTACTCAAGAATACAAAGGCAGGTTGACCGCGTTCTCGAGAAAAATGAAGGCAGGTAGAACGCGTGGTCGAGAATAAAAAGGCGGGTTGACTGTGTGTTCAAGAATACAAAGGCGGGTTGACTGCGAACTAAAGAATATAAAGGCGGGTTGACCGCGTACTCAAGAATACAACGGCAAGTTGTCCGCGCGCTCGAGAATAGAAAGGCAGGTTGACCGCGTACTCAAAAATACAAAGGCAAGTTGACCGCGTACTCACGAATACAAAGGAGGATTGACCGCGCACTCAAGAATACAAAGGCGGATTGACCGCGTACTCAAGAATACAAAAGCGGGTTGACCGCTTTCTCGAGAATACAAAGGCGGGCTGACCGCGTGTTCAAGAATACAAAGGCGGATTGACCGCGACTTAAAGAATACAAAGGGGGGTTGACCGCGTAATCAAAAATACTAAGGCAAGTTGACCGCGTGCTCGAGAATACAAAGTCAGGTAGACCGCGTACCGAAGAATACAAAGGCAGTTTGACCGCGTCCTCAAAAATACAAAGGCAGGTAGACCGTGAGCTCGAGAAAACAAAGGCGGGTTGACCGCGTACTAAAGAATACAAAGGCGGGTTGACTGCGTACTCATGAATACAAAGGCGGAGTGACCTCGTGCTCGAGAATACATAGGCGGATTGACCGCATGCTGAAGAATACAAAGGCAGGTTGACCGCGTGCTCGAGAATACAAAGGCAGTTTGACCGCGTCCTCAAAAATACAAAGGCAGGTAGACCGTGAGCTCGAGAATACAAAGGCGGGTTGACCGCGTACTAAAGAATACAAAGGCGGGTTGACTGCGGACTCATGAATACAACGGCGGGGTGACCTCGTGCTCGAGAATACATAGGCGGATTGACCGCATGCTGAAGAATACAAAGGCAGGTTGACCGCGTGCTCGAGAATACAAAGGCAGGTTGACCGCGTACTAGAGAAAACAAAGGCAGGTAGACCGCGCGTCGATAATACAAAATCGGTTTGACCGCGTACTCAAGAACACAAAGACAGGTAGACAGGCTGCTCGATAATACAAAAGCAGTTTGACCGCGTGCTCAAGAATATAAAGGCTGGTTAACCGCGTATTAAAAAATACAAAGGCGGGTTGACAGTGTACTCACGCATACATAGGCGGGTTGACCGCGTACTTGAAAATACAAAGGCAGGTAGACCGCGTACTCGATAATACAAAGGCGGGTTGACGGCGTACTCAAAAAGACAAAGGCGAGTTGACAGCGTTTTCGAGAATACTAAGGCAGGTTGACCGCGTACTCGAGAAAACAAAGGCAGGTAGACCGCGCGCTCGAGAATACAAAGTCAGGTAGACCGCGTACTCAAGAATACAAAGGCAGTTTGACCACGTCCTCAAAAATACAAAGGCAGGTAGACCGCGTACTAAAGAATACAAAGGCAGGTAGACCGCGTACTAAAGAATACAAAGGCGGGTTGACTGCGTACTCGAGAATACAAAGGCAAGTTGACCTCGTACTCGAGAATGCAAAGGCGGATTGACCGCGTACTCAAGAATACAAAGGCGGATTGACCGCGTACTCAAGAATACAAAGGCGGATTGACCGCGTACTCAAGAATACAAAGGCGGATTGACCGCGTACTAAAGAATACAAAGGCGGATTGACCGCGTACTCATTAATACAAAGGCGGTTCGACCGCGTACTAGAGAATACAAATGCGGGTTGACTGCGTACTACAGAATACAAAGTCGGGTTGACCGCGTACTAAAATATACAAAGGCGGGTTGACCGCGTACTAAAGAATAAAAAGGCGGGTTGACCGCGTATTCAAGAATACAAAGGCTGGTTGACCGCGTACTCAAGAATACAAAGGCGGGCTGACCACGTGCTCAAGAATACAAAGGCAGGTTGACCGCGTACTAAAAAATACAAAGGCGGGTTGACCGCGTACTAAAGAATACAAAGGCGGGTTGACCGCGTACTAAAGAATACAAAGGCGGGTTGACCGCGTACTAAAGAATACAAAAGCGGGTTGACAGCGTGTTGAAGAATACGAAGGCGGGTTGACCGCGTACTAAAGAATACAAAAGCGGGTTGACAGCGTATTGAAGAATACGAAGGCGGGCTGACCACGTGCTCAAGGATACAATGGCGGGTTGACAGCGTTTGAAAGAATACAAAGGCGGGTTGACCGCGTACTCAAGAATACAAAGGCGGGCTGACCACGTGCTCAAGAATACAAAGGCAGGTTGACCGCGTACTAAAGAATACAAAGGCGGGTTGACCGCGTACTAAAGAAAACAAAGGCGGGTTGACCGCGTACTAAAGAATACAAAGGCGGGATGACCGCGTACTAAAGAATACAAAGGCGGGTTGACCGCGTGCTAAAGAATACAAAGGCGGGTTGACCGCGTACTAAAGAATACAAAGGCGGGTTGACCGCGTACTAAAGAATACAAAGGCGGGTTGACCGCGTACTAAAGAATACAAAAGCGGGTTGACAGCGTACTCAAGAATACAAAGCAGGTTGACAGCGTGTTCGATAGCACAAAGGCGGGTTGACCGCGTGCTCGAGAATACAAAGGCAGTTTGACCGGGTCCTCAAAAATACAAAAGCAGGTAGACCGCGAGCTCGAGAATACGAAGGCGGGTTGCCCGCGCACTCAAGAATACAAAGGCGGGTTAACCGCGTACTAAAGAATACAAAGGCGGGTTGACCGCGTACTAAAGAATACAAAGGCGGGTTGACCGCGTACTAAAAAATACAAAGGCGGGGTGGCCGCGTGATCGAGAATACAAAGGCGGATTGACCGCGTGCTCGAGAATACAAGGGCAGGTTGACCTCGTACTAGAGAATACAAAGGCAGGTTGACCGCGTACTAGAGAAAACAACGGGAAGTTGACCGCGTGCTCGAGAATACAAAGGCAGGTTGACCGCGTACTCGAGAAAACAAAGGCAGGAAGACCACGCGCTCGAGAATACAAAGGCAGTTTGACCGCGTGCTCCAGAACACAAAGGCAGGTTGACCGTGTACTCGATAAAACAAAGACAGGTAGACCGCGCGCTCCATAATACAAAAGCAGTTTGACCGCGTTTTCAAGAATACAATGGCAGGTAGACTGCGTGCTGGATAATACAAAGGCGAGTTGACTGCGTTCTCGAGAATACAAAGGCCGGTAGACCGCGTGCTTGATAATACAAAGGCGGGTTGACCGCTTGCTCAAGAATACAAAGGCAGTTTGACCGCGTCCTCCAAAATGCAAAGGCAGGTAGATCGCGTGCTCGAGTATACAAAGGCGCGTTGACCGCGTACTCAAGAATACAAAGGCGCGTTGACCGCGTACTAAAGATTACACAGGCGGATTGACCGCGTACTCGAGAATACAAAGGCGGGCTGATCGCGTGCTGAAGATTACAAAGACAGGTTGACCGCGTACTCAAAAATACAAAGGCGGGCTGATCGCGTACTCAAGAATACAAAGGCAGGTTGACCGCGTTCTCGAGAAAAATGAAGGCAGGTAGAACGCGTGGTCGAGAATAAAAAGGCGGGTTGACTGTGTGTTCAAGAATACAAAGGCGGGTTGACTGCGAACTAAAGAATATAAAGGCGGGTTCACCGCGTACTCAAGAATACAACGGCAAGTTGTCCGCGCGCTCGAGAATACAAAGGCAGGTTGACCGCGTACTCAAAAATACAAAGGCAAGTTGACCGCGTACTCACGAATACAAAGGCGGATTGACCGCGCACTCAAGAATACAAAGGCGGATTGACCGCGTACTCAAGAATACAAAAGCGGGTTGACCGCTTTCTCGAGAATACAAAGGCGGGCTGACCGCGTGTTCAAGAATACAAAGGCGGATTGACCGCGACTTAAAGAATACAAAGGCGGGTTGACCGCGTAATCAAAAATACTAAGGCAAGTTGACCGCGTGCTCGAGAATACAAAGTCAGGTAGACCGCGCACTGAAGAATACAAAGGCAGTTTGACCGCGTCCTCAAAAATACAAAGGCAGGTAGACCGTGAGCTCGAGAATACAAAGGCGGGTTGACCGCGTACTAAAGAATACAAAGGCGGGTTGACTGCGGACTCATGAATACAAAGGCGGGGTGACCTCGTGCTCGAGAATACATAGGCGGATTGACCGCATGCTGAAGAATACATAGGCAGGTTGACCGCGTGCTCGAGAATACAAAGGCAGGTAGACCGCGCGTCGATAATACAAAATCGGGTTGACCGCGTGCTCGAGAATACAAAGGCAGGTTGACCGCGTACTAGAGAAAACAAAGGCAGGTAGGCCGCGCGTCGATAATACAAAATCGGTTTGACCGCGTACTCAAGAACACAAAGACAGGTAGACAGGCTGCTCGATAATACAAAAGCAGTTTGACCGCGTGCTCAAGAATATAAAGGCTGGTTAACCGCGTATTAAAAAATACAAAGGCGGGTTGACAGTGTACTCACGCATACATAGGCGGGTTGACCGCGTACTTGAAAATACAAAGGCAGGTAGACCGCGTACTCGATAATAAAAAGGCGGGTTGACGGCGTACTCAAAAAGACAAAGGCAAGTTGACAGCGTTTTCGAGAATACTAAGGCAGGTTGACCGCGTACTCGAGAAAACAAAGGCAGGTAGACCGCGCGCTCGAGAATACAAAGTCAGGTAGACCGCGTACTCAAGAATACAAAGGCAGTTTGACCACGTCCTCAAAAATACAAAGGCAGGTAGACCGCGTACTAAAGAATACAAAGGCAGGTAGACCGCGTACTAAAGAATACAAAGGCGGGTTGACTGCGTACTCGAGAATACAAAGGCAAGTTGACCTCGTACTCGAGAATGCAAAGGCGGATTGACCGCGTACTCAAGAATACAAAGGCGGATTGACCGCGTACTCAAGAATACAAAGGCGGATTGACCGCGTACTCAAGAATACAAAGGCGGATTGACCGCGTACTAAAGAATACAAAGGCGGATTGACCGCGTACTCATTAATACAAAGGCGGTTCGACCGCGTACTAGAGAATACAAATGCTGGTTGACCGCGTACTATAGAATACAAAGTCGGGTTGACCGCGTACTAAAATATACAAAGGCGAATGACCGCGTACTAAAGAATAAAAAGGCGGGTTGACCGCGTATTCAAGAATACAAAGGCTGGTTGATCGCGTACTCAAGAATACAAAGGCGGGCTGACCACGTGCTCAAGAATACAAAGGCAGGTTGACCGCGTACTAAAAAATACAAAGCCGTTTTGACCGCGTACTAAAGAATACAAAGGCGGGTTGACCGCGTACTAAAGAATACAAAGGCGGGTTGACCGCGTACTAAAGAATACAAAAGCGGGTTGACAGCGTGTTGAAGAATACGAAGGCGGGTTGACCGCGTACTAAAGAATACAAAAGCGGGTTGACAGCGTATTGAAGAATACGAAGGCGGGCTGACCACGTGCTCAAGGATACAATGGCGGGTTGACAGCGTTTGAAAGAATACAAAGGCGGGTTGACCGCGTACTCAAGAATACAAAGGCGGGCTGACCACGTGCTCAAGAATACGAAGGCAGGTTGACCGCGTACTAAAGAATACAAAGGCGGGTTGACCGCGTACTAAAGAATACAAAGGCGGGTTGACCGCGTACTAAAGAATACAAAGGCGGGTTGACCGCGTACTAAAGAATACAAAGGCGGGTGGACCGCGTGCTAAAGAATACAAAGGCGGGTTGACCGCGTACTAAAGAATACAAAGGCGGGTTGACCGCGTACTAAAGAATACAAAGGCGGGTTGACCGCGTACTAAAGAATACAAAAGCGGGTTGACAGCGTATTGAAGAATACGAAGGCGGGTTGACCGCGTACTCAAGAATACAAAGGCAGTTTGACAGCGTGTTCGATAGCACAAAGGCGAGTTGACTGCGTGCTCGAGAAAACAATGGCCGGTAGACCGCGTGCTTGCTAATACAAAAGGCGGGTTGACCGCGTGCTCGAGAATACAAAGGCAGTTTGACCGCGTGCTCCAGAACACAAAGGCAGGTTGACCGTGTACTCGATAAAACAAAGACAGGTAGACCGCGCGCTCCATAATACAAAAGCAGTTTGACCGCGTTTTCAAGAATACAATGGCAGGTAGACTGCGTGCTCGATAATACAAAGGCGAGTTGACTGCGTTCTCGAGAATACAAAGGCCGGTAGACCGCGTGCTTGATAATACAAAGGCGGGTTGACCGCTTGCTCAAGAATACAAAGGCAGTTTGACCGCGTCCTCCAAAATTCAACGGCAGGTAGATCGCGTGCTCGAGTATACAAAGGCGGGTTGACCGCGTACTCAAGAATACAAAGACGCGTTGACCGCGTACTAAAGATTACACAGGCGGATTGACCGCGTACTCGAGAATACAAAGGCGGGCTGATCGCGTGCTGAAGACTACAAAGACAGGTTGACCGCGTACTCAAGAATACAAAGGCGGGCTGATCGCGTACTCAAGAATACAAAGGCAGGTTGACCGCGTTCTCTAGAAAAATGAAGGCAGGTAGAACGCGTGGTCGAGAATAAAAAGGCGGGTTGACTGTGTGTTCAAGAATACAAAGGCGGGTTGACTGCGAACTAAAGAATATAAAGGCGGGTTGACCGCGTACTCAAGAATACAACGGCAAGTTGTCCGCGCGCTCGAGAATAGAAAGGCAGGTTGACCGCGTACTCAAAAATACAAAGGCAAGTTGACCGCGTACTCACGAATACAAAGGAGGATTGACCGCGCACTCAAGAATACAAAGGCGGATTGACCGCGTACTCAAGAATACAAAAGCGGGTTGACCGCTTTCTCGAGAATACAAAGGCGGGCTGACCGCGTGTTCAAGAATACAAAGGCGGATTGACCGCGACTTAAAGAATACAAAGGGGGGTTGACCGCGTAATCAAAAATACTAAGGCAAGTTGACCGCGTGCTCGAGAATACAAAGTCAGGTAGACCGCGTACCGAAGAATACAAAGGCAGTTTGACCGCGTCCTCAAAAATACAAAGGCAGGTAGACCGTGAGCTCGAGAAAACAAAGGCGGGTTGACCGCGTACTAAAGAATACAAAGGCGGGTTGACTGCGTACTCATGAATACAAAGGCGGAGTGACCTCGTGCTCGAGAATACATAGGCGGATTGACCGCATGCTGAAGAATACAAAGGCAGGTTGACCGCGTGCTCGAGAATACAAAGGCAGTTTGACCGCGTCCTCAAAAATACAAAGGCAGGTAGACCGTGAGCTCGAGAATACAAAGGCGGGTTGACCGCGTACTAAAGAATACAAAGGCGGGTTGACTGCGGACTCATGAATACAACGGCGGGGTGACCTCGTGCTCGAGAATACATAGGCGGATTGACCGCATGCTGATGAATACAAAGGCAGGTTGACCGCGTGCTCGAGAATACAAAGGCAGGTTGACCGCGTACTAGAGAAAACAAAGGCAGGTAGACCGCGCGTCGATAATGCAAAATCGGTTTGACCGCGTACTCAAGAACACAAAGACAGGTAGACAGGCTGCTCGATAATACAAAAGCAGTTTGACCGCGTGCTCAAGAATATAAAGGCTGGTTAACCGCGTATTAAAAAATACAAAGGCGGGTTGACAGTGTACTCACGCATACATAGGCGGGTTGACCGCGTACTTGAAAATACAAAGGCAGGTAGACCGCGTACTCGATAATACAAAGGCGGGTTGACGGCGTACTCAAAAAGACAAAGGCAAGTTGACAGCGTTTTCGAGAATACTAAGGCAGGTTGACCGCGTACTCGAGAAAACAAAGGCAGGTAGACCGCGCGCTAGAGAATACAAAGTCAGGTAGACCGCGTACTCAAGAATACAAAGGCAGTTTGACCACGTCCTCAAAAATACAAAGGCAGGTAGACCGCGTACTAAAGAATACAAAGGCAGGTAGACCGCGTACTAAAGAATACAAAGGCGGGTTGACTGCGTACTCGAGAATACAAAGGCAAGTTGACCTCGTACTCGAGAATGCAAAGGCGGATTGACCGCGTACTCAAGAATACAAAGGCGGATTGACCGCGTACTCAAGAATACAAAGGCGGATTGACCGCGTACTCAAGAATACAAAGGCGGATTGACCGCGTACTAAAGAATACAAAGGCGGATTGACCGCGTACTCATTAATACAAAGGCGGTTCGACCGCGTACTAGAGAATACAAATGCGGGTTGACCGCGTACTACAGAATACAAAGTCGGGTTGACCGCGTACTAAAATATACAAAGGCGGGTTGACCGCGTACTAAAGAATAAAAAGGCGGGTTGACCGCGTATTCAAGAATACAAAGGCTGGTTGACCGCGTACTCAAGAATACAAAGGCGGGCTGACCACGTGCTCAAGAATACAAAGGCAGGTTGACCGCGTACTAAAAAATACAAAGGCGGGTTGACCGCGTACTAAAGAATACAAAGGCGGGTTGACCGCGTACTAAAGAATACAAAGGCGGGTTGACCGCGTACTAAAGAATACAAAAGCGGGTTGACAGCGTGTTGAAGAATACGAAGGCGGGTTGACCGCGTACTAAAGAATACAAAAGCGGGTTGACAGCGTATTGAAGAATACGAAGGCGGGCTGACCACGTGCTCAAGGATACAATGGCGGGTTGACAGCGTTTGAAAGAATACAAAGGCGGGTTGACCGCGTACTCAAGAATACAAAGGCGGGCTGACCACGTGCTCAAGAATACAAAGGCAGGTTGACCGCGTACTAAAGAATACAAAGGCGGGTTGACCGCGTACTAAAGAATACAAAGGCGGGTTGACCGCGTACTAAAGAATACAAAGGCGGGTTGACCGCGTACTAAAGAATACAAAGGCGGGTTGACCGCGTGCAGAAGAATACAAAGGCGGGTTGACCGCGTACTAAAGAATACAAAGGCGGGTTGACCGCGTATTGAAGAATACGAAGGCGGGTTGACCGCGTACTAAAGAATACAAAGGCGGGCTGACCACGTGCTCAAGGATACAATGGCGGGTTGACAGCGTTTGAAAGAATACAAAGATGGGTTGACCGCGTACTCAAGAATACAAAGGCAGTTTGACAGCGTGTTCGATAGCACAAAGGCGAGTTGACTGCGTGCTCGAGAAAACAATGGCCGGTAGACCGCGTGCTTGCTAATACAAAAGGCGGGTTGACCGCGTACTAAAGAATACAAAGGCGGGTTGACCGCGTACCAAAGAATACAAAGGCGGGTTGACCGCGTTCTAAAGAATACAAAGGCGGGTTGACAGCGTACTCAAGAATACAAAGGCGGGCTGATCGCGTACTCAAGAATACAAAGGCAGGTTGACCGCGTTCTCGAGAAAAATGAAGGCAGGTAGAACGCGTGGTCGAGAATAAAAAGGCGGGTTGACTGTGTGTTCAAGAATACAAAGGCGGGTTGACTGCGAACTAAAGAATATAAAGGCGGGTTGACCGCGTACTCAAGAATACAACGGCAAGTTGTCCGCGAGCTCGAGAATACAAAGGCAGGTTGACCGCGTACTCAAAAATACAAAGGCAAGTTGACCGCGTACTCACGAATACAAAGGCGGATTGACCGCGCACTCAAGAATACAAAGGCGGATTGACCGCGTACTCAAGAATACAAAAGCGGGTTGACCGCTTTCTCGAGAATACAAAGGCGGGTTGACCGCGTGTTCAAGAAAACAAAGGCAGGTAGAAAGCGCGCTCGAGAATACAAAGTCAGGTAGACCGCGTACTGAAGAATACAAAGGCAGTTTGACAGCGTCCTCAAAAATGCAAAGGCAGGTAGACCGTGAGCTCGAGAATACAAAGGCGGGTTGACCGTGTACTAAAGAATACAAAGGCGGGTTGACTGCGTACTCATGAATACAAAGGCGGGGTGACCTCGTGCTCGAGAATACATAGGCGGATTGACCGCATGCTGAAGAATACAAAGGCAGGTTGACCGCGTGCTCGAGAATACAAAGGCAGTTTGACCGCGTCCTCAAAAATACAAAGGCAGGTAGACCGTGAGCTCGAGAATAATAAGGCGGGTTGACCGCGTACTAAAGAATACAAAGGCGGGTTGACTGCGGACTCATGAATACAAAGGCGGGGTGACCTCGTGCTCGAGAATACATAGGCGGATTGACCGCATGCTGAAGAATACATAGGCAGGTTGACCGCGTGCTCGAGAATACAAAGGCAGGTTGACCGCGTACTAGAGAAAACAAAGGCAGGTAGACCGCGCGTCGATAATACAAAATCGGGTTGACCGCGTGCTCGAGAATACAAAGGCAGGTTGACCGCGTACTAGAGAAAACAAAGGCAGGTAGACCGCGCGTCGATAATACAAAATCGGTTTGACCGCGTACTCAAGAACACAAAGACAGGTAGACAGGCTGCTCGATAATACAAAAGCAGTTTGACCGCGTGCTCAAGAATATAAAGGCTGGTTAACCGCGTATTAAAAAATACAAAGGCGGGTTGACAGTGTACTCACGCATACATAGGCGGGTTGACCGCGTACTTGAAAATACAAAGGCAGGTAGACGGCGTACTCAAAAAGACAAAGGCAAGTTGACAGCGTTCTCGAGAATACTAAGGCAGGTTGACCGCGTACTCGAGAAAACAAAGGCAGGTAGACCGCGCGCTCGAGAATACAAAGTCAGGTAGACCGCGTACTCAAGAATACAAAAGCAGTTTGACCACGTCCTCAAAAATACAAAGGCAGGTAGACCGCGTACTAAAGAATACAAAGGCGGGTTGACCGCGTACTCAAGAATACAAAGGCGGATTGACCGCGTGCTCAAGAATACAAAGGCGGATTGACCGCGTACTCAAGAATACAAAGGCGGATTGACCGCGTACTCAAGAATACAAAGGCGGATTGACCGCGTACTAAAGAATACAAAGGCGGATTGACCGCGTACTCATGAATACAAAGGCGGTTTGACCGCGTACTAAAGAATACAAATGCGGGTTGACCGCGTACTTTAGAATACAAAGTCGGGTTGACCGCGTACTATAGAATACAAAGTCGGGTTGACCGCGTACTAAAGAATACAAAGGCGGGTTGACCGCGTACTAAAGAATAAAAAGGCGGGTTGACCGCGTATTCAAGAATACAAAGGCTGGTTGACCGCGTACTCAAGAATACAAAGGCGGGCTGACCACGTGCTCAAGAATACAAAGGCAGGTTGACCGCGTACTAAAGAATACAAAGGCGGGTTGACCGCGTACTAAAGAATACAAAGGCGGGTTGACCGCGTACTAAAGAATACAAAGGCGGGTTGACCGCGTACTAAAGAATACAAAAGCGGGTTGACAGCGTATTGAAGAATACGAAGGCGGGTTGACCGCGTACTAAAGAATACAAAAGCGGGTTGACAGCGTATTGAAGAATACGAAGGCGGGCTGACCACGTGCTCAAGGATACAATGGCGGATTGACAGCGTTTTAAAGAATACAAAGGCGGGTTGACCGCGTACTCAAGAATACAAAGGCGGGCTGACCACGTGCTCAAGAATACAAAGGCAGGTTGACCGCGTACTAAAGCATACAACGGTGGGTTGACCGCGTACTAAAGAATACAAAAGCGGATTGACCGCGTACTAAAGAATACAAAGGCGGGTTTACCGCGTACTAAAGAATACAAAGGCGGGTTGACCGCGTACTAAAGAATACAAAGGCGGGTTGACCGCGTACTAAAGAATACAAAAGCGGGTTGACAGCGTATTGAAGAATACGAAGGCGGGTTGACCGCGTACTCAAGAATACAAAGGCAGTTTGACAGCGTGTTCGATAGCACAAAGGCAAGTTAACTGCGTGCTCGAGAAAGCAATGGCCGGTAGACCGCGTGCTTGCTAATACAAAAGGCGGGTTGACCGCGTGCTCGAGAATACAAAGGCAGTTTGACCGGGTCCTCAAAAATACAAAAGCAGGTAGACCGCGAGCTCGAGAATACGAAGGCGGGTTGTCCGCGTACTCAAGAATACAAAGGCGGGTTGACCGCGTACTAAAGAATACAAAGGCGGGTTGACCGCGTACTAAAGAATACAAAGGCGGGTTGACCGCGTACTAAAAAATAAAAAGGCGGGGTGGCCGCGTGATCGAGAATACAAAGGCGGATTGACCGCGTGCTCGAGAATACAAGGGCAGGTTGACCTCGTACTAGAGAATACAAAGGCAGGTTGACCGCGTACTAGAGAAAACAACGGCAAGTTGACCGCGTGCTCGAGAATACAGAGGCAGGTTGACCGCGTACTCGAGAAAACAAAGGCAGGAAGACCACGCGCTCGAGAATACAAAGGCAGTTTGACCGCGTGCTCCAGAACACAAAGGCAGGTTGACCGTGTACTCGAGAAAACAAAGGCAGGTAGACCGCGCGCTCCATAATGCAAAAGCAGTTTGACCGCGTACTCAAGAATACAATGGCAGGTAGACTGCGTGCTCGATAATACAAAGGCGAGTTGACTGCGTTCTCGAGAATACAAAGGCCGGTAGACCGCGTGCTTGATAATACAAAGGCGGGTTGACCGCTTGCTCAAGAATACAAAGGCAGTTTGACCGCGTCCTCCAAAATGCAAAGGCAGGTAGACCGCGTGCTCGAGTATACAAAGGCGGGTTGACCGCGTACTCAAGAATACACAGGCGCGTTGACCGCGTACTAAAGATTACACAGGCGGATTGACCGCGTACTCGAGAATACAAAGGCGGGCTGATCGCGTGCTGAAGATTACATAGACAGGTTGACCGCGTACTCAAGAATACAAAGGCGGGTTGACCGCGTACTAAAGAATACTAAGGCAGGTTGACCGCGTACTCGAGAATACAAAGGCGGGCTGATCGCGTACTCGAGAATACAAAGGCGGGCTGATCGCGTACTCGAGAATACAAAGGCGGGCTGATCGCGTACTCAAGAATACAAAGGCAGGTTGACCGCGTTGTCGAGAAAAATGAAGGCAGGTAGAACGCGTGGTCGAGAATAAAAAGGCGGGTTGACTGTGTGTTCAAGAATACAAAGGCGGGTTGACTGCGAACTAAAGAATATAAAGGCGGGTTGACCGCGTACTCAAGAATACAACGGCAAGTTGTCCGCGCGCTCGAGAATACAAAGGCAGGTTAACCGCGTACTCAAAAATACAAAGGCAAGTTGACCGCGTACTCACGAATACAAAGGCGGATTGACCGCGCACTCAAGAATACAAAGGCGGATTGACCGCGTACTCAAGAATACAAAAGCGGGTTGACCGCTTTCTCGAGAATACAAAGGCGGGCTGACCGCGTGTTCAAGAATACAAAGGCGGATTGACCGCGACTTAAAGAATACAAAGGCGGGTTGACCGCGTAATCAAAAATACTAAGGCAAGTTTACCGCGTGCTCGAGAATACAAAGTCAGGTAGACCGCGTACTGAAGAATACAAGGGCAGTTTGACCGCGTCCTCAAAAATACAAAGGCAGGTAGACCGTGAGCTCGAGAATACAAAGGCGGGTTGACCGCGTACTAAAGAATACAAAGGCGGGTTGACTGCGTACTCATGAATACAAAGGCGGAGTGACCTCGTGCTCGAGAATACATAGGCGGATTGACCGCATGCTGAAGAATACAAAGGCAGGTTGACCGCGTGCTCGAGAATACAAAGGCAGTTTGACCGCGTCCTCAAAAATACAAAGGCAGGTAGACCGTGAGCTCGAGAATACAAAGGCGGGTTGACCGCGTACTAAAGAATACCAGGGCGGGTTGACTGCGGACTCATGAATACAAAGGCGGGGTGACCTCGTGCTCGAGAATGCATAGGCGGATTGACCGCATGCTGAAGAATACAAAGGCATGTTGACCGCGTGCTCGAGAATACAAAGGCAGGTTGACCGCGTACTAGAGAAAACAAAGGCAGGTAGACCGCGCGTCGATAATACAAAATCGGTTTGACCGCGTGCTCGAGAATACAAAGGCAGGTTGACCGCGTACTAGAGAAAACAAAGGCAGGTAGACCGCGCGTCGATAATACAAAATCGGTTTGACCGCGTACTCAAGAACACAAAGACAGGTAGACAGGCTGCTCGATAATACAAAAGCAGTTTGACCGCGTGCTCAAGAATATAAAGGCTGGTTAACCGCGTATTAAAATATACAAAGGCGGGTTGACAGTGTACTCACGCATACATAGGCGGGTTGACCGCGTACTTGAAAATACAAAGGCAGGTAGACCGCGTACTCGATAATACAAAGGAGGGTTGACGGCGTACTCAAAAAGACAAAGGCAAGTTGACAGCGTGCTCGAGAAAACAAAGGCAGGTAGACCGCGCGCTCGAGAAAACAAAGGCAGGTAGACCGCGCGCTCGAGAATACAAAGTCAGGTAGACCGCGTACTCAAGAATACAAAGGCAGTTTTTGACCGCGTGTTCGATAATACAAAGGCGAGTTGACTGCGTGCTCGAGAATACAATGGCCGGTAGACCGCGTGCTTGATAATACAAAGGCGGGTTGACCGCGTGCTCGAGAATACAAAGGCAGTTTGACCACGTCCTCAAAAATACAAAGGCAGGTAGACCGCGTACTAAAGAATACAAAGGCGGGTTTTCTGCGTACTCGAGAATACAAAGGCAAGTTGACCGCGTACTCAAGAATGCAAAGGCGGATTGACCGCGTACTCAAGAATACAAAGGCGGATTGACCGCGTACTCAAGAATGCAAAGGCGGATTGACCGCGTACTCAAGAATACAAAGGCGGATTGACCGCGTACTCAAGAATACAAAGGCGGGTTGACCGCGTACTAAAGAATACTAAGGCGGATTGACCGCGTACTCATGAATACAAAGGCGGTTCGACCGCGTACTAAAGAATACAAATGCGGGTTGACCGCGTACTATAGAATACAAAGTCGGGTTGACTGCGTACTCATGAATACAAAGGCAGATTGACCTCGCAAATACAAAGGCCTGCAGATAGGCCAGAGAGCTACACGGGGGGGTTTAGCGGTACCGAGAAGTGACCTAGGAATTTAATTAAGGTCTGGTTTGAAGAATTTTATGTTCCGTTCATTATGTTACTATAAATTATCGATAGTTTTAGATCGTGTCTTCAATTATATTTTTCATCGAGACACGGTTTTGCTTTTCCAGTGATTAACGTTTGTGTGCCTTCGTCTGTTGGATATTTATTTCATTTTTTGCTTGAATTCCCTCGTAACCTTCTGATCTTAAAATTTCCCACTATCCACTTTTGATATCGTTCGTTTATTACATGTTGTATTCACTTATTCCATTTTTATTTTTTACTTTTTGTGTTCTTATTTGCTATTCTGTATATATTTCCATTTATTGGTTCCATCCAAAGCCATCAAGAATTTTCCTGCTCAAGTCTTATTTTCGTAGTTTTGAGTTATGCTCATTTTACTCTCCGCCTTCCTGAAGTGTGCTCCTCACCTGCTTATTGTTTCCCAGTGTACGATTTTCCAACTATATCTCTTTGGAATGTTCCGCTTATGTTAACGAAGTCCAATCTAGATCATCGCCGGATACAAATACTTCTTAATTTCTTAACATTCAACCGTAATCTGCTCCGTTTTGTAGCTGAACCGGACAGTACAATGAAATAAAACGAGGTATTCGTGCGCCATTAGCCTGCACCTATGTTTTTCAGCTGTGATTTTCAAAGTTTACTTACAATTGGGGCAAAAAATAAAATGAATTACATTCCTGTCACATTTGTGCCGACTACCGAGTTTTCCTTGTGAGCTTTCATTGGTTGCACAAGGGTGAAATGAGATCTGTTAAAGTAAAGTTTCCAACTATCACAGTGTAATGAACTGTTTTGTCGGACCTTCATGGATTTTGCCGTCCATACAAGAGCTTATGCTTGAGTGGCTAAATTCACTGATGCTTCGGGGAAAAAGTTAGACTGGGATTCTAGGACTTTTTGAAAGAATGCATACATTTTATTGAATTTCGACATCATAGTCGCCTTCGCTTACTTTTCATGCGACATCATTTTTGTAGGTTGCAATTTGCTCGAAAAATGTAAGTTGAGAGATGGAAGTAATATTTCGAATTGTAGACTTAAATGCAGTTCGGTGGATAACAAACCCTAAACGATTTTCTCTCGGTCTCTGAGTTATTCTTCATTTCACATGTCCCCTGATACAGGCAATCCCGTTTGTTACCATCCATCCCATACTGCGCAAGTTTCACGTCACTCTCACTTGAATCGTGGTCTGCCTTGTTCGCCGGGGAGAGAGAAGCTGGGCTGTCTCTGTGGAGCGCTCACCCTGCATCGCCCATCAGCGCTTGAGCAGTTTTGTCCCCACCGCTAATTCTTGCGCTGCTGGGGCCCGATTTTCAAAGAATTTACCCCGTTGTTGTGTTACAGCTGCGTGCGAGAGTTCTTTTACGTAGGTACGATACGTACGTACGGGACAAACCAAGAAAGTTGACTATAGGAGAACTTACGCTTCTAGCGTTGTCGCTATACGACCATGTTAATTGTATAGAAGTTTGGTCTTTGATGGAAAATACGAACAAGAAAAGTCAGTTATTTGTAGGAAATTTGATGCATAATATGCATTTCAACTGCTGGTTTTTAAATACTTCTTAACAATTATGCTTCAAATTCATAGAGAAACCATGAAAATTAGGCGAAGGCCATGTCGCCTGCAAAATGAATAATTGGGAGTAGAAAAATAAAAAGAGATGAGCGTTTTGAAAAAAAGAGTGAGTTTTGCAGTGCATTGTTTTCGTGTGGTGTGAACATGCATTTTTGATTGAAAAATTGCTTGATATAATTGGAGAACTCGTATGTTTGCGGAAGTGCTAGTATTGTGCGGATAAATGTAGTCTTTGCGCGAGATGGTAATGCTTGGATGCGATGCATGCAAGAGTGCGCATTTTGTTAGCAATGGCAATTGAATCGGAATGATAAATGATTCTGTGTATTAAAAAGTGTTAAATTTGTGATGAAGTTTTTGATTTTAACTAGTGGTTCGTGAATAAGAGTGTATTTTTCAGGGCATATTTTCATAAAAAGGTTTGTATTGAGGTGGGGGAGAGCAAGTTTTAGACTGAGAAAACTACGTTTACCGACACACTTTGGCTACACATTAATGTTGTGGAAGGGTCCGAGCTGAGAGTTAGGTATGCTATATTTTTGTTGAAATAAAATGTTTTTTGTTATGTTAAAGACCACCTTTTTTCGGTTCACTGCTGTTCTGTTTTTCAGTACAACAGTTTTTTTCAGTTTTTCTGTTTTTCTTAAATTTTTATCTTGTTTCATAATCTTCTCTCTCAACGTACTGTTTCTGTCTCAGCTGCATAGATTCCACATTCCCCCATCTTCATACTAAATGGTGTCTTCCTCCTTCCTCTCTTCGGAACATTTTTTTCAGCGGTTAGGGAGACTTAAACTAACATATAATCTAAGCTAATCAGGTGCTGTGGAAATCTGAATCTCCACGTGACGAACTTTTAATAATCGGAGACTTCTACTGCGCGAACCTTGCACCTTTATCCCTCGAGCCATGCAGCGAGAATAAAATTTTAAAATTACACATGGGGTCTTAAAAATGTACTCTTTGACTACGCAGTACTCGTGTATTGTATTTTATTGGTATTTACTTATGCGATACAAGTCTATTGAGTTAAATCAAAGAAAAAACGTTTAATTGAAGAAAATGAAAGCTAAGGTACACCTGTGAAGACTATGAGTAATCGTAAGATGAATATATTTTTTGAAACGCTCAATATTAATGACCTAATGGCGACTTGTGCTTGGATCCAACTGAAAATATGTTATCAATGATGAAGAATGTCCGTAGACTTTTATGACTGCGCGCATGCTGAAATAAAATGCACCGCTTATTGATGCGAAGATGCTTGTTAGACTGACAGTGTAGGGCGGTCTGGTTCTTCATTTTTGTACACATGTTGCTTCAGTGCTGACCAATTTCAGCCGCCTTATTTAAAAACTGATGTTTCTTTATTAGCGCCTAGAATTTCTTACTGTGAGTAAATATCTAGAAGTTACAATCTTAGAACATTAAGGTTCATTTCACGTCGCTACGCAACGAATATTTACACAAAGTAACCCTTTCTCAATAGCAGGTGAGATGCGCCAGCTACCGCTCACGGAGGTAACACAACGGGAGCTGGCGTCGCACACTTCTGCGTTGCCCACATTTGCAATTTCCACCGTCCTAGCGGTGCGGCAGCCACCAAAATTCTGCTGCCCACTTAGCTTCCCTTCGTGTTTTTTTTTCTGGCCGAAGTCCTGAAGTTTTTTTAAATCGAATTTCGGGATTTTGGTCAGCTAGAAACAGTACGGAGGATAGTCAAATGTAAAAAAATAGGTGCAGGCTTTACCACAACAAAAATATAAAACACGACAATTAAAGATGTATACCACAACGACGACGTTCACCACAACGACGTCGTTCACCACAACGACGTCGTTCACCACAACGACGACGTTCACCACAACGACGTCGTTCACCACAACGACGTCGTTCACCACAACGACGTCGTTCACCACAACGACGACGTTCACCACAATGACGACGTTCACCACAATGACGACGTTCACCACAATGACGACGTTCACCACAATGACGAGGTTCACCACAACGACGACGTTCACCACAACGACGACGTTCACCACAACGACGACGTTCACCACAACGACGACGTTCACCACAACGACGACGTTCACCACAACGACGACGTTCACCACAACGGCGACGTTCACCACAACGACGACGTTCACCACAACGACGACGTTCACCACAATGACGACGTTCACCACAACGACGACGTTCACCACAACGACGACGTTCACCACAACGACGACGTTCACCACAACGACGACGTTCACCACAACGACGACGTTCACCACAACGACGACGTTCACCACAACGACGACGTTCACCACAACGACGACGTTCACCACAACGACGACGTTCACCACAACGACGACGTTCACCACAATGACGACGTTCACCACAATGACGACGTTCACCACAATGACGACGTTCACCACAATGACGACGTTCACCACAATGACGACGTTCACCACAATGACGACGTTCACCACAATGACGACGTTCACCACAATGACGACGTTCACCACAATGACGACGTTCACCACAATGACGACGTTCACCACAATGACGACGTTCACCACAATGACGACGTTCACCACAATGACGACGTTCACCACAATGACGACGTTCACCACAATGACGACGTTCACCACAATGACAACGTTCACCACAATGACGACGTTCACCACAATGACGACGTTCACCACAATGACGACGTTCACCACAATGACGACGTTCACCACAATGACGACGTTCACCACAATGACGACGTTCACCACAATGACGACGTTCACCACAATGACGACGTTCACCACAACGACGACGTTCACCACAACGTTCACCACGACGTTCACCACGACGTTCACCACGACGTTCACCACAACGTTCACCACGACGTTCACCACAACGACGACGTTCACCACAACGACGACGTTCACCACAACGACGACGTTCACCACAACGACGACGTTCACCACAACGACGACGTTCACCACAACGACGACGTTCACCACAACGACGACGTTCACCACAACGTTCACCACAACGTTCACAACAACGTTCACCACAACGTTCACCACAACGTTCACCACAACGTTCACCACAACGTTCACCACAACGTTCACCACAACGTTCACCACAACGTTCACCACAACGTTCACCACAACGTTCACCACAACGTTCACCACAACGTTCACCACTACGTTCACCACTACGTTCACCACAACGTTCACCACAACGTTCACCACAACGTTCACCACAATGACGACGTTCACCACAATGACGACGTTCACCACAATGACGACGTTCACCACAATGACGACGTTCACCACAATGACGACGTTCACCACAATGACGACGTTCACCACAATGACGACGTTCACCACAATGACGACGTTCACCACAATGACGACGTTCACCACAATGACGACGTTCACCACAATGACGACGTTCACCACAATGACGACGTTCACCACAATGACGACGTTCACCACAATGACGACGTTCACCACAATGACGACGTTCACCACAATGACGACGTTCACCACAATGACGACGTTCACCACAATGCGACGTTCACCACAATGACGACGTTCACCACAATGCGACGTTCACCACAATGCGACGTTCACCACAATGCGACGTTCACCACAATGCGACGTTCACCACAATGCGACGTTCACCACAATGCGACGTTCACCACAATGCGACGTTCACCACAAGACGACGTTCACCACAATGACGACGTTCACCACAATGACGACGTTCACCACAATGACGACGTTCACCACAATGACGACGTTCACCACAATGACGACGTTCACCACAATGACGACGTTCACCACAATGACGACGTTCACCACAATGACGACGTTCACCACAATGACGACGTTCACCACAATGACGACGTTCACCACAATGACGACGTTCACCACAATGACGACGTTCACCACAATGACGACGTTCACCACAATGACGACGTTCACCACAATGACGACGTTCACCACAATGACGACGTTCACCACAATGACGACGTTCACCACAATGACGACGTTCACCACAATGACGACGTTCACCACAATGACGACGTTCACCACAATGACGACGTTCACCACAATGACGACGTTCACCACAATGACGACGTTCACCACAATGACGACGTTCACCACAATGACGACGTTCACCACAATGACGACGTTCACCACAATGACGACGTTCACCACAATGACGACGTTCACCACAATGACGACGTTCACCACAATGACGACGTTCACCACAATGACGACGTTCACCACAATGACGACGTTCACCACAATGACGACGTTCACCACAATGACGACGTTCACCACAATGACGACGTTCACCACAATGACGACGTTCACCACAATGACGACGTTCACCACAACGTTCACCACGACGTTCACCACGACGTTCACCACGACGTTCACCACGACGTTCACCACAACGACGACGTTCACCACAACGACGACGTTCACCACAACGTTCACCACAACGTTCACCACAACGTTCACCACAACGTTCACCACAACGTTCACCACAACGTTCACCACAACGTTCACCACAACGTTCACCACAACGTTCACCACAACGTTCACCACAACGTTCACCACAACGTTCACCACAACGTTCACCACAACGTTCACCACAACGTTCACCACAACGTTCACCACAACGTTCACCACAACGTTCACCACAATGACGACGTTCACCACAATGACGACGTTCACCACAATGACGACGTTCACCACAATGACGACGTTCACCACAATGACGACGTTCACCACAATGACGACGTTCACCACAATGACGACGTTCACCACAATGACGACGTTCACCACAATGACGACGTTCACCACAATGACGACGTTCACCACAATGACGACGTTCACCACAATGACGACGTTCACCACAATGACGACGTTCACCACAATGCGACGTTCACCACAATGCGACGTTCACCACAATGCGACGTTCACCACAATGACGACGTTCACCACAATGACGACGTTCACCACAATGACGACGTTCACCACAATGACGACGTTCACCACAATGACGACGTTCACCACAATGACGACGTTCACCACAATGACGACGTTCACCACAATGACGACGTTCACCACAATGACGACGTTCACCACAATGACGACGTTCACCACAATGACGACGTTCACCACAATGACGACGTTCACCACAATGACGACGTTCACCACAATGACGACGTTCACCACAATGACGACGTTCACCACAATGACGACGTTCACCACAATGACGACGTTCACCACAATGACGACGTTCACCACAATGACGACGTTCACCACAATGACGACGTTCACCACAATGACGACGTTCACCACAATGACGACGTTCACCACAATGACGACGTTCACCACAATGACGACGTTCACCACAATGACGACGTTCACCACAACGTTCACCACAACGTTCACCACGACGTTCACCACAACGTTCACCACAACGTTCACCACAACGACGACGTTCACCACAACGACGACGTTCACCACAACGACGACGTTCACCACAACGACGACGTTCACCACAACGTTCACCACAACGTTCACCACAACGTTCACCACAACGTTCACCACAACGTTCACCACAACGTTCACCACAACGTTCACCACAACGTTCACCACAACGTTCACCACAACGTTCACCACAACGTTCACCACAACGTTCACCACAACGTTCACCACAACGTTCACCACAACGTTCACCACAACGTTCACCACAACGTTCACCACAACGTTCACCACAACGTTCACCACAACGTTCACCACAACGTTCACCACAACGTTCACCACAACGTTCACCACAACGTTCACCACAACGTTCACCACAACGTTCACCACAATGACGACGTTCACCACAATGACGACGTTCACCACAATGACGACGTTCACCACAATGACGACGTTCACCACAATGACGACGTTCACCACAATGACGACGTTCACCACAATGACGACGTTCACCACAATGACGACGTTCACCACAATGACGACGTTCACCACAATGACGACGTTCACCACAATGACGACGTTCACCACAATGACGACGTTCACCACAATGACGACGTTCACCACAATGACGACGTTCACCACAATGACGACGTTCACCACAATGACGACGTTCACCACAATGACGACGTTCACCACAATGACGACGTTCACCACAATGACGACGTTCACCACAATGACGACGTTCACCACAATGACGACGTTCACCACAATGACGACGTTCACCACAATGACGACGTTCACCACAATGACGACGTTCACCACAATGACGACGTTCACCACAATGACGACGTTCACCACAATGACGACGTTCACCACAATGACGACGTTCACCACAATGACGACGTTCACCACAATGACGACGTTCACCACAATGACGACGTTCACCACAATGACGACGTTCACCACTATGACGACGTTCACCACAATGACGACGTTCACCACAATGACGACGTTCACCACAATGACGACGTTCACCACAATGACGACGTTCACCACAATGACGACGTTCACCACAATGACGACGTTCACCACAATGACGACGTTCACCACAATGACGACGTTCACCACAATGACGACGTTCACCACAATGACGACGTTCACCACAATGACGACGTTCACCACAATGACGACGTTCACCACAATGACGACGTTCACCACAATGACGACGTTCACCACAATGACGACGTTCACCACAATGACGACGTTCACCACAATGACGACGTTCACCACAATGACGACGTTCACCACAATGACGACGTTCACCACAATGACGACGTTCACCACAATGACGACGTTCACCACAATGACGACGTTCACCACAATGACGACGTTCACCACAATGACGACGTTCACCACAATGACGACGTTCACCACAATGACGACGTTAGCCCCAATGACGACGTTAGCCCCAATGACGACGTTAGCCCCAATGACGACGTTAGCCCCAATGACGACGTTAGCCCCAATGACGACGTTAGCCCCAATGACGACGTTAGCCCCAATGACGACGTTAGCCCCAATGACGACGTTAGCCCCAATGACGACGTTAGCCCCAATGACGACGTTAGCCCCAATGACGACGTTAGCCCCAATGACGACGTTAGCCCCAATGACGACGTTAGCCCCAATGACGACGTTAGCCCCAATGACGACGTTCGCCCCAATGACGACGTTCGCCCCAATGACGACGTTCACCACAGCGACGACGTTCACCACAACGACGACGTTCACCACAACGACGACGTTCACCACAACGACGACGTTCACCACAACGACGACGTTCACCACAACGACGACGTTCACCACAACGACGACGTTCACCACAACGACGACGTTCACCACAACGACGACGTTCACCACAACGACGACGTTCACCACAACGACGACGTTCACCACAACGACGACGTTCACCACAACGACGACGTTCACCACAACGACGACGTTCACCACAATGACGACGTTCACCACAATGACGACGTTCACCACAATGACGACGTTCACCACAATGACGACGTTCACCACAATGACGACGTTCACCACAATGACGACGTTCACCACAATGACGACGTTCACCACAATGACGACGTTCACCACAATGACGACGTTCACCACAATGACGACGTTCACCACAATGACGACGTTCACCACAATGACGACGTTCACCACAATGCGACGTTCACCACAATGCGACGTTCACCACAATGCGACGTTCACCACAATGCGACGTTCACCACAATGACGACGTTCACCACAATGACGACGTTCACCACAATGACGACGTTCACCACAATGACGACGTTCACCACAATGACGACGTTCACCACAATGACGACGTTCACCACAATGACGACGTTCACCACAATGACGACGTTCACCACAATGACGACGTTCACCACAATGACGACGTTCACCACAATGACGACGTTCACCACAATGACGACGTTCACCACAATGACGACGTTCACCACAATGACGACGTTCACCACAATGACGACGTTCACCACAATGACGACGTTCACCACAATGACGACGTTCACCACAATGACGACGTTCACCACAATGACGACGTTCACCACAATGACGACGTTCACCACAATGACGACGTTCACCACAATGACGACGTTCACCACAATGACGACGTTCACCACAATGACGACGTTCACCACAATGACGACGTTCACCACAATGACGACGTTCACCACAATGACGACGTTCACCACAATGACGATGTTCACCACAATGACGATGTTCACCACAATGACGACGTTCACCACAATGACGACGTTCACCACAATGACGACGTTCACCACAATGACGACGTTCACCACAATGACGACGTTCACCACAATGACGACGTTCACCACAATGACGACGTTCACCACAATGACGACGTTCACCACAATGACGACGTTCACCACAATGACGACGTTCACCACAATGACGACGTTCACCACAATGACGACGTTCACCACAATGACGACGTTCACCACAATGACGACGTTCACCACAATGACGACGTTCACCACAATGACGACGTTCACCACAATGACGACGTTCACCACAATGACGACGTTCACCACAATGACGACGTTCACCACAATGACGACGTTCACCACAATGACGACGTTCACCACAATGACGACGTTCACCACAATGACGACGTTCACCACAATGACGACGTTCACCACAATGACGACGTTCACCACAATGACGACGTTCACCACAATGACGACGTTCACCACAATGACGACGTTCACCACAATGACGACGTTCACCACAATGACGACGTTCACCACAATGACGACGTTCACCACAATGACGACGTTCACCACAATGACGACGTTCACCACAATGACGACGTTCACCACAATGACGACGTTCACCACAATGACGACGTTCACCACAATGACGACGTTCACCACAATGACGACGTTCACCACAATGACGACGTTAGCCCCAATGACGACGTTCACCACAATGACGACGTTCACCACAATGACGACGTTCACCACAATGACGACGTTAGCCCCAATGACGACGTTAGCCCCAATGACGACGTTAGCCCCAATGACGACGTTAGCCCCAATGACGACGTTAGCCCCAATGACGACGTTAGCCCCAATGACAACGTTAGCCCCAATGACGACGTTCACCACAATGACGACGTTCACCACAATGACGACGTTCACCACAATGACGACGTTCACCACAATGACGACGTTCGCCACAATGACGACGTTAGCCCCAATGACGACGTTCACCACAATGACGACGTTAGCCCCAATGACGACGTTAGCCCCAATGACGACGTTAGCCCCAATGACGACGTTAGCCCCAATGACGACGTTAGCCCCAATGACGACGTTCACCACAATGACGACGTTCACCACAATGACGACGTTAGCCCCAATGACGACGTTAGCCCCAATGACGACGTTAGCCCCAATGACGACGTTAGCCCCAATGACGACGTTCACCACAATGACGACGTTCAACACAATGACGACGTTCTCCACAGTGACGACGTTCTCCACAGTGACGACGTTAGCCCCAATGACGACGTTAGCCCCAATGACGACGTTAGCCCCAATGACGACGTTAGCCCCAATGGCGACGTTAGCCCCAATGGCGACGTTCACCACAACGGCGACGTTCACCACAACGGCGACGTTCACCACAACGGCGACGTTCACCACAACGGCGACGTTCACCACAACGGCGACGTTCACCACAACGGCGACGTTCACCACAACGGCGACGTTCACCACAACGGCGACGTTCACCACAACGGCGACGTTCACCACAACGGCGACGTTCACCACAACGGCGACGTTCACCACAACGGCGACGTTCACCACAACGGCGACGTTCACCACAACGGCGACGTTCACCACAACGGCGACGTTCACCACAACGGCGACGTTCACCACAACGGCGACGTTCACCACAATGACGACGTTCACCACAATGACGACGTTCACCACAATGACGACGTTCACCACAATGACGACGTTAGCCCCAATGACGACGTTAGCCCCAATGACGACGTTAGCCCCAATGACGACGTTAGCCCCAATGACGACGTTAGCCCCAATGACGACGTTAGCCCCAATGACGACGTTAGCCCCAATGACGACGTTCACCACAATGACGACGTTCGCCACAATGACGACGTTCGCCACAATGACGACGTTAGCCCCAATGACGACGTTCACCACAATGACGACGTTAGCCCCAATGACGACGTTAGCCCCAATGACGACGTTAGCCCCAATGACGACGTTCACCACAATGACGACGTTCACCACAATGACGACGTTAGCCCCAATGACGACGTTAGCCCCAATGACGACGTTAGCCCCAATGACGACGTTAGCCCCAATGACGACGTTCACCACAATGACGACGTTCAACACAATGACGACGTTCTCCACAATGACGACGTTCTCCACAGTGACGACGTTAGCCCCAATGACGACGTTAGCCCCAATGACGACGTTCACCACAACGGCGACGTTCACCACAACGGCGACGTTCACCACAACGGCGACGTTCACCACAACGGCGACGTTCACCACAACGGCGACGTTCACCACAACGGCGACGTTCACCACAACGGCGACGTTCACCACAACGGCGACGTTCACCACAACGGCGACGTTCACCACAACGGCGACGTTCACCACAACGGCGACGTTCACCACAACGGCGACGTTCACCACAACGGCGACGTTCACCACAACGGCGACGTTCACCACAATGACGACGTTCACCACAATGACGACGTTCACCACAATGACGACGTTCACCACAATGACGACGTAAATTGTCAGAAAATCCTGCTGCATGGAGGGTGGGAAAGCTGTGCGAGTTGTGAAGATCATGCGGACTCTCAGGACGAAGCGAAGGAGTCGAGTAACTAGATCGTGTCGAAGTTCAGGTCTGCTGAGCACGCCGAATTAACGATCTCTTGCTTAATTTTATTGAGGTAGTAAAGCAACGAGCACTATTTGAAGCACTGGGCCGTTGCCTGCGCGCCGCAGCTTACTCGCAATAACTTACGTTTGTTTCTTGTTTGAATAGTTTTTTTAGCTGAATATTTACTACAAGTGATCCATGAATGTATGTTTTCTAAAGGCTATCACAATGGGCATGTTTGCATGTGGCTACTTGTGGAACCGAATACGTTCTGGGACGTCTATAGCGCATTCTATCATCAAGGTTATCATCAGGTGTACAATTATGTTCAACCTCGTACACTTCACCTTATGATCGACGAGGTTCTGTTTCTGTAGTTTTCTTCCCTGAAACTTTTGTCTATAGAAGGCCAATGCTGAACACCTGTTAGTATTAAAAATGGTTTACCTTCAATTGGTCCCAAGAATTGGCATTCTAATACTTCAAAGTCTTCATAACTTTAACATTTGCCTGCTTTTTCCATCGAGCGTGTCCCTCAGGGGGATACAACTGTTGTATCGATGGGAATTAGCGCTCTCAGCAGGGAGAAAATGTCAGGACCTTAGTTGAGAGGTAGGTAAGTTGTTTTTTGCTGAATATAATTTTTATTGATTTTAAGGACCATCTTTTCCGGTTTACTGCTCTCTTGTTTTTCGGCACCTCTAAGATTTTTATCAAAATTTAAATTGTTTCATAGCCTTCTATCTTAATTTACTGTCTCTATCTGCGCGAGAACACTCCTCGTGCATAGACTCTGCGTTTCCTTAACTCCATCCTAAAGGGTGCCTTCATCCTTCCTCTCTTTGAACAACTTTTTTGTGGTTATGGAGGCTTAAACTAACTTGATGTCTGATCTAATCTGAAGCTGTCATCCTAGTTCGTGATTACGGTGGCGCAGCCCATGATTGTTGTCTACGTTCGATGATACGCAGAGCAACGGCGGTAGACGCACCTGAATGGGATTGTAGGTACATTATAAGTCGTCTCCCGTGAACTAATTTGTTTTGTTGTATCATTTAATTTTTTATGTATGTTTTCGTTAGCCCTTTTTACTGACTGCTATATCAAACAAAAAACCAAAATTGGTCGCCTTCCAAAAGATCTTGCATTATCTTTTTAAAATAAGATCGCGGTCGCCTTCATCGAGCAAAAACTGCGTTAAACCTAAATTTCAATTGTAACCCAAAATCAGTAATGATTTTAGGATTCTTTCCTACGTTCAAATTCAGTAACGTGTTAGTCGTTCATTACTTGCGAAAATGAACTTGCTGTCCGTTATCTGGGTGGAGTCTTCACGCGGGCGCTAACTGGGTGTCAAATTATAACTTTTCCATTTCTTCTGACCCGCTCCTCCATCCAATCGAAATTCTTGGAGGAACTCCGAAGTCCGCAAACTCTGCGGAGCCTCTCGCCAACTTCAAATGAGAACGTCGCTGGCGGATCTTTGCCTCGTATTCGGCCTCGCAACTTTTCAGATGGGCGCCTGAGGAGCCTTAGCCAAGTCTCGAGAAGTCACTCGCCCTGTCCTTTGTGAGGGTTGTGGCCATTTGTGCTGCTCCGAGGGTTGTGGCCATTTGTGCTGCTCCGAGGGTTGTGGCCATTTGTGCTGCTCCGAGGGTTGTGGCCATTTGTGCTGCTCTGAGGGTTGTGGCCCTTTGTGTTGCTCCGAGGGTTGTGGCCATTTGTGCTGATCCGAGGAGTGTGGCCATTTGTGCTGCTTCGAGTGTTGTGGCCATTTGTGCTGATCCGGGGGTTGAGGCCATTTGTGCTGCTCCGAGTGTTGTGGACATTTGTGCTGATCCGGGGGTTGAGGCCATTTGTGCTGATCCGGGGGTTGAGGCCATTTGTGCTGCTCCGAGTGTTGTGGCCATTTGTGCTTATCTGGGGGTTGAGGCCATTTGTGCTTCTCCGGGGGTTGAGGCCATTTGTGCTTCTCCGAGGGTTGTGGCCATTTGTGCTGCTCTGAGGGTTGTGGCCATTTGTGCTGCTCTGAGGGTTGTGGCCCTTTGTAGTGCTCCGAGGGTTGTGGCCATTTGTGCTGCTCCGAGGGTTGTGGCCATTTGTGCTGCTCCGATGGTTGTGGCCCTTTGTATTGCTCCGGGGGTTGTGGCCATTTGTACAGCTCCGAGGGTTGTGGCCATTTGTGCTGCTCTGAGGGTTGTGGCCATTTGTGCTGCTCCGAGTGTTGTGGCTATTTGTGCTGCTCTGAGGGTTGTGGCCATTTGTGCTGCTCTGTGGGTTGTGGCCATTTGTGCTGTTCTGAGGGTTGTGGCCATTTGTGCTGCTCTGAGGGTTGTGGCCATTTGTGCTGCTCCGAGGGTTGTGGCCATTTGTGCTGCTCCGAGGGTTGTGGCCATTTGTGCTGCTCCGAGGGTTGTGGCTATTTGTGCTGCTCCGAGGGTTGTGGCCATTTGTGCTGCTCCGAGGGTTGTGGCCATTTGTGCTGCTCCGAGGGTTGTGGCCATTTGTGCTGCTCCGAGGGTTGTGGCCATTTGTGCTGCTCCGAGGGTTGTGGCCATTTGTGCTGCTCCGAGGGTTGTGGCCATTTGTGCTGCTCCGAGGGTTGTGGCCATTTGTGCTGCTCCGAGGGTTGTGGCCATTTGTGCTGCTCTGAGGGTTCTAGCAAGTTTTGTTGCTGCTAGGGTACTGACCAAATTTACTGCTCCCTAGGTTCTGATGTGTCTGGGTTCTGCATTTTTGCTGCCCCTCATCCTGATGTCTGTCGATCTATTTTTTTTCTTGCAAATTCCTGTCGCTAATAATGACATTGTGATGCCCTCGGCGATAGTGGGCTATGAATACTTCAGTGCAGTTCTTGTTGCTTTAAGTGAGTGAGCTCGGCGAGCTTTTCAATTATTCGAGATGGAAGATCTTCTGAATATTTCAATTATTTTTAGCGATCGTTTTCTGAGGTCAGGGGAGTTTTTTGCTGCATTCTTTGAGATTGGATCTAAAATTAACCTCATGCCTGGGTAAATTTTCTACTGCACGTTTAGTTAAGTTAGTGAAAATGCTTTACCTACATGTACAGTTCGTGCTCTATGGGGCTCATACGTCTTGAACATCTGCGGAATCTTAACTGCCGGTGGGGGTTTTAGTACGAATTTAATAATAATGGTGATATTAATACGAGTGGTGCGAGTAATGTTAACGAATTTTATGATGCAAATGATACAAATGATACAAAAGATGCAAATGATGTACCTAAATGTTATAAATGATGCAAATGATGTATGTGATGTAAATGATGTAAAGCATATTAATGATGGATGTTACATGGATAATACTAAGAATAAATATAATGAAAATAATATGAATAATACAAATCAAACAAACAATACAATTAAACAAATAACACAGATGAAACAAATAATGCTGTTAACCAAATAATTCTATAAACAAAAAATAGTGCTAATAAGCAAATAATGCTAATAAACAATTAATGCTATTAAACAAACAATGCTATTAAACAAACAATGCTATTAAACAAACAGTGCTATTAACCAAATGATGCTATTAACCAAATGATGTTATTAATCAAATGATGCTATTAACCAAATGATGTTATTAACCAAATGATGCCATTAACCAAATGATGCCATTAACCAAATGATGCCATTAACCAAATGATGCCATTAACCAAATGATGCCATTAACCAAATGATGCCATTAACCAAATGTTGCCATTAACCAAATGATGCCATTAACCAAATGATGCCATTAACCAAATGATGTCATTAACCAAATGATGTCATTAACCAAATGATGTCATTAACCAAATGATGCCATTAACCAAATGATGCCATTAACCAAATGATGCCATTAACCAAATGATGCCATTAACCAAATGATGCCATTAACCAAATGATGCCATTAACCAAATGATGCCATTAACCAAATGATGCCATTAACCAAATGATACCATTAACCAAATGATGCCATTAACAAAATGATGCCATTACCCAAATGATGCCATTAACCAAATGATGCCATTAACCAAATGATGCTATTAACCAAATGATGCCATTAACCAAATGATGCTATTAACCAAATGATGCCATTAACCAAATGATGCCATTAACCAAATGATGCCATTAACCAAATGATGCCATTAACCAAATGATGCCATTAACCAAATGATGCCATTAACCAAATGATGCTATTAACCAAATGATGCCATAAACCAAATGATGCCATAAACCAAATGATGCCATAAACCAAATGATGCCATTAACCAAATGATGCCATTAACCAAATGATGCCATTAACCAAATGATGCCATTAACCAAATGATGCCATTAACCAAATGATGCCATTAACCAAATGATGCCATTAACCAAATGATGCCATTAACCAAATGATGCCATTAACCAAATAATGTCATTAACCAAATGATGCCATTAACCAAATGATGCTATTAACCAAATGATGCTATTAACCAAATGATGCCATTAACCAAATGATGCCATTAACCAAATGATGCCATTAACCAAATGATGCCATTAACCAAATGATGCCATTAACCAAATGATGCCATTAACCAAATGATGCCATTAACCAAATGATGCTATTAACCAAATGATGCCATTAACCAAATGATGCCATTAACCAAATGATGCCATTAACCAAATGATGCCATTAACCAAATGATGCCATTAACCAAATGATGCCATTAACCAAATGATGCCATTAACCAAATGATGCCATTAACCAAATGATGCCATTAACCAAATGATGCCATTAACCAAATGATGATATTAACCAAATGATGATATTAACCAAATGATGCCATTAACCAAATGATGCCATTAACCAAATGATGCCATTAACCAAATGATGCCATTAACCAAATGATGCCATTAACCAAATGATGCCATTAACCAAATGTTGCCATTAACCAAATGATGCCATTAACCAAATGATGCCATTAACCAAATGATGTCATTAACCAAATGATGTCATTAACCAAATGATGTCATTAACCAAATGATGCCATTAACCAAATGATGCCATTAACCAAATGATGCCATTAACCAAATGATGCCATTAACCAAATGATGCCATTAACCAAATGATGCCATTAACCAAATGATGCCATTAACCAAATGATGCCATTAACCAAATGATACCATTAACCAAATGATGCCATTAACAAAATGATGCCATTACCCAAATGATGCCATTAACCAAATGATGCCATTAACCAAATGATGCCATTAACCAAATGATGCCATTAACCAAATGATGCTATTAACCAAATGATGCTATTAACCAAATGATGCTATTAACCAAATGATGCTATTAACCAAATGATGCTATTAACCAAATGATGCTATTAACCAAATGATGCTATTAACCAAATGATGCTATTAACCAAATGATGCTATTAACCAAATGATGCTATTAACCAAATGATGCTATTAACCAAATGATGCTATTAACCAAATGATGCTATTAACCAAATGATGCTATTAACCAAATGATGCTATTAACCAAATGATGCTATTAACCAAATGATGCCATTAACTAAATGATGCTATTAGCCAAATGATGCTATTAGCCAAATGATGCTATTAGCCAAATGATGCCATTAACCAAATGATGCCATTAACCAAATGATGCCATTAACCAAATGATGCCATTAACCAAATGATGCCATTAACCAAATGATGCCATTAACCAAATGATGCCATTAACCAAATGATGCCATTAACCAAATGATGCCATTAACCAAATGATGCCATTAACCAAATGATGCTATTAACCAAATGATGCTATTAACCAAATGATGCTATTAACCAAATGATGCTATTAACCAAATGATGCTATTAACCAAATGATGCTATTAACCAAATGATGCTATTAACCAAATGATGCTATTAACCAAATGATGCTATTAACCAAATGATGCCATTAACCAAATGATGCCATTAACCAAATGATGCCATTAACCAAATGATGCCATTAACCAAATGATGCCATTAACCAAATGATGCCATTAACCAAATGATGCCATTAACCAAATGATGCCATTAACCAAATGATGCCATTAACCAATTGATGCCATTAACCAAATGATGCTATTAACCAAATGATGCTATTAACCAAATGATGCTATTAACCAAATGATGCTATTAGCCAAATGATGCCATTAACCAAATGATGCTATTAACCAAATGATGCCATTAACCAAATGATGCCATTAACCAAATGATGCCATTAACCAAATGATGCCATTAACCAAATGATGCTATGAACCAAATGATGCTATGAACCAAATGATGCTATTAACCAAATGATGCTATTAACCAAATGATGCTATTAACCAAATAATGCTATCAAATAAATTGTACGAATGATAATCTTTGGAACCCGAACAGTAGCGAGCGAAGCACCGTACACAAATCTCCGTTGCGAACATGAGCACAAGAAAGTTGTAGCTGCCTCTCTTGTCCCTTGCACCCCCCACACTCTATAATTTGCACCGCCTCGGGTCTGGTCAGTGGATGAGGGCGGAGATCTCACTCACCACTTTCATTTTAAATGCAACCCTGCAAAATCTGTGGATGTCTTCAACGACTTGTAAGCCCGCACTGAGTTACTCATGACGAGGCTTAAACAGGTGATGATCCCAGCTCGAGTTGGTTTACGTCTCGCGTCTTGGGCGAGTAGTGAATGCGCTTTTTGTTTGTCTTCAAGACGTAACGTAACCTTATTGAGAACATTTTCTAGATACGCATTTTTCCTTTGAGCATTTATAGTTCAAGTGTGACGTGAACATAGGACTTTAAACCTCTAAGGCATTCATAGGTGTAGTTTTGTTTACAGTGAGTTTTTGTGGCGCCTGTGTTTGTGTCAACCATAGAGAATTTTTATATTTTCTAAGATGTGATCATCAGAATTAAATTAAATTATTATTTTACCCTTTTTCAGCGTTCCATGCAGAGAAGCGTTTGAAAACACTTTCTTATCTTTTCTGATGTCTATTTTTCATCTTTCATTGTTTATTTTTTAATTTTTATTGCCTTCGTTTAATTTGTGGATCTTTATTTCAAGACAATATAACGATATTTTGTTTACTATCAAAATATATAGTGGAATTGTTGCTAGTACATTTAGGATTAAGGCAGCAGTGCGCAGGACAGCCATGTCACAGTTAAACAGTCAAGTTTCAGGCTGAGATTCACATGAAGCTTCAAATTTTTTTTCACGAGGAAGGCTGCTGGAAAATGGTTCGTATTTGTTGGAAATTCGCAGGGCCTTCAAAAAGAAACTTTTTAATTTCGTAAAGTTTTCAAGCGAAAAGAGGGTTTTTAGAGAACGAGGAGATTCGGAAGAAAACCGATAATATATGAAAAGGATAAATCATTTGATATGACCAGCGTAAAAAATGAGTCTAATATATCGGTAGTTCTTAAAAAGGTGTAGGCTACTGAAAAATTACAGATTTGTGCATGATATATTTTAGTTCCAGAAAGTCATGGAGAATTTTGAAAGCATTTGAAGCTAAGCATTTTTCTGAAAGACCCGAGAATTTTCAAAGAATTCAGGCATTAGTGGAAAAACTGACGAGTATTGACAAATTTTTTTTGTTTGATGAAATAATTCCGTGAAAGTAAATTTCGTAATTGATTTTTGAAAAGAAGCACACTATCTTTCTGGACAATAATTTTTGGAAAAAAGCTTTAAGTTGGTATTTATACGATAAATTTTGAGGATGTGGAATTACTCATGAGTAAAATTAATTCATTTGGATAGTTAATGTTTTCAAATATTAATTTTTGCGAAAGAAGAGCAATTTACACTAAGTAGAGAACACTTTCATGTATCATGAAAGAGTAGCATTGTGCTTGATCAATAACAAACTGTATGCTATGTTAATATTTGTGCACAACTGTCGAATCTCATGTTTGCAAGAAATTCCCGAGTGATTACTTTTTTTAAATTCTGATTCTTCATCTTCCAATGAGCTTGGAACTAGCAGTGGGAAGGCAAGCTGCTGCACAGCTGCATGTTGCAGCAGCTGTGTAAGATAATTAAGCCACGCAATCCCGAACCCGTTCAAGATATTGATAACAATTCTTGTATCATTGATGCACTCTTACTTACTGCAATAGAAACCCGATGAAAATGTATAATTATTTACTGAGTTAATATCCATGTATCACTTCAACACTCCTCCTTCATAACAGAAACCATACGAAAATAAATAATTCTTTACCGATTTGTTGCCCATGTATCACTGATGCACGCCTTCCAATCACACAAGCCACATGATAATAATTTAATCAACTTTTAAGGTTATGGCCTCTTCACATCTGCGTTCGGGTTTTTGTGGACCCCCCCGATGTATAAGCACACAGGAGATGAACTGTGTATAACTAGCGTGTGTACCCATGACCTTACGCACCTCGACCTACACACGCCGCCAGAATGCCTGGTAAATTGCCTCGAGTTTCTTACACCCACAGGAAAAGTAGGCAGCGCTTAACACGTTAACTGCGATGAGTTAAACTGAAGTTCAACATTCAATTCCAATTTAAAGTCAATTGTGGCAATCAACTTTGAAAATAGTAAACATTAACTGGATCGGGCCTTTATTTACCTCTCATTAAGTATTAATAAAAAATAGTGACCACCGGTGGGTCACTTCGCAGGAAATGTGTTTAGCTGATCACTCGTTTTTTTCTCTAAATTTGCAAGCAAATATTTCTGCGTAAGGACGTGGCAGAAGACATACTGATAATCTCCAAATAGTCGAACATGTTCGCACGTCGCCTATACTTCTGCACAAAGGAAATTTCGACCGTGTTGCCTTTCGGCTCGTAATTAACGTATCTACTAATTGCTCATTATAAAATTACTATGACTTTAATTATAAGCACCTTTACTGAATCAAACTTAATTTTAGCTGGTGGAGATTTGTGCTCCAAACTGCCGTCTTCACGGCAATATTGCCGTCTTGTGAAGGCCGGCCTCGTCTGTGGAGAAAATGTTCCTCTGATAAGATCAAGTTTTTTATCCGGGCCACTTCTTTTGAACAGCTGCGCTTAAAATATTATGGATTGTCAAGTCTTTCATGGAATAATTGAAGTCTTGCAAATGCTGATTCATTAGCTGCTGCTGTTTGTGGCGCTGCGTCTGTTTGTGGCGCTGCGTCCGTTTGTGCTTGCTGTATCGTCCATCTTATTTTGAGTCACTGCCATCCTGTATTTTTGGCGCATACTAACTCTTCTTCAACGCTTACCTTGTTCCATAACCTTCTTTCCCAACTAATTTTTGCTACACACCTTGTACATAGATTCTCCATTCCCATAACTCCAAATTAAATGGTTCCTTTCTGCTTTCTCTCTTTGGAATACCTTTCTCGGGGTTAGGGAGGCTTAAGCGAACTTATCTAATTTTACCTTCTCACCTTAAAGTTTATTATGGAACTGCACGTATTTTATCACGCGTTCAAGTACAAAAAAGAAAATGTTTCACAATTCTCTTTTGAAAACAGTTACCGCTTAGGTGTCATTGTTTTATGAAACCTTAACATAAATCTAAAAAATTTATCACTTTGCTTGAATCGCAATGCTAATAGAAATTTAAAAGCGAAGAAAATGCTAATAAAACTAGTTATATTTACTCAAATTGAGAAAAAAAATTGAAAACGTATATATGCTGAAAACGTATATATGCATCTTAACATATATATGTTATACTGGCTCACACCCCATCACGAATGAATTATAGATTATCATTATACCTTCGATAAAAATCATCCCTTACTCAAGTATATGGATAAATCCCGCGAGTTAAAATGTACCCCTTGGCAGAATTTCCCGTGAATTACCTCGTCTTCAAGTCCTTAAAGTCTACCATTTCGTTTGCTTTGAAGTTTCTTTAAATTGGTTGGCAATATTTCAGAGAGCGGATAGGCTAAGGCTCGGCTCAGGAAGACTAGCACACAGTTTTGTTCCTGGATTGTTGATCTTCTTCTCACCCCTACGACGAAGTTCTCCCCATGCTAAACATGGTCTGCTACGTTATCCTATTTTCTAAGCTTTTTTCACGAGAATTATTAACTTTACTGGATCTTCCCGAGAGCTGTAGCAACCTGAAAATGAACATCTCGCGTCGCAAGGCACTAACGTCCGACCCCAACGCTCATGAATCGCTTTCTTTATGCCTGAAACAAACCCCGGACTCTGCTTCGCATTCTGTCTCATATAGTCTGCCTCTAGTTTCTAATGTCTCACCTGAAGGGTTTGCTCAGCTGTGCTTTTGCTCATTGGTGCTCAGCTGTGCTTTTGCTCATTGGTGCTCAGCTGCGCTTTTGTTCATTCCTGCTCAGCTTTGATTTTCCTCATTTGTGCTCAGCTGTGCCTTCGCTCATATTTACTCTGCAGTCTTGGAATGACTCAGCTGTGGAGGGGCAGGCAACCATGCTCAGGACCGGGGGCTGGACGCCACCTCGCTGTGTGAGAACTAGTTAGTCCCTGCCATCAGAAATGCTGCCGTGGTGCTGACTCGCTGAACGTTGTAGTGTACTGTCTTGTTCACTTGCTTGAATCGAAGCGTACAATGGAATGAGGTGTAATTGTTGCTCGTGAAGAGAGGTGAGTACATACGGATTGGATGAAAAGGTGCTCTTATTCACTTATTTGAATTAAAGCGTAGAATTTCATCTGTTTCATCTGTGGCTTGTGAAGAGTAGTGAGTGCTTATGGATTGGATGAGATGAAGCCTTAATTATATATTTGAATTGAAACCTAAAATCAAATGTGGCATATTTGTAGCGTGTGAAGAGCGGTGAGTACTTATGGATTGGATGTAAGTGTTTAAAATAGAATTCTGATGTTCCGTTAAACTCCTCTGGCGTTCACTTACCTAAACAAGCAAAAACTGCGACAATATTCTAATGGTCATTTTGTACAATTACACTCGTTTATCTTTGTTTTCTTGAACTCTATCAATTCTATCACGAGTTACGTAGAATTTTCCTTTGCGTACATCTTGTGGAAAGAATTCGTCCTTTATGTGTCTTAATAATTTTTTAATTCAGACAGCACTTCTACCTTGAACTTACTTGAAAATATTTAAGAGAAATTCAGTGCGGCCGAGTGCGGTGCAGGTGACTATTATTATTTGAAAATTTTTGACACTAATGAAAAGGTGGAGAGAAAAATGAGATTGGTCAGCCCAAATTGGTCAAGTGTAACGCTAAAGTTTGAACTACAGAATTCTCGTTTTGAAGTTGTAGTGGCATATCGGTAACCGTAGTCATAGTATATCCACACTATCAACACCTCTACCTAATTTTTTTATTTTGCTGCACGAATTAATAGGTAGAAGTTAAAAACTGGGGGAGTTGAACGCTGACTCGTTGGCTCCTACAGCTTTTGGAACTCGTTTCTTCTTGCGCTATCGAACATTCAGCTTACTTATTTTTCTGTTTCTATTTACACGTAAACAACTGCTGAAATGAAGAAAAAAAGATACTCTCAGGTCATACACGCCAAACTGATATTAAATGAACGGAAGATATAGTCTCAGATCCCACGTCAGTAAGGTAAATTTTAAAAACATTCCTGACTCCATGGGAGCTACAAATTAGCAGTAAAGAGGTGAAACCAACATGTGATGGAAAGTCTGGAAGATGACTGCGCTGAACGTAAGATGACTGCCCACTTCGGTAAGGGGAATGAAGCAAATGAGGTCAGCGAGCTCCGGTTCTTTCATTGTGCAGATGTGCGCATCTTGTGTGCCCGCATGACTCGACCCTCGCCTGCCCTGCCGCTGCCGTGCGAGCACCTGTCTGTGATAGGGGGTTCCTATGCCCTCTGTCACTTTGGCCGCCTGATTAGCACATTGACTGCGATGGGTTAAACTGAAGTTCAATATCCAACTCAAATTTAGCACGTTGACTACGACTGTGTGGTTGCTACGGTGAGTTTGGTTAAGCTAGAAAAAGCCGTATTGAAAAATAGGCTTTTCTGCTCTGATACATTTTTAACCCTTTTTGAAAGTGTAGAGAATACAATTGAACCATAATATGTAACATTTTACTCTACAATTTATTTTGGATTAGATTGCACAATAGTTGAAATGTTATTTGTTTATTCCGGTACGTAAACAAGCAATTTACCTCGTGGGACACATATGTACCACTTCCGAGTCAAAGTGTTGAGGTGAAAAGTTGTTAAAAATTTTTATAAATAGCAAACACTAACTGGGTAATACAAATACCATTAATTTTAAGATAGTTGAAAATTTTTCAATCTACTCATTGATGTGTCGTTTTGCAGCTGGAAAAACTTAAGCACGACCCACCGGTGGGCCATACCGCATTGAATGTGTTAACGTTGATCTCTAGTATGTCCATTTTTCCACAACCAAGAGAATCCGTGAAAAATTAGCTATAAATTTGACGCCTGATTAACGTTTATCTCTAGGGTGTCCATTTTTCCGTAACCAATCAAAATGCTGTAAACTTAGTAACATAGTTTTACTGGGAATGGTTGTGCTGGTTTGCTGCCTGGTATGCAAATTTGCTTCACACTAGCATTGTAGGAAACGGTTCAAAATAATTCGTGGGCATGACTGGGAACGTTAGAATACTTTCTTCGATGGAAAATACAACTGCTCATAGCCTATTTAAAGATAACGCTTGCTTCCGTTAGAATACTTTTTTATTATAAGGTGTCGGGTTATTCCTGGAAGCGTGTTGAAGGGTTACTGCATTATATTTTAGTAGCTTTATCTCGACGTGGCTACCGTGGCCTGGTGGGGAAGAGCGCTAACGCTTCAATCGTGAAGATGGTTCGAAACCTTGCAGTGCGCGTTGTGTTTTTTCCCGATGGGAAAAGAAAGTCAGCCACCATTCTCCTTGCTACCGCGGTGATAGAAATTGGTTTTGACTCGACGAGAAGTTGAAAACCATGTACAAGATAATATGTACCTACATGATTTAAATAAAAAGATAGTTTCACTTCTTACATAAGGCGGATCTGCGTTACATTCTGGCCGCTTCTCTAGCTGAATTCAACCATTATATTTTTCTTGGAAACTTTCATTGATCACTGGTGTTAAAGAGGATTCTCCTCCGAATTGCACTTTTGTCTTTCAAGGTGTATGTGTGGTTATATTTTCTACGTTAATTGTAATGGAAGCTCTAGCTTGTGATAATTCCCGAGCTTAGATTTAAGTAGCCCTTGCTTTTGTTGATAGGGAATAGGGTTATTGTTTTTTTAGCACAATTTTTTTTGCTTCTCTGCTGTCTAATTTTTAGCATCTTTTTTCATCTACTTTTATCTTGCTCAGCTTCTATCTCAATTTACTCTTTCTATGCGCTAAAGATCTTGAGTGGTGAGCACATCTTGTGGAATAGATTCTTCGTTCCTTTCCCCCCTTTGAGTACGGCAATTCAAATGGTTCAGGGAAAATTTCTAAGGAAAAAAGTTGTCAGTACCTTAAAATATCAGTGAAATTACCCTAGTATGGGTGTTTTTCGCTTAAGCAAGCGCCTAATTATTTTAATGAAAAATCATGAATCTTTTAAGCTTTTAGCTTTGCGAGAGAAATTTTCAACATTTAAAATAAAGCTTTTGAATCTACGAAACAATCATAAATTATTTATAAGTTTTTGCCTGAACTTCGGAAATGAACGAAGACTATAAAAAACTAACTCACGATAAATAGAAAGGTTATTGAATATGTTGCTCGGACCCTGTAGCGTGAACTTAGGAAGCCATCAATGGTAATTCATGCAAGCAGGCCTCTGGAATGTCTAAAAAATCGTTTATGAATGCTTTTAATCTCCTTAATTTTGTCATTTACTTCAAAATATTCCCTCCCTAGTTAAATTACTTTAAAATTGTGTTTGATACCCTAACCTGGTAGCACTAGCCATCTCGGACACTAGAGTCCCGTCAGTACTCAAAGGGTTAAACTCCATATTTAATAGTGCTTTTATCCTTCCTCTTTTTGGAAACACCTTTATTGTGGTTGGGAAGGCGTAAACAAACTTATCTAATCTAGCTACAATTCTTTCACTCCCTATTCCTGCTCATGGTCAGAAGTTGCTTAGTTTGCACCTGTTCAGAGATTTGGACCAAGAAGTCAAGACGTGAGTTAGGCCAACTTATACTTGCTAGGACTCGGTTTATCAGCTCACCGAGTTGGACATGTCTTATGCTAACACATGAAATGTTTTCTACAAGAGTTGCTCAACGAAATATCCCGAATTGAGAAATCGACGAGGCGTGGTGACGTGTTTCTGTCAAACTTTTTCGGCTGGGCATCTGTGACTTTTGCCGTCCGAGTAAAGTTTCTGAATATGGCGGCCACAATTATAAACGCTACGGGGAAAAATTGAACTCGGCAGCGGAAACACTGTCGTTTGCTCGCGATTAACGCTTCGCATTCTAATGCTACGGTTTTTGGAAGCTGTTTTTGGAAACCCGTCACATCGCTCTTTGTTGATATGTTAATTGCGATCCCCTCAGGGGGATACAATTATTGTATCTATGGGAACTAGCGCTCCCAGGGGGACAATGTGAGGGCCTGAGCTGAGAGTTAGGTAGGCCTTCTTTTTGTTGAAATAAAATGTTTTTGTTATGTTAAGGACCATCTTTTTTCGGTTCACTGCTGTCCTGTTTTTCTGCACCTACTACTGTCTTCTTCAACTTTTTCTTGTTTCATGATCTTCTTTCACAACTAACTGTTTCTATGCCTTTCTGCGTAGATTCCGCGTTTCCTTAACTCCATACTAAATGGTGCCTTCCTCCTTCCTCTCTTTGGATCGCAATTTTTGCTGGGTAGGGAGGCTAAAACTAACGACTAATCTAATCTGTTAATTGCGACAAATTAGCAAATATGTCGATGTGTACAGTTACTTTCGTTATAAAGGTAATCGAGGACCTCATGAGGTTGTATTGTCGAGTTTACGCGAGAAACTGCATTCCCCTAATCTTGTACAATACTTCAGATAGAGAAATCAATTGCCTGAACAACATACATAGGTTAAAAAGCTCTTTGAAAATGTCGCTGATTTGTTTTTTCTTTCATGAATCTTGGGATCGACTTTCGTTGCATTATATACACATGTCTTCACTTGCAGCGTATCACTGTAACATTCATGACGGAAAAAACATCCAAATGAACCGTTAATGAAGCGAGTCACTCGGTAGCTTATCAATGTCAAACCCTTTGTCATTTGCATGGTAGCGGTTCCCCGTCTTCCAATGGTGACCTTTATAAAAGATCGCCCTTGGCCTTTGCTTGACACAACCTATTATTATTGGCAACTGTTACGCTCCGAGCTTCAGAACCCATGCTAGAATGACCTATTCACCACCCCCTAGTCTTGCCTTTGTTGCCGGGTCCGCCATTGTAATTCAGTCTTGTATTTCGACCTATCGGATCTCGCCGACATTACAGAAGTCATGTTTGTAACTCGGGAAATTATTACCTTCTAGTTTTGTATTTTGCGAGTGCATGTTTTACATGCGAAGTATTTGAGTATTTTTAAGTTGAGAAAGCAAAGCCGACTTTATAATCCTCTTGACCTCAGCCATGTGACAGGAGTTTTCATATTCGTGCCGCCCCCATTGTATGTCTCAAATACGTCAACGATTGACATTTGGATGATCTGTTTTTAGGTCGCGTAAAAACTCACTCAGTTTGATTGGAGCTATCATTACCAATTGTTTTGAATTTCTGTGCCTGAAAAGTACCCATCTCTCCATTGCGTTAGCACAGCGTGGCAAAGTTCCTCGTGCAGCAAATATGTTTTTTAACCCGCGCACTGTAACTGGTCGCCTCATTTACCAGGCTCACTGGTTGCCAGACGTAAGGCATAACCCCAAGTTGTTATACACCAAAATGATCGTCTCAGCGAGTGCTACACAGCTGGAGCCAGAAACCCCCACATTGTGGGGGTTAAGGCAGAGCTCCAACCACTTGGAAGTTGGGAGGGGTAAGCACAGTCAGTGTGGTAAATGAGGCGACCGTGAAAGGGTGTGCGTGCGAACAGTCAGTGGCAGCCTCAGTTACCAGCGAAACTACTCAGGGCCTTATTTCGCCTTATTTCGTAAAAATGGCAAATAAGACAAATCTGAAGTCAGTAGCGTGTAGAACAGTATTTTATTCATATTGTGTGAAAATTACAAGTTTCGAAACACTATACTTACAGTAATATAACCAGACATGCAAACATGCATTTATGTAGGAACTAAAACGAAGAATGGATAACACCTAGTAGACATAAATGGTCATAACTTTTTTTCTAATTGTTGTAGAGGAAAAATAAAAACATCAGTAGGTTTGGAAGGATTTTCTGCATAAAATAGCAGTGAAAAACATTACATTGTTCCCAAAACACAAAAATGGCCATTGATCTCTTTAAAGCAATGTTGTGCAAAAATCTACGAAGTTTGACTCCATATTACAAAGAAACGGTTCAAGTTATCAAAAATCTGACAACATCAAAGTGTAAAGCAACATTTTTTACTCATTACTTCATATTTTTACATCTCTGCCTATTACGGTAAGTGAACAGGGAACGGCTGAGTAACGCGGGTAAATTGACTACTTTTCTGAGGGATGGGCGACCGTGCGCGGGTTAATAACAGTAATTTCACTTAAAATTGTTATTTGAAACTGAGTAATACACCAAGGAACAGAAATCAGCGTCCCATCCCTACTCCACCATGATATATTATACTACGCGGCAGCTGTACTGCATGTTACTTGTCATTCAACGAGAAAGCGAAATCTTTGAGTTATCTTTTGCTGGGACTTCAATTGAGATCCGAAACGAGCGGTAGCGTTTGGAATGATCGATTCATTCCTCAAATAAGAGCTGTTATGCAATTAAACTGGTGGAATTGTACGTTTCCTCAGACGTTACCTTAATGGTCTCTTTTTCTGGCCATCAAACTCTACTATTTTATTCCAGGAAAATTCAGTCGTAATGTGTAAAACCATGCACTTGCAGTTGTGGGGTAAGTTTAACCGCCAAATTTCATTCTAAAAAAGCAAAATTTGGAAATATAAATATCAGAAAGGCTAAATTCATTAACTCAGACCAATGGATCATTAACTCTGACGTATAGATCATTAACTCTGACGTACAGATCGGTCATCAAACTATGTGTGAGTTGTGACACGCACCTGAGCGTCTTCTGTGATGGCTATGACTTTATCTAGAAAGGTTGAGATCTTATCGTGTGAGTATCGACTGCTCATAGGTAATTTATCGTGTTGATCAGGTGACCTTCTCCCCCGTAGTAATTGATCGAAAGGCGAACGGTGTGTGTCAAATGGCTCTGTGGAGTTCATTGTCATGCACTCCATACAAACCTGCGCTATCAACCCGATATTATTTCTCCATTACCCTGCCGCAAAATCGCACATGTAAATTCGCGCTCGGTAAGGCTTAATTTAAATTTACTTCAAATTCTGGTTATTTAATTTAGAGATTTTCATATTCGCTGTAAAAAAAATTCAGGAACTGAACAAAAATTTATATTAGCTAAAGGCGTTCTACGCCCCTGCTCGTAAATCCCGTTGGCGATTAAACTATTCATCCTTTTTTAGTCCTGAAGCTGGTGACGTGCACCGATTCGCTAGAAACACGAGCAAACACGCCTGCCTGTTTTTTGCTGCTCATTTGTGTTGGCGGACACGAACAGGCACAAGTTGGCCTGCAGTTTAGCAGGCCTCGAAAGTGCAGATCTGGCATGCATGTGGTGGAGGGTTGTTTGCTGTCGAACTCAGGCTGCTCAGTTGTTACTAAGGGACAACGATTCTTTAACTCATCAAAGACTGACTTGTTCTGAGTGTCCTGTCCTTGTTTGTATTTCTTAATTAATACTGATCAGAGATAGCTCTACTTACACGACGCGGAATATAATAGCATGTGTTGATTACAGAAGTACGTTGTTTCTAAAGTTTGTTTCGCTTCATTTGCGGTCTTCTTTCTTTCTCACTATTTCCTCGTTTAGGAAGGCTCTGTGAGGTACTGCAATAGTGTGTCTGCGCGCTGCTACTCAATAGGAGGATGACAAAGACAGTAGTCTCCTTCGCGCAACTTTGGTAGTATTACAGTCCTCGAGTGGAAGATGGGACTCCCGAACTTCACATGGAGAGTATACCAGTATTCCGTTTTGGTTTGAACCATTAGGCCACGTGAATTCTCATCATTTGAGAACATCATTAAATGTTTTCCTATTTTTAAATAGAAATTTCGATACATGAGATGCTTGGCGTGCAAAAGATTCTTTGGATGCGCGTATCCGTTATGAATTTTAGTTGACGTAGGTTGACGATGGCTTTCATTTTCATCTCGTGCTTCGTGGGAAAACTACTGAGTTATTTGAGTAATCTTACTCAGGAGCCGCCGCTTCTCTTCCTATCACTTTTTACACTTCACTTCTGCAGTGTGAGATCTTTATTGGTGTGTTACTGGGACCGAAGGGGTGTCGAGAATCTGTTAAGAATAATCAATTTTGCGAATCAAAAACATGAGAATTTAGGGAAATTTTAATCATGTGTAATAAATTCGAGTTTTTAATGTGTAACAACTTTTGTTTGCTTGAACTAAAATTGTGAGTTTATAAAACCGTGGTCGGCGCACTCCAATGATACGAGTATCTTGCTCTAACATGAGTGTAGGCCTGAATGTTTACATTCAACATAGATTTATGTGGCAGGCACTCGAGCTGGGTAGTGTTGTGCTTGGTAAGCAAACCTCGAGAGGCGAACAAGGAGTGCGGTGTAGGGTTGCCACAAAAGGCAAAGATTTGTTGACCACAGGCTGGCTAAGGGTAGGGGAGCAGAGGGTAGAGGCGTGAGAAAGCTTTCTCGCAAACGGACTTAGACTTCAAGAATTAACACACAAAATAGGGGCGAAAAAGGCGTGTTCGGCTCACAGCGAATAGGGAGCGTGCAACCTCGGGAGGAGCCAATAGGACAAAGCCGGCGAAGGTTTGGAAGTGCAAGAGCAGTAATATTGGTCATGATTGGAGAGAGGGTAGTCCTAAAGGAACACTCTGGGTAGCGCGGAAAACATGAGTAAGTTTTTGCGAGCGTTCCGATAAGGTGCGTCGTGGCTAGGTGTCAGCTTAAAATGTTATACTCTGCGTCATGACTGGGTGTTAACGTAAAATGTCATACGTTGAAAAATGAGTGTAAAACCTGTCAAGACATAATCTTTCTTGAATCAACAAATTAAGGGTTTACATTTTTTTTTACTTTTTGCAGAGGAAAGAAGATTCCGTAACGTGGAGGTTGTTCAAAGAAAAATGTTAATAACTTCGTAAGGGCGGGTAAGGCTCGTTCTTTTTGTTACGATAGATATCGCTGGAAACGATAGGTTCATGTAACGTAAAAGAGAGTTGGAGCATTTGAATTAAATGTGGAATATGTGCATATATATATATATATGTATGAAAAAATTGTAGAATCAAAGTAATTGTTAAAAATTTTGTTGCTCCACAGGAGGGCGGCTTTCCTTTCTCCTATTGATTGCAAGTACGACTTCTTCATAAGAACGTCCAAAGACAATTTATGCACTGTGTGAGAAACAGGAAATGAACTGAAGCTGCTCTGGGGTGACAGAACTTGTGATCCGAGGCTAAATGACAATCCATTGTGACGTTGTAGTGCGCCGACCCATCAGTTAGGCATTATTTCATTGTATGTGTTCCGTGTGTAATTTGCTTGAGGGAATTGACCGGTCAATTAGGCAGAGTAGTATTTGTCAATATGCGTTACTTACAGTGCCAGTAAATTACGATTAATGTTTTGTACCAGGGTGCTCCATTATAAAGATTCCTTAGCATTTGATGGTGTTTAAAAACCCCATTACGCCCGCACCACATCTCACCGAGGCAAAATAGCGCACTGAAACGCGCTGAGTAAGTGGGTCAGCTAGCGTCGGTGAGTACCTTTTCTTTTTAGTATATGTACTGTAATTGCCGATTATTATTCATTAATTTTGTGTCGTATATGTATCCTTTGGAGGTGTGCCATTCCTCAACTCCGAGAGCCGGATCTTCCTGTTAATGAAATGTTAACAAGGAGGTGAAGGGGCAATTTCTCGTGACAGGGGTCTAAATCATGATTGTACAACTTTTGACGTGTTATCTCCTTACAAATATGGAGGCTTAAACTAACTTATAACCCAGTTTAATATCAACTGCCTTCTTTTCTGAAGATCGCTTAAACAGAGTGAAAACTCCATCTCGGCGTTGCGCGTGTGAATGACTTAATTCAGTGTCAAATGGCAAAATATATTTTTGCAAAAGTCTTGCTTTACACGTATCAGAAGCATCCTATAAAAAACTTGCTCTCCATTATTCAAAATGAAGGTTCATAAACAATGATAAGAAAGATGGTAAAGCCTGAGCAGTTTCCAGAGGCGGAACGCATCATTTGCTTATCTTGGAAAACGGGGGGCACTAGGGAGAGGGGAGTACGAGGGGGGGGCCTTGCTTCATTACACAGCAGCTATAGCATTTGCTTAACTGGGGCACCGCTGTCAGCTGTGTTTGTGTAGCGTTCATTGGGCTGTATGAGTGGTGTTCATTGGACGGTGTGTGTGGTGTTCATTGGGCTGTGTGTGTGTGGTGTTCATTGGGCCGTGTGAGTGGTGTTCATTAAGCTGTATGTGGTGTTTTTGAGAGTTGATCTGTATTGTATGGGGATTGGAGTTGTGTGGTGTTTGACATAGTGTCGTAATTGGCATTTTGTAGTGATGGGCAGTGAGTGGTGGTCTCCATTAGGTGATGATTACTTTATTTGTATGATGATTTGCATTTCATGGTGATTGGCTTTGGGTGATGGTTGAGGCTAAGTATAGACTTCGGGTACCTTGCTATTTGTTGTGCACATGACACATGCGTTGTGTGGCGTGTGTTATTTGTGCTGCAACCCAAATTGTGTTTCTATAATTCGTGATGCAACCCAAATTGTGTTTCTGTAATTTGTGACGCAACCCAAACTGTGTTTCTGTAATTTGTGACGCAACCCAAACTGTGTTTCTGTAATTTGTGACGCAACCCAAACTGTGTTTCTGTAATTGGTGACGCAACCCAAACTGTGTTTCTGTAATTTGTGACGCAACCCAAACTGTGTTTCTGTAATTTGTGACGCAACCCAAACAGTGTTTCTGTAATTTAAGACGCAACCCAAACTGTGTTTCTGTAATTTGTGACGCAACCCAAACTGTTTCTGTAATTTGTGACGCAACCCAAACTGTGTTTCTGTAATTTGTGACGCAACCCAAACTGTGTTTCTGTAATTTGTGACGCAACCCAAACTGTGTTTCTTTAATTCATGACGCAACCCAAACTGTGTTTCTGTAATTTGTGACGCAACCCAAACTGTGTTTCTGTAATTTGTGACGCAACCCAAACAGTGTTTCTGTAATTTGTGACGCAACCCAAACAGTGTTTCTGTAATTTAAGACGCAACCCAAACTGTGTTTCTATAATTCGTGACGCAACCCAAACTGTGTTTCTGTAATTTGTGACGCAACCCAAACTGTGTTTCTGTAATTTGTGACGCAACCCAAACTGTGTTTCTGTAATTTGTGACGCAACCCAAACTGTGTTTCTGTAATTTGTGACGCAACCCAAACAGCGTTTCTGTAATTTGAGACGCAACCCAAACTGTGTTTCTGTAATTTGTGACGCAACCCAAACTGTGTTTCTGTAATTTGTGACGCAACCCAAACTGTGTTTCTGTAATTTGTGACGCAACCCAAACTGTGTTTCTGTAATTTGTGACGCAACCCAAACTGTGTTTCTGTAATTTGTGACGCAACCCAAACTGTGTTTCTGTAATTTCTCGTTGTACGGTATCCTATGTACGACATCTAAACTATATCGATGAAAGGAAATTAAATTCTTGCGGATATTCCCTCGGGGGGACACAACTATTGCATCTATGGGAATTAACACTCCCAGGGGTAAAATGTGTGAAGGCCCGAGATGAGAGTTAGGTTGGCCTTCTTTTTGTTGAAATAAAATGTCTTCGGTTGTATCATGGACCCCTTTTTTTCAGATCACTGCTGTCCTGTCTATTACTTTCTTCTTCAAATTTTATCTTGTTTCATAAACTACTTTCTCAGCTTACTGTTTCTTTGCCCATTTTGCACGGATTCCGCGTTTCTTTATCTCCATAGTAAATGGTGCCTTCCTTCTTTCTCTCTTCGGAGCGCTTTCTTTTCGCGGTTAGCGAGGCTTAAACTAATATCTAATCTAATATGCTCGTGGACCTCAACAAGACATGCTCAGCTTGTTAATTTGACTACAGCATTGAGGCTAGCAAAGGAAGACTCTCTGACGGTGTTCTCACCCCAGCGAGGGTGTGAAGTCCCTCCGCCGCCCAAAGCTTTTGGAGCAGGACTGCAAATTCATCCCTCCGCCGTGTGCGTGAGTGATGATGAATTTTGGTTAATTATAGGAGTGCGTATAGTAGTACACGGACACTTTAATTTTCCTTAGATGGCTTTTACTGCAGCCACTTCGATGTGAACACCGCGGTTTTCATGCCAAGTAACTCCTGTGTGTTTTGAAATAGTTGCTGCTGTTTTACCTTCGTGAATGAGCTATCATGCACGTAACAAGTGAGCTAGAATCTGAGTGAGCTATCATAAAGTTCAGAACAGTTGCCATCTACCGCTTGGAAAAACAGGAGGATCAAAAAGAAAGAATCTAGTGCAAGCGCAAGATTAAAAGAAGCCTTCGTAATTAAAACTCGCCGCTTTTGTTCCGATTCATGGCTCCTTTAACGCACGCTGCGTCGCCGCAATTTTTAAAGGCATTTCACGATCCGCTGCTCAGCTGCACAGCGTCACCTGAGCCGAGTTTATTCATTTCCTGGCGCCGGATGTTCGAACATTTGCGTCGTCGTACCGACGCAACAATTAAGAGCGTCGCCGCCGAGTTACGCTTCTTTATTGAAAGGCGGGGTTTGAAAAATGTGCCAGGATTTGAAAATGGCGAGACCGAAGGCATTGAGAACTGAGCTTGGTGTTTTGAAATGTTTTTAAAAATATGGTTCTTGTTATTAGTGATAAAATTTTGATAAATGTGATAAAATTTTAAAATGCCGTGGTCGAGGGCATCACGGGCAGAACTCGGAGTTGTAAAATTAGTGGATTCAAAATTATGTTTATTGTTATGAGTGTTCCCCAATTCGAGTTTTCTAAAAATGGGCTAGAATTTTAAGATGCCGAGATCGAGAGCATCGCGGGTAAAATTAGGAGTTTGCTTGTGATAAATTGAGAGAGAAAATAATCATTGATGGTAAACATAGGGCCCTTGCTATAAGTACTCACTTATTCACGAGTTAAATGATTGTAGGGATCATTGCCGCTTATCGCAAAGATAAATCTTTTCCCGCGTCCTTCCAAGAAATTGCATTCATTACAACATCAATGGCGTTGCAAACGGAGCTAAGCTGCTACGCTGCGTGCCTCATCGGGGCCAAGTCTACCTAGAACTCACGCTGCCGGGTGGGCAGCTGCGGCGACGTGAACTGTGTGGAAATCTACTCCTGCTGCTGACCGTACATCGTCCCTCAGTCACTCGTTACCGCGTCGTGGTGACCTTCCTTGGCCTTTGTGCCTTATGTGCTTAGGGACTAGTGCCACGCTTTTTACTAAGTTTTGATTAGGTATTTCCCTTGTACCTATTATTTTCAAGGCGCATGAATAGTAGAAATGGCTTTCAAGTTATTCTGGAGAAACGTTTTTCAAGTCATAAGTGTTTTAAAGTCATAGGATTTGTTTTTAAGTCAAGGAAACGGTTTTCAAGTTATAGGAATGGTTTTCAAGTTATAGAAACCGTTAGCTGGTGGTAAGGTAGGTCTTCCTTTCGTTGAAATTAAGTTTTTTTTGTTACCAGCCTTCTTTTTCGGTTCACTTTTCTTTTTTTCGGTGCTTATTAAATTCTTCTTGAAATTTGATCTTGTATTATAAACTTCATCAAATCTTACCGTTTCTGTGCTGACGATGTGAATACACGCATTGTACATAGATTCTCTGTTCCCTCAACTCCACACGTAATGGTATACCTTCATATCATGGGAACACTTTTTTGCGGTTCGGAAGGCTCAAGCTTACGTACGAATTATTCTCCCCGAGTTCAATTATTTTTTAGACCCTCATTAATAGGCGATGCTGCTGTGCCTCTTTTCCCCCTCCCTCCCCCCCCCCCCCCCCCACACACACACCACCATACCCGCGCTGCACAGAACTTACAGAAGGTTGAGTTAATTGCACAGCCCTCCCTCCCTCTTCAGAGAAAGGAGGTCAAGGATGTGAAGACGTGCGTGCTACTGCCGTACTTGACCTATTCGCGCGGCCTCCACGCCCCTGGGGTATTTTGCAGCACCCACTCCCCCCTCGTCTAAAGCACTCACCCCCCTCATCTAGGGCACAACTCACCTCATTAGCGGCACTCCCCTTGTGCGCCGCGTATTGACATTCATATTAATTGCGGCTGGAGCCCCTTAAACGGTGCTGTAATTGCAGCTTCTATGCTGCTGCTCACTCCGCCGCCTCCCATTACCCGCTGCTGTTGTTGTGAACCGCTCCCGGGTGTCTAAGCCACGCCTCCCCGTAGCCAGACTACGTCGGTGTCGGTGCGTGGCTGCTCTTCGCTCTTGTGTTGCTGATGCGGCAATTGATGGAAACTTTGCCCCAAGTCGTGAGGAGATTGTTGTATATGCAGTAGTTCTTGGTTGTTCTTGTGCGTGCTCCGATAGTGCTGTGATCGTACTCGGTTGTGGGTTTGGTTGTATGTACTTAGAAATGATTAATATTCAAAATTCATACTCATGTAGTGTAGTGCTGAAGTATTTACTGATGAAATTATTATGAGACTGCACATTTTGGCTGCTGAGTAACAATAGAGGAACAACCATTGTAGTAAGTTTGGTACTAAAGGTTACCAATTATAAGTAATTTGGCTTTATATATGAGGAAGCTATATTACACGAATTCTTTGTCATTTTGAATGTATGAAAATGAATTAACTTTATGAATTAGTCATTTTCTTGCATATTTTGATTCTATGCATTTTAACTCTACTATTTCGTCAATTAGTTACGTTTTAACTTTTCATAGATTTGTTTAACGAAGAATTTCGTGGTTTATCAACATTTTCTTCCTGTCATTATGGAACCATCTTGCGCTGCGCCATTTGTTGACTTGACACTTCAGAACGAAGCCAACAATATTCCGCTGCAGAGTCCGCAATCATGGTCGGAAAAGATTGTTCACGGCTTCTAATTTGGATATCTTCGGTTTCTAGTTAGAACATCCTTGGCTTCTAATTGGAGCATCTTAGACTTCTAATTGGAGCATCATCGGCTTTCAATTGGAGCATCATCGGCTTCTAATTGGGACATTTTTGGCTTTTAATTGGAGCATTTTCGGCTTCTAATTGGAGCATTTTCGGCTTCTAATTGGAACATCTTCGGCTTCTAAGTGGAACATTTTCGGCTTCTAATTGGAGCATCTTCGACTTCTAATTGGAACATCTTCGACTTCTAATTGGAGCATCCTTGCTTCTGATTTGAACATCCCCGGTTCCTAATTCAAACATTCTCTGCATTTCGAACATCCTCTTTTGTTATAATTGCTTTTAATTCAAATATCGCAAATTTCCCTCTGGTCTTGCATTGTGAAAGGAGGAAGAAAGATGGCATTCCAGTGACCCTTATCGTGAGCGTTTTTGTGAGGCGCTCGTGACTGTACTATGGAAGTGCCTCGTTAGTGACTTCAAAGGCAATTTTTTATTTTATCTCGACGTTTGAAAAGGCGGTAATAAATGAAAATGGCTCCTGAGAATTTATGAAGCGCTTCTTCGGGACCGAGAGGTCTGTGTCGTAATGAATTCATGTGGTTGAAGGAGCATGCAGGAAGTAGTGCTTCGAAGTG